>OZ007554.1:186971590-187377248 GCA_963931855.1 Philhelius festivus | reverse complement strand
TAAACAGATATGAAGGGCTGTTGTAGAGCAAGTACAGATCTATTCCAAAGATTAAATAGCCGCTTGACTATCCGAAATGATGCGGATATGAAGAGTTGATAGCGCGTTTTCTTTGAGTCGCGACAAGACTTCCTTAATCGCATTAAGACTTAAGACAAACTTAATTTTAGTCTTTGTGACTCTCACCAACATTTTCATCAATTTTCGATTCGTCATCGGTGTAAAAATAGACAGAATTATTCAAGAAACTCATATTCTTCCAGACAGATCTTGAAAGAATGTTGACTTGGAAATGTTTTCCGAACTGTAGTTTTGGTATGATATAATCAATGTGACTTGGAAGTGATCCGAATAAGTTCAGAATGATGGGATGACAAATTTTTTATTGATCCATTGTGAAGGCGGGCGCTTGTGCTCACTGAGGTCCTAGGACTTTTTATGGAGATGAGATATGTGCTCATGTAGTTGAAGCCCAAAAGATTATCATCATCAAGGGCAGCAAAAAGCTTAGGATATGAAAGACAATCAGGTTTACAATAAGCGACTGACCGGCAAGTTATGAAAGCACGATTAATGTTTTAATTAAGCCACAACAATACAATTGATTTGGTCATATTCTGATAATGACCGATTAATTTTGAATCCGAGACTTGTGATTTTAGCAAAAAAGTATTCTGAGTCTCACCTTGATAAATGTTAGGAATAATTCCCGGATCTTACGTATCATTCGAAATAATAATAGGATAGTGGATAAGTTCTCGATAAGGCAGTATACGAGATCTTCCACTAGTCCAATTGGTCTAGGGGGATACATTTCGATTCATCTGCATATAAATACAGATGAATAATTGAGTAAGCTTTAACCATTAATAAAAATAAAAAATTGTAGACGACCAATAATTATAATTGAAGCTTGAGGTACACCTAATATTATGTTGTCATATTCAACCTGCGTCCAACGACCACTTTTTGTTTTCGTTGATTTGTTAAGATAGTTATGAATGAGACGAGTTGTAATATTCTTTGCAAAGACCGCCTAGACCTCATCTAGGGTTTTACCCAATATTTGTTTTCAATCGGACAATGTTCACATTATTTCGAGCTGCACGAGGTCTTTCAGCAGGTGAAAGTTCACAGACAGCCCTTTTTTGCTGAAAACAATGAACCAATCAATAAATTGTTGCCCCAGTGAGGGTGCATTTCGATCTGTTCTTTGTGTATGAATAATTGAACATCGAATTTCAAATTAAAATTGAACAACTTTGATTCTTTATTGCTGCTGAGTCTTTCCATCAACAATTTTTAAGTTTTTTAAAATTAATACTGAAAACAAAAATACGTTAACAAAAAAATCATAATTTTACTTATGCATCACCCTGTAGTTCAAAAAGTTAAAACACTTCGACTTGATTGGCTTGGCCACTTAGAGTGAATGAAAAACAATGCCTAAGTCAAGAGAGCGACAAGGCAAACCGAATCTGTAGTTAATAAGCCAAGATGAAACAGCGTGTTCTGGATTCAGGAGGATGGAAAGTTGACCGGCGAGCCGTCATATTAGTTTAAAGTTTTGGAAAAACTTAAGACTAAGACCCCATATTTGTATGACACTGGTTTGGAACAATGTGTTCTCAAACTCTAAAAAGGAACTTATTGAAAATGATTGTTTTGCTGAGTTCTGCTAGCACACAATTTTAAGACATTTTCAGCACTCATAAAAAGGTGCTGACTCCAATATTCTAATAAAAACATACAAACAAAATAAGATCGTATGTCAACAATAAAATGCATTAAAATCTCATTACTCTTATCCTTAAAAGCTCACTTAAATGAAATTTCATCAACAAGTACTTCAACATGAACCCTGTTCCATTAAACAACATAGAACAATTAAAATCTTTAGGACAAGAAAATATCGTGTAAAAATTTCCCTAAGCCACACATCAACCCGAAACCGACTATCAAACCACATTTGTATTTATACAAGGTTGGAATTCATTATTATTAAGGCAACGGAAATACATTAAATCGAAATGAATCCTTGACATTTTCAGGAAATAGCGCTGAGTTCCGTTAAAAAAGTGTATTCATAGGTATTGGAGGTGCACCATCATTCTTGTTATGGATGAAATTCCTCCCGAGGAAATGTAACTGCGGCTTAATGCAAAATATTAGTGGAATGTTGTTGGGTTGTGCCAATGGTGGTGGTGGCGGTGGTGAACGGTGAGATTGATATGGTAAGCACAAATCTACCTCAATCGAAGAAGCCATATCAAGTGAACTGGATGTGATTCTTTTTGTTTAAGGTTTACTTGATAAGGTAAAACAAGTTTAAATAAAATAATGGGGTTCACAATTACGGTGTTTTTTTTTTTTTGTTCTTCTTATGTTACTGATGGATTCGTTCTAATGGTATAATGGATCTTGAAGAAAGGAATGCAAAATAACAAGGGATATGCATTTGTGCTACTTCAGAAATTACAAAATAGTGCATTTATTCAATGAATTTCCATATACATCAGTGTGTGCATCAGCGTTACAAAAAATAAAAGCACAAAAGCAAGTAAGCCAAAGAATGAGTTTCTGACAGAAAATACTTTGGAGCGATCTTGTATTCAGTTTGAAGAAAATATTATAATTGGAACTGTTTTTTGATGAAAAGAACGATTTTCTTTGCGAGATTAGTCAAATTGTACTTTTTTCTAATTTTGGGAATTTATAAGAAACTTTTGGAAAATGGTAAAATTAAGAAAAAAAACTTATTTCTATTTAACGCTATGGATATGGAGGAGGACATTAAAAAAACCGGAATATTGCACATTCGAGATGATTTCTATCGGAGATTCGCCAATGAAGTACTTTAAATTGGTGATGTGCGTGTAGTGTGATCCCCTTTTAACCATGTGTTTTTGTTCCAAAATTTAAGCCACAATTGAATTAAAACATAATTTCAAGTAAAACATAACCATTTCCTTCAATCCAATGTTTTATGACCCACAAAATATTTGGAGGGCTCACAGCTGTACCGAACCAAGTCATTTTAAAAAAATCCAAAACTAACGCCAAAATTTCCGCAAAATTGACCTCTATTCAGAGCTGTAATGAACTATGTATAGTTCATTTGGATTTTTTAAAATGACTTGGTTCGGTACAGCTGTGAGCCCTCCATTTATAGGTTTATTTTCGGACACGTAAACAAATAAAGCTAAATGTTTTTCGACACGGGACCAGATGACAGGCAATTGTACGTACAATAATTATGGATTTATGATAAATACCGAAAACATTCAAAGACTGTCCCTGCTTACTTACTGTTAAAAGTCATCGCGAATTTTATAGAACCATGAAAAACTTCAAGGGTTTGTCGGCCAGAATATTTGGGATTTGTGCTATTGAAATGTTTTCTCCTTTGTATTTTTCCTTGCGATGTATAGTACATAGGGCAAGTTCTACATTTGGAAAAAAAATGAACTCGAGATTTTGATCAAAGTTGACATTATGATGATAGCGAAGACGAAAAAAGTGGGTCCGGCAATTCCGTCTGTCTGTCTGTATGTCTGTATGTATTTCATTAAATACTAACAATTTGCGTATCAATTTCTTCTATAAAAATTTTAAGGATAATTTAGTACACAAAAAACATGTTTCAATGTGTCTGTATGTCTGCACCTCTCCCTACAGCCTAAACCACAGGACCTATTTTCTTCAATCTCGGTAGTTAAGAGTCTTCGATGATTTCAAAATCCAATTTATCTCGAAAACGGCTCCAACGATTTTGATGAAAAAAATTAGGTGTGACGTTAGTTATGCGCATGGACTACATTTTGGTCAAAAATAATTTTGGGGCAAAATTTTATTAACGGTACCTGTCATAGAACCGTTGTTTTGATTTTCGACTTTCTCATTAACCAACCTCCAAGAGTCACTAGATTCCCTGAAATTCTGAAGTCACAAATTTGAAAGAAGCAGAAAAAAAAATCTCGAAAGAAGCTTCAGAACAGTTGAAATAACTTTTTTAATTTTGTGAAAAAGTTAAACCAAGTCAGTCAGTGAACGTATGAAAGGGTCGGTCGATGTCCTCGTGCTGTGCTGTGCTTCCGTTCGTTTTGTTTGCCCCCGCCTCTCTCCCCGTCGCAGACGCGCCACAAAACATATCAATTTAATTAAACAAAAACAAAAAAAAATAGCAAACAGAAAATCTTTTAATAAATACCTACAAACAAAAAAAAAAAAAACAAAACTAAACACCCAAACCCAAAATATAAAAGAAACAAATAGTCAAAACAACAAAACAAGAACAAAAAAAATCAAGCACTCATAGGAATAATTACAACAAAAAATACCTATGTCAGTAGCACGGTAAGTGACATTTTCCCTCCCTTCCTTTTTTTCCTACAGTTGTGTGGCCTAGTGGGTGCATGCATTGAGCTGAGCTTAGGTATATAAGCTCTCTCAGTGTTTGCATCTGCTGGGTCGTACGATAACAGATGTATAGAGAATTACTGTTCTGATTGGTAGGGTTCGGATCGATTCAACGTCACTACTAAAGGCATAACACTTTTTAGTGATGTTGTGTTGAAACGACTTTTTATTAGTCTTACACAGTGATTTTCTTAGATTTCGTCTGTTTTGGTTTTTGTTATTTTTTTATATTGCAATGACTGGTTATTTTAGAGTAGACTATTGTAATATTCGTGGGCTGAGAGCGAATTTTCTGGCTGCGTATATCCACACTGTTTCTAACAGGCCAGCTGTTTTGGCACTGAGTGAAACCCAAGTAGGTGAGGATTCCGATCCTACTGAATTTTTTATTCATGGGTATAGCTTGGTGCCATTATTCTTTTCCCATCATGGTCTCGCCATTTACATTAGGAATGATGTTGCATATCAGTTCTTACCACAATATGGTCGCTGCACCAACTCTTTCTTCAATTTTATGTGGTTTAAATTTTCTATTAATAAGCACATCATCCACTATTGTTTTCTCTATCGAAGTCCAAATCTGGATAGAGTTTCAACTTCTCACGAATTTGATACTCTGTCCGACTCCATCCAAAGAATTGTTTCCCTGTATCCTCACACTGAAATCGCTATTACGGGCGATTTCAATGTTCACAATTCTTCTTGGCTTCTCCATTCGGGCCAAACAACACCCGAAGGAATGTGTGTTGAGATTTTTGCTGAGTTTAACCACCTTACTCAGCTTGTCAACGAGCCTACTCGAATATCGGACGTTAATGGCCAAGCAGAAAATACTCTTGACTTGTTTCTTACCTCTGACCCTGATAAATACACAATAAGTGTATTGACGCCTCTAGGCACATCTGACCATAGTATTATATCTGCAAATTTCTCGTGTCAAACAAATCCAGTTAGAGAAAGAGCTCCTAGAAGAACCGTATGGCAGTACGAGAAAGCCAACTGGAACGGTTTGAATAACTTTTTCAGGATCTTTAACTGGTCACTATGCTTCCTCGATAGTGACGTAGACTCCAGCGCAGATATGATAACTAATATTATTCTTTTGGGAATGAAACATTTTATACAAAATATGATAAGTTCATTAAATAACGACCTAAACAGCATTGTACAATGGGGAATAAGAAACCGCGTCGAATTTAATGCTTCGAAAACTCAATGCTGTCTTGTATCGTTAAAGCGTGATATACCCCCATTGCCACTATCTATGAGTGGCACTTGCATCAACGAAACTGAACATCTCGATATTCTCGGTATGTGCACCACGAACCACCTCTTGTGGAACGATCACATACGCGATGTTGCCAAAAATGCCGCAAGATGTTTGGGTTTTCTGAGACGGTGCAAGAAATTCTTCTCTCCTTCTGATCTGGCTACAATCTATAAAACCTATATACGTCCAAAACTTGAGTATAACTCCCATCTATGGGCTGGTGCTCCAGTAACTTACTTAAGTCTCTTGGACAGTATTCAAAGAAGAGCTTTTAAAATGATTGGTGACAACAACATCATTGGCTCATTTACGTCACTCCAACATCGTCGTAATGTTTCTTGCCTCACCCTTTTTTACCGTTATTTTAACGGACTTTGCTCTAGTGAAATAGCCAGTTGCATTCCTCCCCTTAAACAATTCAACCGTAATACTCGCACTTCTAGGAATGCCCATCAATTTACCCTCGAGCCCAACTTCGGTCGTACTGTGAAGTACAGAGATTCGTTTTTTAGCCGTACTACGCGAATGTGGAATTCCTTACCACGCTCTGTCTTTCCCAGTCATTGCAATGTTCAAGAATTCAAAACCAATGTACACCGACACCTCCTTTCTAACCCCTCCCTTTTTTCCTAATGCTCACGCTGTGTCTCTGACATATTAAGGGTATACAAAAAACCTTTGAGTGTGTGCTAATTATAAAAAAAAATAAAAAAAAAAAAAAAAAAAGTCAGTCTCCTTATTAACATAAGTCTAGTATATCCGAATTACAATTAATAATCTCATCATCATCGGTTCAATATTTTCATCAGAGTATCTTTAATTTAATTGAATTAACGGAAACATACACTTGACCATTTTTTCTGACAGAAAAATACTTTGGAGCGACCTTGTATTCTGTTTGAATGAACCTCAAATCAAAATGCATTTCGTGCACTCCATGATTTTTTTGGTCAGCATAATCGACCAAATGTGTCCACAATCGGTAGAATTGTGCGCAAATTTCAGCCAACCGGATCTGTAGGAAATGTGAAAACACCTGTGCATGCCCGCCCAGTTCGTTCTGAGAAAAACATTGCTGTTGTTCGCGATAGTGTGACAGAAGAGCCGTCAACCTCGACCCGTCGTCGTCGTGCCCAACAATTGAACATCTCACGAACATAACCGATGCGAATTTTGAATAAAGATTTGAATTTACACGCTTACAAGGTTCAATTGACTCAAGATCTGAAGCCTACTGACCATTTCAAGCGTCGTCAATACGCCGAATGGTTGGTTGAACAGACAGAAGTGAATGGTGACTTTACAAAGGAAATCGTCTTCAGCGACGAGGCACACTTTCACCTCAGTGAGAATTACTCCAGTGAGTGATTGTTGAAAAGCCGATGTATCCACAGAGAGTGACTGTTTGGTGTGGTTTATGGGCTGGCGGCATCGGGCCGTACTTCTTTGAAAATGAGGTCGGCCAAGCAGTTACCGTGAATGGATTTTGTTATCGCGAGATGATAACGGACTTCTTGTGGCCACAAATTGAGCATATGGACCTGGACGATATGTGCTTCCAACAGGATGGTGCCACTTGCCACACTCCACACAGCAAACGAAACAATGACTCGTTTGCGCGACAAATCCAATGGCCGTCATCGGGGCGATTTTAATTGGCCGCCACGATCATGTGATTTGACACTGTTAGACTTCTTTCTTTGGGGATACTTAAAAGAAAAAGTGTACGTCAATAAGCCAAGGACAATTCAAGAGCTAAAGAATGAGATAATTCGGACATTAAACCTCAATTATATCTCAGAGCCATTGAAAATATGGACCATCGGATAGAGGTATGCCACCGAAGCCGTGGCGAGCATTTGGTCGATATTTTGTTTCCAACATAATTGTTATAGATCCTTCTATCATAATAAAAAATATTAAAATAATTATCTGAAAACTTTTTGTTTTATTTACAATTAACATCGTCCGTTTTCGTTGGACGACCCTTTACATTGCGACCGTGCAGGTTGAAAGTAGAGGATGTGATAGAAGATGTCCATGTACATTGGCTTCAAAAGCTTGTCCATCACAACAGTGTTTTTTTTTATAATTTTGCGCGCACTCAGGGGAGTATGACTACCTTAAAATATTTAAGCTCAGAGCGAGCGTTGGGAGAAGTTGCAGAGGATTTAAAAGAAGATACCGATGCACAGAGATTTTGAATGTTGAAAATCGTAAATAGTGAGAAATATTGAGTCGGGTAAAGCATTCGTGTAGCACTGCTAAGGAAAGAATCTCTGAATTTAACTAAAGCACCTAGGAAAATATGGGAATTATGCTCAAGCTTTGGATGAATAAAGGCCTTATAGATTACAGCCATCAGAATGGCAAAGTTTTCTACGTGCTATTTGTGGAGCAAAAAAAGAAGCTTTATATTTGACAGAACACTCAAATTTATGCTAAAGTTCTTGTGTCTTTTAAGAAAACCTTATCATTTTGTAGCTATTTTGTCTACGTCGATTATAGGATCATTCCATAAGATATGGTCAGTATCATCATACAATCTGACAATTAAAAACTTTTCGGTTTCTTTAACTCAAGTCGTATTTATGAATAATGGTATGGGCGGTATATTTCTGGCCGACAGGAAACATTTTTGTGTTTTCGAAGCATTGAATTCCAACAAGATCGGAATTAGCATACCATACCGATTAAGTTCCGTAACCAAAGAACAGTGTTATGAGTCTGGAAACGAATATTAAAAGCAAAAGGTGATGTCGTCAATGAAACAATGTACATATATATGAAGAGTGTTGGAGAAAAAACAGAGCCTTGGGGCACACAAGTTTTTTTTTTTTTTTTTTTTTTTTTTTGAATATCAGACTTGAAATGTCCAAGATACTTTTACTGAACGGTTTGAGTAATTTCTTATTTAACGTAGGAGAAATTTATCGACACCAAATACAAGCATTGTAGATAAGAGAGCTTCGTGCCAAACTCTATCACATGCTTTAGAAATTTCAAGCTAAATAACCTTTGTTTTAACAAAACGATGGAAAGATTGGTTCAACCTTTCTTCATTTCTTCGTTCTTCGAGATATTTCTTAAGCCGATTGTTGCCCAACGTTTTCAAATAAGTACAAAGTGGGTCAAAAGTTTGACATGATACAGGCTAATTTATAGTGTTACTTAAATAAAGGTCTTATTATCTCCTAAGACCTAGAAACTAGGATTGGAGTGAAGAATAATTCAACGTTTGTCTGGCTGGATCTGTTAAATCTAATGGATTTTGTAAGAATTGTAGATGCTGATTTTTCTTCAATATCCATCGAACCAAATGCATTACCCAACTGTGTTTAACATCGTCGTGTCGATGTTTCAGAACCAGCTGCAAAACTTTCACGGACAAGATGTAAATATTTTTGGGCGATTGTCCTTAACTATGTCCGCTTTTATGTTTTTTGGCGCTCACAGCAGGAATTATGAAATCCATAAAATTGTAAGCTGACTAGACATTTTTAAGAAAAAAATTAATAATTTTTACATAGAAAAAGGACTTTTTTAAAAGTATCTTCATAAAAAAACTAGAACAAGTCTACTATTTTAATTCTGCTTATTTTTATAATGAAATGTTCCAATTACAAGGCTTCTTTGCCTTAACATTCATTCACTCACAAAAATGTTAAACAAAACAATTCGCATAATGATTTATGATTGCTTAAGAAGGACTGAGTACAGGATAATGATTTTCTCATAAACGAATGACTAGGTGTACACACACACACAGAATGTAGATAGAAGTTATTGTAGTTGTTAAGCAGATGACAATAATAATCTCATCTAATTGTGCATATAACTCATAGTCTACTAAGTGAACCTACACACACACCAATGATTCAAACTACACAACAAACTAACTAAATACACTAAAGAAAAAAAAGCATCTTGAAGGATTTATAAGTGCGCTATGCAACCCACAGCTAGCTATGTGTATAACGCAGCCCATCTTCTTGTATGCACATTTGATTAGAGGGTTTTCATTTTTCCTAGAGCTTATTCCTTTGCACATTGTCTCATAAACAGGCGTTGTACACTCCGAATCGCTTGATTAATGTGGTAATTTGCACAAATAAATTGTTTTTTTTTTAGTACTCGTAAGGACACTTCACAAAATTCGGAATCACAACTTATGATGGGCGAAATAGGACGTGTTAAGGTTAGGTCAAGACAAGAAAATTAAAATGTACTACTGCGTCGTAAGAACCGACTCAGAATTTTTAATTACAAGGATGTTAATAGAGATAACAAAAATCCAGAAGCATGAAATTCATTTTGAAATATGTAGCTTAAACTACTCTTTTAGCCATAAAAAGTTGCATTAGATTTTTTAAACAAATTGGTATCGATTAATGCTGAAAATAAATTTTGTAATCTGTGTAAAATATCTCTCTATATACAAAAGCTTTTTAGTTCGCCAATTTTAAGTTTTTATTACTGTGCAAACAAAAGAAAAAAATTCTTAAATAAATTATTGATTCGTTTTTGAAAAAAAAAAAATTAAATACTTATGAAGAGTTTTTCGATATGTTTCAGTTTTCAATGACTCTTCCGCATTCTGGTTTATTCGCATAGACCTTCAACTTGAAGAAACCCAAAAATGTGTAGCAAGTATGCCAAATTCAAGGTAATAAGTCTAAATGAATGAATCGACAGTTTATTTATGATTAAGTTAATTTTTCTGTTGCCAGAGATCGTCAGAAGATCAGCAAAATAACAAATAGTGATTTGTAGGATTTGTAGTTACCGGTTGAAAGAGCGTTTACTGAAGAAAAGAAAAGAACATACGATTTTTTTTTTCGCTATGCTCACAATCAGGAGAGAAAATATAGTTATTCTAACTGCATATTTTTTTTTACATGTAAATTTAAATTTTTGTTTGAGAGTCCAAATCAAAGGTTCTTTGTTCGTGTTAAGAACTGACTTTGATAAGTCATATATTTTGTGTGGTGCCATATGGGAAAAAAGTGTTTTTATTTAAAGAAAGAAAACAATCATATCTTTTAAAAAAAGTAAGTTTTTTTTGCAGCAACTTGCACTTTTTCTGCAACAAGTGTTTGCTTACGAGCATTTTGTACAGAATGTGTTCAGAGACAGAGAGCTTTTTGATGTTTGGTTTTCCAACACAACAGCCCCAGTACCTGGTGTTTTGCAGTTTATGGATATAAAATTAAATATGCAATCAAATTTAGAGCCTGAAGATCAGAAAATCTTAGCAAGACGCGCATCAACAACTTGATCAAAAATAAATAAACGTTGTCACTTCCATCGCTTATACGCTCGAAGACTCAGATAGTGATCTTTTTTCGTAATTTTTTATTTTTCGGTTTTTCTTTTTGTTATTTCTTTTTTAATAATTATTTTTGTCAACAATAAAAGCATCCATTATATTTTGCAAGATCTTTTATGCGATATATTCTGTGGTCGTTGTGCTTTGAAAAAATGTATACTTTCCTACTAACCTTTAAAATATTACAACTTTTTTATAGCAAAAGTGGGCGTGTCAGTGGGCGAAATTTGCGCTATTTTAACTCATAATTTCTTCACTGACCAGAATATTAATAATTAAAATCACTATCGTACTAAAAGTTTTCATGTAACCAATTTATTACCAAAAATGGGCGTGGTAGGGGGCGTGAAAATTCCTCAAATTGAGTAAAATCGCCTATTTATTACATTTAGCAACCAATTTTTGATCACAGTTATCTTACATTTGAAAAATAGATTTTTTTTTCCACTACCTGCATACAATCGACGCACTGTGCGCCATCCTGCTGGAACTACATACCGTCTTGGTCCATATGGTTCATAAGAAATTAGTTTTCATCGTTCTGGAGCGCTTGCCATTGTCGATGACTACATCACCAATGTCGTTTTCGGAAAAAAGTACTGAACAATGACGCCACCGCCGCCGTCGGTCCAAAAACCACATCAGACTGTTACTTTTTGAGGACGCATTGTGAACCACGTATGGGTTGGTATCGTTCCATATACGACAATTTTGTTTGTTAACACAGCCATTCATCCAAAAATGTGACTCGTCTGTAGCCCAGTCAGCGAACAAACGGCGCGGCGCGGCATTGCCTATGGTAATTAGCTTTAAGCTCCTGGGTCAGCTGGATCTTGTAGGGGAGTAGGTCCAAGACTCTACATCAAATTGAAGTCTGCGAAAAGCCGAGTTCTTATGGCCAAAGAGGAATCAACTGCCTCGAGTTCTTCTGTACATTTTCACGGACTGCGGCGATGTTCTAAGTCGATCTTGCATTCCTTTCACGTGCGAAAATTGGCTTATTGATTACCGATCTGGTTGTTTCAAATTTCGTCACCAAACGTTTAAAAGTCGACTGTGAAGGCCACCACATCTACCGTAAAATAGGTAAAATGCGTGCATTGTTTCCACTACCGAACTACTGGACTTGCCGTTCAATGGTGTTACTTGCCATGGTGATTTGGCATCAGTAACTAAATAATAAATAACAGATTTGACAGATGTCAACAGCTTAACCGCCACAGGCTATGCTGTATATACCCGCTCAAATTGAAAAAATCCGAGTGCCAATATTGTAATATCAATATTGTTTTTTAAATATTGAAAACATTTGCTGTGCATTTAAGTAGAATTTTTTTATATGAACTTTGACGGAACTTTGAACTGAAATTATCAGAAAATTACAAGGTAAATGAACAAACCTATTTATTTGAATATAATAATATTTATTGTTAGAAAAAGAACGCACCACCGGACTTCGCTACTACGTAAAGTTCTTTAGACTTATGTTCAAAAGGGATGTTATTTGATACAGCATTTAATTTGTTCACCTATATATTCAAACAGAGATGTTATATGATACGAAATACTACAATTATTTTTGTTTGGAGCATTAAAAGGGGCGTTCATATTCTCAAATATGCTTGTCATGCATTCAGCACGCTTACAAGCAACTGAATGGAGCGGTCACATTATCAAAATCAAGTCAAATTGAACCATTTGAGCAAGTGAATGCCCGAACATATAAAACATCAGTTTGACTCTCGGAGCCTGATTATAAGATTCTTTTTACTTGCGACTTATAGGTACTATAAGGCAAGTTATGCATTCGTAAGAAAAATCGAACTCGAGATTTTGATCAAAGTTAGTGAAGAAGAAAAAGTGGATCTCGCAATCCTATGTGTCTGTCTGTTCGACTACAGCCTAAACGGTTCAGCTGATTATCTCTAAACTTGGTAGATATCATTTTTAATCCCCCCCACACACTTTTTTCTTTTTTTATGACCAAAAATGACGGTACCTGCCATACCCAATTTTTTAATAATAATTTTTATAAATATAAATTTTATAAATATTTTTTTTGTTCAAAAACTGCCCAACAGATTTTTTTATAAAAAATTCAAAAAATATTATTAAAATATTTAAATAAAGCTAGGTAATGGTTGAAAAAAAATTTACAAGAAATAGTTATTTTTGGTACCCCCATGGAACCATTTTTTCGTTTTCGATTTTCTCAAGAACGGTACTACCGATTTTGATCATTTTTATTATACTAAAGCTCTTCAAAAGTATGAATATTATTGTGTATTCAAATTTTCATAAATATAAATTTTATAAATATTTTTTTTGTTCAAAAACTGCCCAACAGATTTTTTTATAAAAAATTCAAAAAATATTATTAAAATATTTAAATAAAGCTAGGTAATGGTTGAAAAAAAATTTACAAGAAATAGTTATTTTTGGTACCCCCATGGAACCATTTTTTCGTTTTCGATTTTCTCAAGAACGGTACTACCGATTTTGATCATTTTTATTATACTAAAGCTCTTCAAAAGTATGAATATTATTGTGTATTCAAATTTTCAAAAAAAAAAAATTGTTTTTGGATTTAAAAAAAAAAAACGTGCTCGATTTTTTTTTCAAACTTGACAAACAAAAGTTTTTCAACACAATCTACAAGATGTGAAAAAAATTGTATTTTACTTAAAAATACAAAAATGTTAAAAAAAGGTTTTCGAAAATCGTATTTTTCTCGAAATCGCTCCAAGAATTTCGATGAATTTTTTTTCTGTAAATTAAGTTCAACGAACTATATTTTAATAAAATAAATTTTGAAATTAAGATATTACTGACTGTACCTACCATAAAACCATTTTTTCGAATTTTGAATTTCTCATTATCGGCATAACGATAATTATTTTTTTTAAAAAACGTTTCGTCTTTTGACATATTGTGTGACAGGTGAAGAAATGTTTGGGGGAATAAAGTTGTTTAGTTCTAATTATCAATGAAAAGTACTTAAATCAAGATATCAATCCAATGACACAATTGTGCGAACTCTTTTTGAAGCGCCTCCAAGTTTCCAATGTAGACATGCATGCAACAATTCCAATGTATACAGAATTTTAAATGCAATCTTCCAGTAGGTAACGTGCTACACGGAACATGTAACCGGAACGTAACTTTAGACTCATGTTTTTGGTTTACCCTACCGCCGCGCCGGCATTGATGTTTACACATCAAATACCCTTTAGTTCGAACTGAACAAGTAAACGAGGTTTTAACTCAATTTCAGTGGAAGTGTTTCTAATTCTTCTCCCCGGTTTAGTTCAGAAAGACGGTTAGACAAAGAAATATGATTTTCACTGTTCTCTTAAAAATTTCCTTAAAATTAATCAAATCAATTGAAGCAACAGTGTATATTAGAAACGTCGATAAGGTATTAAATAAACATATTACATTAAAAAAAAACAGTGACTTCAATACAGAGACACGAAGTGTAGGTACAACTTAGCTCACTGCACTATACCTACTCTATATTCCAACAAGGACGACAAAAACACGACTACCTACATATTATTTTCTACTAAAAAAAAGCAACAACAATAATTTCCATCAACAAAATAAAAAGGAAAGAACAATTATAATCGTTTAATTTTTACTTCATCAACGTTAATTATCCTTGATCAGAATGGCAAAAATTAAAAACTTCAAGTTATGAGAGAAGAGATGTAAATTGTCGCAAATGTATAATGATTATGCTTAAGCCGGTGAAAGATCTACAAATGCACATACGCAAAGGGAATTTGCAGAGGGGGCGAGGGGGGCAAAAAGTAATGCCGTGGAAAATTACCTCAATTAAGCTGTGTACAATAATTCAGGCAAATGTGGAGTAAAATAAGAACGTTTCCCACAATTATCTGGCATAATGATGAAATTAAAAAGGACCCTTTCTCGTAAATCATGCACAAAAATTATGCCTTAATCCTATCCACAATTACGCACAAACAAACTCTTAATGTGGATGATTTATTTTGAGAGATTTGGAAATTAATTTAATTGATTCGAGGTAATTTTAGTAATTTCATGAAAAATTCCGGTAGTGCTCTCCATTAAGTTTGCCAATGTCACGGATTTGTTGTTCTTCTCTGCGTTCCAGCTCCTTGCCGTCGATGCCAACACCGATGCTTTCGATGAATTTTGAAGCTCGGAAACCATTTTTCTGTTAAATGAAAAATATGAGGTGTGATAATTAAAAAAAATATTTTGGATTTTTGTTTTCAAACTTACCTCATAAAATAGAGCCCGGCGAGCTTTGCTAATTTCTGGATCAAAATCCCAGTTTGTCCTTTCGTGTGTAATCGGCTCTCCGGCAACATTATTTTGAAGGGTTTCGGTTATAAGTCGATAAACGAACGCTTCTGATCTATTGATTGTGTCGAGCAGGCAGCATAATGAGACCTAAAAGTCAATAAAGGTTGATTAAGTTTAATTCGCTTATGGCGTGAACAGACCAATTTGAAAGGGATGTTTTGATATAATTATAAGACTATAAATAAATAAAATTTTTATAATATTAAAAAAAAATGGTACACCAATTTTAAATTTTTATATACATTATGTGCAAATGAAAATTAAATTAAATTAACCCTTAACCACCTACCAGCGGTCTCACAGACCGCAACAGTTTTTAAAATTCAAATATTTTAATTGGGCTTAAAAGGGGTTGAAAGTGGGTTTAAAACGGGTTAACCATTTTTTCAATTATGTTTGCGCCCTCTCCAGCAAAGATGGCGGAGAGTAGCTGAATGATGAAGTGACCAAAAACCGCGGCCACTGATTGGCCGAAAGCACTGGATTTCTTCTCAGAGAAGAGTTCGCCCAAGATGTACCTGTACCTGGGGGGACAGTTTGATTTTGGTTGTGGTTAAGAACAGAAGTTTAAAAATATAAAAAGCAAGAAAATTAAGAAAAGTTTTAAGAAATATATAAAAAAATATAAAATAGTTTTGGTGGAGAAAAAAAAATTGTTTATTCTAGACCAAGCGCTAACGGTTTATCTTGAAATTTCCAAAATAAATAATTTTAATTAAAGGGTTTTCACCCTTTAATTAAAAAGGTTTCCCAATCTAAAATAAATTCTTTTAACTTCCCATTCGGAATAAAATATTTGGTTTCTTTTGTTCTCTCTCAAAAAAAATTTGCTTTCATCTATCGCCTTCCGCTTCAAAAGGTTTGTAATTTCCTTAATCAAAAAAAAATTGCTGGCGCCCCTTATTTTCTTTCAGAAACGACGCCCCTGTCGTAGTCGTATATTTTTAATAACATCTTCGAATTGATCGATAGATCATCAATCGAACAAACCCACCCCCTAAAGCTGAGCTAACTAGTCAATTGAGTAGCATCCAAAGTGCTATTTGCCTGTTGCGCTTCAACGTCGAACAAGCTTTCGTTCTCGCTCTTTATTTTGCTTGATATTGACAATTTATTGTACTCGTGTTTACAAGCGATTTCGGGCTCGTCATCGTGTTTTAAGTTAATACTTTGTGTCTTATTATTTAATTATTCGGTTCGTTCGTCGAGTTAAAGTGCAAACATTTTAAACCCTCTTTCAACACATTTTTAACCCCGGTTAAAGTGGATTAAATATGGGTTGAAAGTGGGTTGAAATTGGGTTGAAATCGGGTTGAAAGTGGGTTGAAATTGCGTTGAGAATGGGTTGAAATTGGTACGCCAACTTATTTTTATTATTGTACGAATAAAAATTAAATTACCAAAAACAATACTGAGCCGTTTTTGAGATATCGAGTTTTCCAAAAAAATGTTTTTTTTTCAAAAATTCAAAAAAATATTTTTTTCTCAGTTTTGAAATGCAATATTTTTTAAACCTTTTAGAAGCTTCTCTATGAAAAATTTCATTAAAATCCGCCATGCCGATAATGAGAGATTCAAAATTCGAATTCTATTTTTTTATTGCATAATAGATCGTAAAAATTGATTGAAATAAAACGAATTTCATCAAAATTGTGGGAACCATTTAAGATTTTCGAAAAACATTTTTTAACATTTTTATGGTGGGTACCGTTATTTTTAGGTAGAATGAAAATTTTGTTTGTTTTATTGAGAAACTCTTACCTGCCAAGTTTAAAAGAAAATCGAGCATGGGTTTTTCGAAATATTGAGTTTTGAAAACAAAATTTTGAAACTTTTTTTAAAAATCCACAAAAAAAATTTTTGAAAATTTGAATACACAATTCTATTAAAATTTTTGGGGAGCCTCAGCATAAAAAAATGATTAAAATCGGTTATATCGTTTTTGAAAAAATGGTTCCGGGGGAGGGGGGTTACAATTAATAACCATTTTTCGAAAAAAAAAAACATTTTCAACCATTATCTAGTTTTAACTAAATGAAATTTTTTTGTATCTCTTTTTTTTTTAATCTATCGAACAGTTTTTGAGAAAAAAAAATATTTATTAAATTTCGGAAACGTTATTTTTGGTCTTAAAAAAAAGAAAAAAACATGTGGGGAAAAAAAATTAAAATACTATCTACCAAGTTTAAAGAAAATCGGCCGAGCCGTTTATAGGCTGTAGTCGAAAAGACAGACAGACAGACAGAATTGCGAGACCCACTTTGTTGGTCTTCGCTATCATCGTAATGTCAACTTTGATCAAAATCTCGAGGTCGATTTTTTTACGAATGCATAACTTCCCTTAAAGTACGAGTACCTATAAGTCGCAAGTAAAAAAATAATAGATATCAATTATTGAAGATACGTATGTATATCAACATTTTAGTGAAATTTCGTACGATTTTAAAACTGTTTTAGTATGATGTTGTTGAAACGAGGATTTTTTAAATTAATAGAATTTATTTATTAGAATTTTAACATCATACTGCAGTATTGATTTCATCTTTTTAGTACGTACTAACTTCATATGACACTTGACATTTCGAAATGTCAAAACCGTACTGTTAGTTTCAACTAAAGTTTAGTTGCTTTGTTTTTTTTTTAACGAATTATCAATGTTTGAGATATATTCAAAAGTAATTTATTTAAAAAAAAAAGCCTTAACATGATACTCGTTAAAAAGTATTTAAAGTTAAGAAAAAGTTAGTAAGCTGGCTTTGAAGTAAAATTTTTAAGTAATCATGCTAGTATGTACTTAAATGTTCCGCTGTGTGCACCAATTTTATTGTTTATTTATGAATTCAATATAAAACAAAAACTATCATCGTATCTACATGTCAATTTTTTTCGCAAAATCGCAAGGGTAGAAAACATTTTTCAAAGTCATAAACCTAATGGATTCCATTAAATTACAATGTGCATAATCTAATTATATCCTATAAGAACATACTCGTACCAATGACAGTGAACCATATTTCAGCAAACTTTGGTCTGAAAAGTCGATTAATTAAGATACTATTATTAATAAACAAGTTATTCCATTAAGAAAAAAACGTGAATATCATGTAGAATAAATTTAGGTACAATGTGCAAGGCAAGTGAGTAATATTTTCTGACCTAGTTTTAATCAAAAAAGAAGTCCAATACACGCGGAACGCACTGAGCAAGTCCAATAGATCAATTCTTGTTTATGTTTCATTCAAAGAAAATCTATACTCTATTAATTTTTTACTATAATCGGTTTTCTTAACAAGAGCAAGTCTTAAATAAATTTCATATACTATATTATCAAGAAAAACGTACCATTACGATCACAATTTTATTTGGAGACATTTTTGCCAACAACAAAATATCACTGACGCACACTTAATTTTGACAGAGATGTCAAATAAACAATTGTTAAGAAACTAAAATCTAATGGTCTTTATGAAGAATCAATCACATAAACGTTACGCATTGAAAGATACAGTCCAACTAAATTATGTAGATATATGGGAACACTTGTTTATTAAAACTTATATCACTCCTATTATGTGCAATCTACTATTGGCCCTTAGGTTAAGGTTTTGGTTACATATTTCCAAGAACAAGTTTTAAATAATTAAGTAGTTAATTTGCTAAGCACACTTTTTTAAGAAAAACCCAGAACATACCAGAACTATCACGAATTTATTATCAAACATTCTTCTCGATTAAATAACTGAACCGAATTTTGATGCCGAGTGCAGTAAAAAATAAATATCTTTTCTCTTAGCTTAAAGTATCTTAACTCTTCAAGTATCGCAAATAACTAAATGCTGCCGCGCCGCTAACAGAGTTACGTAAATTTTTTTTCGGTTTTTGTTTTATCCCCGCCAATATATTTGTAAACAAAAATCAAATAGCAAGTCAGATACAAACAACTTTTCACAATATTGGATTTATCTTTGAAATACGCAACGTTCCGTTTTAACGTACATAATACTGAAGCACATCATCACCTTTACCTATCATATTGGTATGATAATCTTGCGAAATTCTGTGATCAAGCGGACCATGGAAGAATTTAATATGACGCAAATTCTTTTGATTTTATTCACTTATAGGGTGATTACGGGAGAGATGCCGCACCAATAAAAAGTGATATTTACTTTAGTTCATGTTAAACCGTTTGCTTAGGTTTTAATTCAATAGGTATTACAAAATCAAAGGGAAGGACAAAATCTGGTAAATTTTAAAAACTGAAGTGAGTTTGATATTTTAATTTGTTTCCCTTTAAGTTGTCAAGATTCAAAAAACCCACCATGAAGTTTTCGAAACATTAAGCTTTCAGAAAAAAAAAATGAAAGAATTTTAAAAATTCAAAATAACAATTCTTTAAAATCAATTGTATCCTTTTTGAGAAAATCGAAAACAAAAAATGTTTCTATGGAGTACGATAAATTATAATTTCTCGGACACTTTTTCTAACCTCATTAGCTCACTTTTACCAAATGAATTTTATTTAAAATATGTGGAACAGTTTTTGAGAATATTTTCTTAAATTTTTTCTTAAAAAAACATAGCAGGTACCTTTATTTTTGGTTGTTAAAAAAAAGGAAAAAGGCATCGTAGTTTCAAGTCTGATCAAAATCGCGAGTTAAATTTTCTTATGAATGTATAACTTGAATGTAGTTGCTGTTAAAAATGCTTCAAAGTTAATATAAAGTTTTATCTGCATTTCACCCCATTTTTTTATGAGTACTACTGTATAATTCTTAACTTAATTAAAAACTTTTATTAAAAAAATAACTATTTAATAGTTTAACCATTTTATGGAAGAATCAAAATTCAATGTTAAGTTTTTTAATAAAAATATATATTTTTTCAACAACATGTAAGGTGTAAGGTTGAGAATTGGGAAAGAAGGATGGCATCTCTCTCGTTATTACCCTACTGCTTATGTTTTATTGTGAGAGTAAATGCTACATTTTCCCAATCAAGTTTTTTATAAAAAAAAAAACAAATCTGCAATTCTATCCGTGTGTCGGCTCGGTTAAAGGATGATTTAATGATTTCTGACTAAAATTTGATAGGTTCACTGGTCAAGTTTTTAAAACCTCTCGAATTGGGCATAAGTACAAAAAATTTGCCAAGTAAGCCCATCAAATTTTAGTCAGTAATCATAATCATTAATCATCATTTTTTTAAATGAAGGTAGCCCACCAATTATAGCGTAATTAGTGGTTTGATTATAGTTCACATCACAGTTAAGAGTTTTTTTTTTTATGTAAACTCATAATGTTTTCTTTTTTCATTCATGTTAACATAACATAGAGTACCAAATCGAGCACTCTAGTTCTAAGAAAAGTCATAAATTTTCAAGATGCATGTATAGTTTCAAAATGACAATAAAAAGACACTTCGAATGAAAAATCTAAGATTTTCTATTTTTCGCTTTGAATGTACATTAAGCTATACCGCTCTACCAAATTGCATCATTCTACAGCAATCGGAAGTGCTCCATATAAATTAAACATTTTCTCATAAAGTAGGCGGATACCAAGCCCCCTTAATGGAAAGCCCCAATTTTTATTTTTGGTCCTTTATATGCAATTTGAGCCCTACCGTTCTACCAAATTTCATTGTTCTACTGCAATTGGAAGTGTGCCATATAATTTACATCAGTTCTGAGGAAGTAGGCGGACACCACGCCCCTGAATGGGAAACCTCGAATTTTATATTTTTTTCTTTGTATGCAATTTAAACCCTACCACTTTACCAAATTTCATAGTTTTACAGCAATCAGAAGTGCTCTATTCAACCAACACCAATTCGGAGAAAGTGGGCGGGTACCACGCCCCCCGAATGGAAAACTTCAAATTTTCGATTTTTTCCTCTGCTTTCATGATAAGTCCTACCGTTGGTTGTGCAAAATTACAAGATTCTACGATGTCGGGAAGTGCTTCATAATTTTGATGATCTGTCAGTCAGAGTGTCAGTTACGGTTTTTGTGATTTTTGAGGCCTTATATCTCAGGAACAGCTTATGCTAGAAAATTGAAATTTGGTGAGGCGCCTGTGCCTGAATAGCTTAGCAAATATTCGGAATTTTAAATTTCTGACTTCATTGGTGCTGAAGATAAGGAGGGGTCAAAAATCGCCTGAGTTTGTTCCTATAAAAAGGGTGTAGTGCCGGAAACTTAGCTGGGCACTACCCTGCTCTTTGATAACGGCACAGGGGAAGTACGAAGAAACTCTTTGTGATATAGTCCAGAGAGGGCTGTCTATAACTAGGAAATGGTGTATATCTGTGGGACTTAACATCAACCCTACCAAAACAACGATAGTACCATTTACAAGTAAAAGACTTCTACCTCGCATGAAACCCATTCGGTCGGCGGGAGAAGTAATCGACACCCAGAGGGAGGTAAAATATTTAGGAGTTACACTAGCATGTCGAAATAACTGTCGGGAAAGCCACAAAGGCCCTTATGATATGCAAGAGACTTACAGGCAAATCATGGTGCTGCAAACTAAACATCATAAGATGGATGTACACCATGATGGTAATACGCTATTCACACCAAATCAAAATCTAGATTTCGAGCAAAATTCTCAAAATCTCATCCAAATCTACTAGATTTCCCATACATTTTCAGATTTCCAAATCTACTAGATTACGACAAAATCTCCTCAAAATCTACTTTCAAACACAAGATTGTCAAAACAAACAAACCTTTAGAAATGTTCTGCTTTGTCAGCAAATTGTCAGCAAGAGAAGAGGAAGATAAAAAGCAGATAATGGAGTCGAGTCTCGAGTGACTATTTGAAATTTGAATTGTGGGGAGAGAAGGAGAGAAGATAAATTATATCCGAGAAAGCAGGATAAATGGACAGAAACGTCAAACGAAACCCTGATTCTGTTCGGTGCGAACGCTTCAACGAGATTTCGTAATCTTGTTGCTGAAATCCGAGATTTTGACTCGGTGTGAAAAGCCTATAAGACCCATCATTACCTATGGGGCGATTGCATGGCATAAAAGAACCGAACTAAACACAACTAGGAAATCACTAGACAAATTGCAAAGGCTTGCATGTATATGCATAACAGGAGTAATGAGAACTTGCCCTACAGCAGCGATGGAAATCATCCTTCATTTAACGTGGCCATTGAAAATGCTGCCAAGGAGGGTACTGGGACGGGCAAAATTATTGGAAACAGGGAAAAAGACTCGATACTCCGGTCCGCAGTAACAAACCTTCTTGACATCCCAAGAGATAGTACGATCAAAAGATATAACTTCGAAAAACATTTCAAAACGGAGTTAAGACTGGCTAGGCGAAACAATAAACTACAGTCTTAAAGAAAATACCATCAGTGTACCAACTGATGGATCGAGAACAGCTGAAGGGACTGGTGCTGGAGTTTTTGGGCCTAGAACTAAACTCTCCTTACCGATGGGACAGTCCACTAGTATATTCCAGGCAGAAGTAAATGACATAGGCATATGTGCTGGAAGAAACCTCGATAGGAAATATAAAAACCAAAACATTTGTAGGAAACCTGTCCTATTAAAAATAAACTACAACTTAACTTCTATACGAAAGAGCTGAGGTAGGAACCTAAATTTCTAAAAGTATGCTATCCTCATCTGTGGATTAAATAAATCTAATTTCGGAATATTTGCTGCATATGTGCAGGCGCAAAACTGTGGTAAATTAGAATTATATAGAATGCATGAATCTAAAAAGAAAAGAAAAACAAACAAAATTCTTTAGATTTTCTTTATTTGATTCAAATAGATTTGTTTAAAAAGAAAAAAAAAAAAAAAAAAGAAGAAAAAAATAATGAAAGAAAATAGAATCAACAAAAAAAAAGATGGGCACACGCACTAGGGCTCGAACCAGGTACGACTAAGATAGAATCGGTATCTCTACCCATCGTACTACGAGACACCTTGAAATTTGTTAAACGAGAATACAATTCATTGTGAAACGAGTATAGGTAAAGAAAATTGAAAACTTTAAAAACATCAAAACAATTTCAAGGACACATAATATTATCGCATAGGTTTCGAAATTCGAAATTACACATAGAAAAACTTACCTTCACACTCAAAGTACAAAAATAAAATTTCCTTAAAATCAATGGATTTTGACTAAAATATTTTGGAATAATGACACCTATTTTTGAAAAAAAAATTTACTAATTTTGGTATAATCTTTGTATTTTTCTGGTCAAAATTCATTGAGAAAACAATAAATCGGAAACTGATAGACTAAGAGCCCACAGCAATTTTTGGGTGTGATTGATAACAAAAAATAATTAGCATAATTAGATAGGCCTTTTATAGTTATTTACAAATGTGAAAGCCTTGCATACTCTAGTGGGCGCAATAGTGCATTATAGTGCATCAAGTATGCAGTTCTTTCCAAGTCCAAATAATTGCGATGACAACTTTGCCAAAATGTAGAGTTAAGCCCCCTGATTAAAAATATCGAGGTCCAAGACGTTTTACAGACAGCCTTCTGCCTGCAAGACGCGATAAGAATATGCAACTTCTTGCACTAAGAATGCCACCTTCAAAACGTCATGGACCTCGATATTTGCATTCAGGGCACTTAGCTGTTCATTTTGAAGTTATGGCAAATTTTGCATCTCAATTTTTTAGAATTTGGAAAGAACTGCATACTTGATGCACTATAATGCACTATTGCGCCCACTAGAGTATGCAAGACGTTCACATTTGTAAATAACTACTAAAGGCCTATCTAATTATGCTAATTATTTTTTGTTATCAATCACACCCAAAAATTGCTGTGGGCTCTCGGTCTATGAGGATTTTCGTCCATGTTTATTTTTTTGGGTGTATGTGTAAGGGAATCGGCGTGCAAGGGTCGAGGGTATAAATACCTGTGCCTAACCCAATTTTGTCATTTGGTGTTTTTTTTCTAAATCAATAAGACGTGGTAAATTAAAAAAATATATATACCTATATATATACATTTATTGCGAGATAGTACAAAAAGTTTTTTTTTTTCTCGAGTTTCTTTTTTTTATCAAAGTTTTTTTTAAGTTTATGCATGAATAATGCATGCGCAAATAAAATAAAATAAACATAGAAGGTGAGATTTTGTTCCTAAGAAAAAGAATAGTGTAAGCCATTTCCCTTAAATTCATTCCTTGTAATTTTTCTAACCAGGTGCTCTAGTAGGAAACCACAAATCGGTAGAGTTCGATTAAAGTCCTATAAATTATTTTGATATCTAATTGCGTGATTTAAAGGTGAGATATTTTTTCCATTGATCCCCAATCTTTACATGTGTGTTCATAAAAATGTATTCGTGATAATTCAATCAGGTGCACCAGGTGAAGAACCCCGAAAAAAAGGAAGAAAAATCAATAGCTGATTGAATAAATTAATCAGTGAATTAAAATAAAGTGTGTTTTTTTTCGCCACGCCACGCTACACCACACCCTACTTGAAAGGCATAAGGCGCAACCACACGTCCAAAAAAAAAAGCACCCAAAGGAAAAGAAACTGACTCGCAGAGAAAAACACCTCGCAAAAAAAAGTACCCACCTGGGCATCTTTTTTTCTGCACCTTTTGGATTTTTTATAATATTTAAATCATTCATATCATAATCATCATATTTAAATAAGACTCGTTCGAAAGCCATCCAATCAGAAGAATAAAAAAAAAAAAAATATAGACATCGAAAAAACGAACATACATCAGCAAATACATACGACCAACAAAATTTACCACCTTCATCCAGAACCAACCCATACATACCAACATACATCGATCAGCATTCTCACATACATCATCCGTTCACACCTGCATCATCCACCCAAACCTAACTTCCCGGCAATATGCTCACATAATATTTTTTTTCCAATTAAAAGCTAAGTACAAACTTTCTTTCATTCTTTCTGAAAAAAAAAAAACATATAAAAAAAAAGATCACTATCTAAAGTCATACAAATGTATGTATACCTACATAACATTTGTGCAAACAAAATATATTAAAATTTATTCATGCCTTTATATTCAAATTCGTTCAAATTAAGTTTTCTTAATCTTTAAAGTCTAGCAATAAAAACAACAAGTATTACAACAACAACAATACCATCCTGCGATGCTGTGCACAACGTCAGGAGGAATGGACCAACTGTGAGTTAAAAACAACAAAGATTAAAAATACACCTAATTGTGTGAAAACAAATTATGCAATGTAATGCGGTAAGTGATTAATGCTTTATTTGAACGAAATATAGGAATAGATAAACATTTCATTTTTTTTAAATTTCAAAGTTATAACATCAATATTCCAAAATTATAGAATAACTATAGATACTTACACGATAAACAAATAAAGAAAAAAGAAAATAGAAAATAGAAAGAAAGAAAGATAAGTTCTGGAATTGTGGTAGAGAAAAAAAAAAACAATAAAAGAGTAAAACAAAAACATATAACATTAAAAGCTAAAAAATAGGAAAGATAAGTTATTCTTTGGTTACATAATTTTGATATTGGATTTTTTTTATATTTTTTTTGATTTTTAGTTCGTAATCAGATATTTTAATTTTGTTAGGTTATATTAATTGACTTTAGTTTTTTTTCGGGTATCCAATTATTTCTTTTTGGCAACATCGATCTTCAATAAAATATTATTTTTTTATTTTTAATATGAAATGAAAAGCGTATCATTTTTTCAATTGATTTTGGGAAATTTTAAGACAAATGGGTTTGGCTAATTTCTACCTTTGCTCCCTTTCTTTGAGATTGAAATCAATCTGATGTTTTGTTTGCATTTTTTTTTTGTTTTTTCGAGTTTTGAATTTTGATTTGGAAACCATGATTATGGTTTAGGTTTTTTTAACTTCTAGGTGGATGTGGCCCGGACGAATAGGGCTATACGATGACGAAGGCGATATTTAAAATGAGGACATAAAAATTTGTTTTTATATTCGTTTGGGGTTACCAAAAAATAGTTGAGGTATTGGTAACCAGGTTGGTCGCATGGTCTTGCTCGTAGAGAGAGATCGTGTGACAATAGGGTGGGATATTCCTCTGAGAGCAAACCATCTAGCTCTCCTCACACACACAGGGACACAAAACATTTCTTCAACAACGTAGACAAGTCAACTTCGCGAATATTTTAGTACAAATTTTAAAACGGCATGAAAACGTAAAGGCCGTCCAATTTCCTAACCACAAGAACCCCGACAACACCGACGAGCTATCCATTGGCCATGCAAGCATGCCGCGCGGTAAGGAAATTGGGCACCCATACACTTTGCTACCAGGACAGTATTAGAGTTCCTGTAAGCTCTAAGGCCTACTGGTAGTGTACGGAGTGGATGGTTTAGGGGGTTGAGATTTTTGTATTTCATCCCTTACTCAATGTCAGCTTGAGGTACGTTACACATTGCCATCATGTCAGACAGTCGGGCTGCACTAAAAATACTACTAAGCTCCTACGCTATTAGTTCCAAACTTGTTTGGGAATGCGTGATAAAGCTTAATAAACTGGGCAAGAATAACACTGTCACACTTTATTGGGTACCAGGCCACGTTGGTGTCCAGGGCAACGAAGAGGCAGACTCCTTAGCAAAAATAGGTGCATCGACACCCCTTAGGAGTAAATGTGATTAAAAATAAAATCAAAACAGATGAGGGGCAAAAAGGTCAATAATCTGGAAAGAACCCTAAGCTGAGACAGGCAAAACTTCTATACTCTGGGACTACAACCGAGAGCGTTTTCTAACCTGCATTAGCTTAAGCAGGAACAACCTCAGGAAAATCACAGGTGAGAACACAGGCCACTTTAAGTTGAGAAGACAACTCAACATCCTTGGCCTAGTGAACAAGGTGTCTTGCAGATTCTGCAACATTCACTAGGAGACACCTGACCACATACTGTGGGAAATGTGATGCACTCGTGCATCAAAGACAGGTATCTGGGCAAGCACCACATAAAAGAGAGTGAATTATCCTCCCTTAAAACACTCCAAATACTCCGATACCTCAAAGAAACAACTTGGAGGAAGAACTGTAATAATGAGCTAACCTCATCCAGTTCTTGATGGGGGCACAATAGATCTTTAGGTCGCAGTGTTTTATATACCCCAATTTATTCATTCATTCATTCATTGATCATCAAATACTGTACAGTTTCTAACTTAATTGGTACTGAAGTTGGAAAGGGGTCGAAAATCGCCCGATTTTGTTCCTGTTAAAAGGGTGTAGTGCTGACACTATAATCAGGGAATTGGCAAAAATTAAAAACCGCAAAATAAAATAAATAAAAATTCCTAAAAAGAAAAAAAAATCATTTCTTAAATAAGGCTATTAATTATAATGGTATTCAACTACCAACAGTTTTATGATTCTCAGGTAACAATCTTATGCTATTTTTTATTAGAAGCGCCTTGAAGGAGCTAAAAGACTTAAGCAGAAACAAGTAGAGTCTATTTAAAACTCCCTACATATTTCACTTCAACTTTCATTTTTCTGGAAGTTAAGAATTCACGTTAACATGAATTATTTGCTGAATAGTTTTAAGTCTCGTATACTTGCAAATTAAACCTGATTCGTCAAAAAATATCATAGTAACTCTACCTGGTTTTGCGTTCCTTACATGCAAGGCGAGTTCAACCAAACTTGTTTTCTGTGTTCTTTAGATTATGTTAGAGAATCACATTTATAACCAAAATACTCTGAACTGAAAATAGAAAAACTTTATGCAGATTTTATTTCGATTTTTAAATACCATGAACTTTGATTTAAAAAAGGCAAAAAAGCCAAATTGGGGAAAAAAAAGAACGGGTAAAAAAGGCAAAATAAATTACATATATTTAGAAATTGGAGAACATGAACCGTGTTTTTTTACTTAAGGCAAAGTTATCAATATCCCATTCCTGTTTATAAGGAACTCGAAAAAGGGGGTCCCGAAATTATGGAGCCATGTCTGTGTGTTTGCTTATCAGTTCAGAGGGTTTATCCTTGAATGACTTTATTCTGCACTTGAAACTTTTTTCCTTGAAAATATAAAAAATAAATTAGCTTTTTTTATTTCATTGTGCATAAATTCATTCTTCATTACAAAGTCCAATAAAGTGTTATCTTCACAGCTGTCAGAATGCAAAGGATCAATAAAATTACTTTATTGCTCGTTAGTACTTAGATGCATCAAATAACTGCAACTGATAACATTAATGATACATAATATACTAAAGTGTTCATGATGTACTCGTACATTGTAAATATTCAACATTGCATAGATAAATATCCAAGTTATTCCGAACCTCAAGGACCGATTTGATTAATTGAAATTTTGCAGCTTTGTTCT
Organism: Philhelius festivus; assembly: GCA_963931855.1. NCBI lineage: Eukaryota > Metazoa > Arthropoda > Insecta > Diptera > Syrphidae > Philhelius > Philhelius festivus. Next base: position 187,348,518 of record OZ007554.1, on the reverse strand, counting down.
CTTTCAGAATTTGCCATTATCAAAGAACTTGTGAGGCATGTTATTGGTGTTGTTAACAATTTATTAAACAATTTTATGGTATCAGCTAAAATTTATTTTTGGCATTATTTACTAAGCGGTTTACAAACAATAAAAGCCCCGCTGTCTGATTAGGAAGATAATCAACACGATAATGTGGCAATAATTTTATCAATATTACATTCATTTTATCATTATTGCGTTTAATGAAATTTCGTTTTTTGGTCTGTCATCCCCATGATCCTTTTTTCGATAAAATTCAAACACGTTCTACGAACATTATAGCAACAATTTAAGTGCATATAATCTTTTATTTGTTGCCCGTCGGATAACGCGCATTAATAATTACTCGTTTCTGATTCCGATGAGAGTAGTGTGTGCTGTGTAGGTCGATTTTGTTGTTAAAGACTTTCTTTGCTAAGATGGTTCGAAAATTAAGTTTACTTATAACTATATTAAAACTAAACAAAAACTCGTAAGAACTAGCGTATTTATTAACATATTACAACTAACTTACTGGCCTTTTGCGGGTGCTCTAAATTAAACTATATCTTAATGCTAATGTCTTTCGGCCTAAAAACAATGCTAAAAATCTTATAAGCTATCGCTTTTTATTTTTCACCGAGGAGAAATTAAAAAAAAAATACTGGGGATCATATCATTTTTTTTTGTTTTTATGTGTACATATATATTTTTATATAATATAAAAAAAAATATAAATTACTTAAAACTAAAACAGTCTCAGCTAGCTTTTTTTTGTGCCAACCTGACTGTTCCTACCTAGATAGTTCTACACTTAAATATAAAATCTATGTAAGTTGACCAAGAATCTAGTCTATGTCAACTTTCTCTATCAGACAACCACCAGAACTGGTTCTTCTGTCTCACCCTGTCACTCTGGTCCCGATCGGACAAAATCTTATTTAACCGAAGGTACTCTGCTCCGCCTTGTGCGAGGAAGTCTCGACTGTAAAGGATCCCGAGTTCTTCGGCTGACATGCCGGGATGAAATTATCAATTCTGTTTATGTTGACTCCATTGTATAGAACCTGGTTGGAATATTAATTTTTGTACTCGACTCTGGTGATCTGTGTAATCCAAGGCAACGTCTAAGACACTGCCTCTCAAACACCCGAAACGTTTCCATTTGAAAAGAGATAAGGTTGAAAAACACCAGCCAGCCATAGGCAATCATCGATCGGATAAGCGCCATGTAGCAAATCACTTCCACCCTACTTTCGATCTGGCTGCTATAAAACAACCGTTTTGTCAGTGCAAAGGCTTCCCTCTACCTGGTCAGAGCATCATTTATGATGATGCCAGATACTTTACTATTCTTTTACTGGCCAATTGCTCTCCATGTGGATCTCTCATCACTAGCTTGCGCCAGTTCTTTATCACATCCCTTAGGACTCAATGACGTACACTTTTTCTTTTAAATATCCCCAAAGAAAGAGGTCCAACAGCAGTGGCGTAGCGTAGGGGGGGCGGTGGGGGCCGTCCGCCCCGGGCGGCAGGCCTAGGGGGGCGGCAAAATGTCGCCGGTGATGCGGTTAGAGTAGAAATCATATGTTTCATGAAAGATCGTTTGACAAGTCAACAAACAACGATGTAAATTTGAAATTTGCCACCCTATCTGTGGTTCGTCGTTGACCGCTCTCGGCTGATTTTCGTGAATTCGTAGACGGTGAGTAGGGCCGTAAGAGTGCATTCCGTATTGTCGCGTGACTCGCGAAACTAAAACAAAACGTTCCGAAACTCTCGCGAAACTGAAAGTGAGTGTTCCGAAACATATGATATGCACATGCGAGATATGATAAGATACTCGTAGCTAGGATTCGACGGAAACGTTATTCTAGTCTCAGCCAGCTCAATGTTTTTGCTCCCTCCCGCATCACAGAAAGTTGTTTCGATTGTGTTGTTTATAGTTTAAATACTGTTGAATCTTCTAAAACTAAACACTTAGTACTTCACTCAACCTTTGAACTAGTTTTTGAAAATAAAAAGAGTTAAAGCAAGAAAAAGGCTAAGAAAGAAGCAGACGCGAAGACGCGAAATATTTCAGTTCTAGTTCTGGTTCAAAAGCCACGTTAACGTCTTCGGCGGCATCCAGCAGCAGCGGAAGTGATTCCAATGTAAGTAAGATTCCTCCATCTACAATCGTGAGTGGCCTAGAATTGTCCTCCGGCCAATATTCATGGGAATGCATAACTTATTTTACAGGCAGAAGAAGAACACGTGCAGACGAAGACGAAGTCGACTCACCAGAAGTACCTCAAGCATCTAGTCACAAGCCTGCAGAAGAAGTGAACCTCGTGAAGCTGTAAAGACGCTTAAAAATAAGTTTGTGGAAGTTCTTGAGGTACTGGAAGAATTGACGGATCGGTAGCCAGTCTTCTTCTGACAGTCATGCAGTCATTCAACTTCCTCACTTTTCTTGGCTTTTGAGCTGCAGAGCTATCTGAAGAAGATGACGCACAGATTTACCTGCAGCAACGTGGACTGAGTGTGGATAAGTGTGCTCAGAAACTCTGCGTTTTAAAAGCTCTCCTAGAGGAGAGCAGAGACCGTTTCGTCCAAGCCGCAATCGACTTTTTTACGACTCTTTGGAGAAAATTCGGAATCGAACTCAAAACGAGAAGAATTCGCAGGAAAAAACGCATGCATGGCGATGAATCCGCAGATACAGCTTTGTCTCGCGAGCCTCATTCGTAAGGCCCGAAGAATCCGTTTATGAAACCGCTGATCCTATTTTACTTTCAATAAAAGATACTTCATTGCCTGTGAAATGATGTCCCGAAATTTAATTTTAATTTAGTATTGAATGGGGGCGGCACAATGGGTCTCCCGCCCCGGGCGCCGAGATGGTGTGCAACGCCACTGTCCAACAGTGTCAAATCACATTATCGTGGCGGCCAATTAATATCGCCACGAACGGGAGATAACACGGCCATTGAATTTCTCGCGCAGAAGAACCATTGTTTCGTTGCCTGTGTGGCTAGTGGCACATATTGTCCAGGTGCATATCCTCAATTTCTGGCGACAAGAAGTCCGTTATCATCTCGCGATAACAAACACCATTCACGTAACTGCTTGGCTGGCCTCATTTTCGAAGAAGAACGGCACGATGACGGCGCCAGCCCACAAACCGCACTTAACAGTCACTCTCTGTGGATGCGTCGGCTTTTCAACAATCACTCGTAGATTCTTATTTGCCCAAATGCGGTAATTCTGCTTGTTAACGAATCCAATGAGGTGAAAGTGTGCCTCGTCGCTGAAGATGATTTTCTTTGTAAAGTCACCATTCACTTCTGTCTGTTCAACCAACAATTCGGAGTATTGACGACGCTTAAAATGGTCAGTAGAATTCAGCTCTTATGTCAATTCAACCTTGTAAGTGTGTAAATTGAAATGTTTGTTCAAAATTTGCACCAGTGATGTTCGTGAGATGTTCAAAAGTTGGGGACGTCGACGAGTCGAGTCTGACGGCCACAATATTGCGAACAACAGCAATGTTTTCCTCAGAACGAACTAGGCGAGCATGCACAGGTGTTTTCACATTTCCTAAAGACCCAGTTTGCTGAAATTGCGCACAATTCTAGTTAGAAAGAAAGAAAGAATTATCAAATAGCGCCAATCGCACAAAAGAGGTGGTCAGTTAACAGGTCCCATTGTATGTCAAATGTTGCACATATGTCAGTAATATTAATGCTTTCAAATTGAAGCTGGAAAGAGTAAGTAATCATTTTTCGGTACAGCTCACGGTGGACTCTAATTTTCTGACCATATTCAAATTTTGAAGTATTTCTGATCCACAATTTAAGCTTTCTTAAGCATTCCAAGATATTAATGCATACAACATGTCTAGAAGTTTTCGGGTATACCCACTTGGAAGTTTTCGAAAGTCTGCATAGGAGCTTCTTTAAAAGAATATTCCGTTTACCAAACTCAACACCAAACTGTACCTTGTATACAGAGTCAGGTTTAACCCCTATATACATACTCTTACATACAAAATTTAAAGGCAAACGCGGACTTATTCACTAAACTAATCATGCCTTCAAAAAATCATTTTGAAAAAAACTGCTCCAAATAAATGCTTCTCCTTTTAAAGAATGGAATCAACCAGCCTTATGCCCTAACACATCTCTGAGCTTGTCCGAAAATAATGTTTACGAGAAGCAGGCCAGTTTAGAGGTACAGAAATGTTTGTTCTCAATTGAAAAACTTGGTACCTACATACATATGTACACACCTATGGCATGGCGTTGCCTAAAGAATCTAAAATGCATTCATAAATTAATGTCATAGATATTTTAAAGCCTAATTTTTATTTGAATTATAGGTTTGGTTTCATTTCAAAAAAAATGATATCGAAGTCTTGAAAATATCTAACTGCCTGAAAGCAAGTCGTTCATCTTTTTGTTTCGAAGTCAAAAATACATACATGCACAATCTTTATAGTTAACACGTTGCAGCTGTAGTTTTAATAATATTTTCCGTCATTGCGCGCAATATGACACGCAGTAAAATTACATTACAGAAAACTGGCTTTCGTTATGACATCGATCGGTCATATGTTTGTTCTGGTGCATATCAAACCAATGTGTTTATTAATTACATAAATATGGGTTCTATGGGGCAAGTTTTGCATTTGGAAAAAAATACGAACTTGAGATTTTGATCAAAGTTGACTGTCTGTCTGTATGTCCAATGTCCATACCCCGACCTACAGTCTAAGCCACTGGAGGTATTTGCTTCAAATTCTGTACTAAAAGGTCTTTGGTGATTCCCTAGTTATAGCTCTTATACTAACGGTACCTGATATACAGCCGATATGCAAAATCGTACTTATTTCGTAAACGGCTCTAAAGATTTACGATAGAATAAAATAGGCGTACTATAATATGCATACTACAATTGTTTGCATAAATTCATACTCTAGTTCCAAAGTGCTCAATTTTGTATGGTTTATCACCAGAAAAATAGTCTAATAGCGCTAATTACATGAAAGAGTCGATCAGTTAACAAGTCCATTCTGTAAAATTAATAATACATACATCAAATGTTAACCACGTGTCAAAAACATTAATCTTTTCCAATTGAAGCTCGAAGAAAGTTATAAAACATGTCTCTGTACCTTTGACTTTAATTTTCTGATCATCGCAATTTTTGAATGCATAGGTACGAGTGTATGGATTCCACCGACGACGCGACCCTTCAAGAGCACCGAACGGTAACTTTTTCTCGATGTAATATGGTGATTCTTGTGGATTATCCTCGCTCCGAATACGGCAATTCTGTAAGCATCATCATTGAAACAAATTTTGAAATTGTTCTCTGGTTTAAAAAAAAAAATACCCATTAAATATGTATGCATATCGCACCCAATATAATGATAAAAGTCAAAAAATTATATTTTACGACTTACGATACTTCCAACGCTTTCTTAATGCAATTCGTAGCTTTTACAAAATATATTTTTTTTACTTCAAAATTAAATGCAATCAGAAAACAATCCAAAATAAATCCATTCACCGAGTTGTTTAATTTTTAATAAGAAAGAAAGCAACATTAGAAAATTATTACTTTACATTCTCTTTCATTCCAATGGGACTGAGTTTTTAGTTTAATAAAAAGCCAAACTGAAATAATACTCTTTCTGGCTACTTGCATATTTTAGTGCAAGAAAGTGATAAGTTAGTGGCAACAATTTACTTTTCAAAATCGAAAAGCCGCCAACTCAAATCATCAAAATTATATTTCATTCCAGGGAAATGGCAAAAACAAAAAAAATATCGTTTTTAATAGCGAAACATATGACAAACGGCACAGTGTAAACTAATGAGTAAAATCATTTTTGAATATTAATATCAAGTCATTAAGAGATTTGTCATAAATCCAATAGATACTAATGTATTTAAAATGGAAGAGAACGTTTTTATGACTCATACGCCAGAGTGGCTTTGTTATTTCTTTTTTACAAAACTTAATTGGAAATAAAAAAGAAAAACCTAAATTAGATTGTTTTCAACTACACACAAATAAATATTTCCCATAAAATTACCCTAATCTCATCAATATTTCTCTTGCTTGTGAATTGTGATTCATGTGAGTGAGATTTTAATAGAAATGATAATAATTTATGAAAATCTTGTCTTCTTATCTTTTCAATGTTTATGTTTCTTGACAGTCAGAAATTGTGAGCTGCGGTGTCCGAGTGGTTAAGGAGATGGACTTGAAATCCATTGGGTTCTACCCGCACAGGTTCGAATCCTGTCCGCAGCGTGAGTTTTTTTTTTTTTTTTTTAAGAAAAATATCATTCATACAATTTTTTCTTTAAAATAATCACCCTTATTGTAGCAGGCGTTTCGCTTGAACGACAAATGTCATTTTCAAAAATTTGTATTATGAATGGCGTTTTAGAGTCGTTGATTGCTATTTTTTAAGTCGTAACGCCATACTCTGAGTGGAACGTAAGTTTTCGTATGAGAAATTTCACTCATCTGTATTATAACTGTCGATTTACTTGCCTTCTACGACTCTCAGAACGCTATTTTTTGTCGAATACAAATTTTCAAACGACTCATTGTCGAAATTGGATAAGGATGTAAGTTTTACATGTTAGTATTGTGTAATTTGTAATTTTTATTATATTTGTTTTATTTAAGGGTGAAAATAACTAACCCAGAACAGATGAAGTGTATCACTGAAAATCTTCTTGTGCTTGCAGCTCCCGCGTTAGGTCTTGCAGTTGAAACTGATCCAGTTTCTCAAAGCCTTCGAAAGATATTTCCAAAAACATTTCTAGAAGGAAGTTGTCTGTTAGGGTAAAGTTTCTGGTATCTTCGTTGTGCTCTTCTTGAATTTCCCATAAACGAATAAAATGTCTGCGTATTCTTCTCTCGTAAGTAAAGGCATTTCAAAAAGCGCTCTTATCAAACTTTATAATCTGATGAATGAGTTTTGAGTTTTTCTATTCTTCTATACTACTTATTTTTTAGTTAATTTACCCATTAAATAGTCATCCCCAAAATTCAACTTTGCCTGTGAAGGGTTAAAGTGATTAGGGTTTTGACAGCAAGTCAAATAGGCATGAGTACACTGTTTACCCTTTTTATGAGTACCACAGTCTTGAAAATTACCTAAAAACTATCAATTCTTGGAAAACCACACCAATTGCAAGGATTAGCAATAAAAGTAGGTACAAAACACAAAATTCGATTTTTTAGCTGTCTTAGATCTTCCCAAGTACGAGTATTATAAAATGTTTGGGTTTTTGGGTGCACTTATTAATGATTTTTGTTGTATTATTGTTTTCTTCATCAGGTAAAAATAAGAAAACTTTATGTTTTTACCTCAAAGTCAAAATTTTGCTCGGGCAAGAAAAATTGAACACCATTTAAATTGAATATCAATTTAAACGTGGTTTTAAAGGCTAATATTTCTACTCAAAATAAAATTTAAAATGAGGTCCCTACTATTAGTAATGACAGAGAAATTGACCTTAACATGGGTCAGGGTACACAAAGTTAGCCTTTTTTTACATCGTCAAAAAGTGATGTCAAAGTTGAAAATCACACTTTACTGTAGAACAATTTTTTTCTTAGAATATGATCAAGAATCACATCACAAAGTATGGCACACCAATTACAGGACACCGTGTATATAAAAAAAAAACACAAATTGTTTTGAAATATCTATTTGTCAATGACAGATTTTTATGTGGAACGCATGTTGATTCAAAGCGCCTGGCGTTTAGGTATCGTAATACCGACTCTTAAACGCCTTAAAAGTGACTCGACAGAAAAAGTGACGGGTGTCGTTCAAGTGAAACGCCTATTATAATAAGGGTGAATAATTATTATTGAAGTCGAAAACATTTTACTGTAATACAATGTCAGTATGTATTTAAGCGAGTATGTAGTAATATTAGACATGTCTAATTTTCTGGAACAAATTCGACAAAAAAATTAAGATAAAAAAAAAAGTAAGATGCTGCTAATGTAATAAAATTGTTAATGTGAAAGTATGAAGAAGTCAATAGTATACTAAAAAAAATTGGGTTTTTTCTTTAATTTTATTTTTGTTTTAAAAAGAAAATTGTAAAGTTTTGAAATAATATTCGTAAAAAATATTAAAGACGCTGAAAAATTATAACGAAATTGGTGTAGTTATTTAAAAAGATAAACCATGAGAAACCATTTTTGTTGAAGCCGAAAATCATCATCATAAAGACTTTTAATTCAATAATTTTAAACAATTTGTAAATATCTTGATTCTAGTTCACTGGTTTCTGGTCTTTTTTCGTAAGCCATTAAAAGTCCTTCGTTATTTTATTAATTATATACAAGATATAAAGTAATCGGAAATAAACCAGTAAGGTTTTAATACAAATTAAATTCGCTTTTTTGCTACCGTGGATAATTGTCTACGCATCAACCAAGATCGGTCTATCCTTTCGATAGAAGGAATAAATAGAGATCTCGGGTTGACGGTCAAGTATTTGATCGTTCATTTTTTGGCGCCCAACGTGTTAAAAGTGGTTTTCCAAACCCACATTATAATCGTTTAAATTATTCAAAAACTATAATTATATTTTCGTGTATAAAGAAATATGAACAAAAGTGTAAGACATTAACATTGAACATTCTATACTGTACATATTTCTCGCCGCGTTTCGGTTTCGGTTTCGTGAGTGCATGGTGTAGGTGAAGTGCTATAAACCTAGAGAGGAAAGAGGACCAACAGCAGAAAATCCAGTTGATGTCCAGAGAATCTGTCCACTCATCCAAGAGGAGTTACTACTAACCTGTAGAAAACCAGAGAAAAATTGTGGGAGCTAAGTATATCTCTCACAAAGGTATGTGTGGTCTAAGTTTTATTCAAATGTGCGTTGCTGCTGTAAATACAAAAAACCTTTAAATCAATTTAAAATAAGTTTTAAAACGCACCTTCGATTTAAAACAGACCCTAAAAATTAATTATATTGCTCATAAATTAAATATTTATTATCAATTGAACAACATATTCCATTTTTGGGTTTATTTTAATTAAAAATAATAAAATTAAATATAAAACCTTAAATCTACAAATTTAAATTAAATATACCTACAACAACCTACATAATTTGCCTATGCATTGATCGTCAGTATCCGTATAGATCATAGTGCTTTCGCTGGACAAAATTCTATAAAATCCACAAAAGAGTATATTTACGATCCACTTGTGTGTCCACACATTAGAAGCTTTCGCTCCAAGCTAGTTTTGCCGCCCCCGCGTCCACCACACCATTGCCTTTTTAGTCGTTATTCGCCTCATTTTCTCGTTCGCTCGCCTCTCGTCTCTCGCTTCTTGTATTTGCTGCAGAATTGCCCACAATCAAAATCATAAAAATCTAATATAGACACCTGATTTCAACTTGATTTCAGTGCAACGATCCTCATTTCGCCCACACATCATTCGCTCAAAGCTCATATAGGAGATTTGTTATTTTTCGTCGTCGTCGCGGGAGATCTTGCTGCATGATCATTGCACTGAAGAAAAGCTTTTTTGGTTGATTTGAATTTCGTCGTTATTATACAAAACAATCAATTTAAATTTGAAATCTACATTCAAATATTTAAATCATAATATTGCATTTAAATAAATTGATATCGTACTATAGTCAGTCGTTATAATTATATTATACTTCTACAATATCGTTCTTTACTCAATTCGCCGTGGGATTCCTGGTTAAAAGTATTTCGTGAGGAACAGGGTTGCCGATTTCTATTGCAATTAAAACTAGAATAAAATTCAAAACAAGTCTTTAAACTAATTAGATCAACAGCTTAGGATTTTATTGTTGCTGTTTAAATAGATTTTTGATTTTATATTAATTTCGTGATGGCAACTAAACCGAGCCTTGAGGAATTAAAGCAACAACGAGCTTCTACTAAAGGAAGTATAACCCGGATAAAAAATATAGTGGAATCAACTTCCAACGTATTAACGCCAACTGAACTTGAGTGTCGCCTAGGAATTTTGGAGTCTTATTTTAAACAAATTTTAGTGTACCAAAACCAAATAGAAGTCTTAGTTCCCACAGATACCAGTCGAGGTGAGATCGAAGATTTGTACATCACAGCTAAAACAAAAATTATTTCGCTTTTGGGAAGTGGTAGGCGATGTAGTGTTGCAGATTTGACGTTAAGTAATATCCCGCATTCAACTAGTAGGCTTCCTAAGCAACGTTTGCCTAGGTTTAGCGGAAAATATTCGGAATATAAGAACTTCATAAATTCATTTAACAATCTGGTAGAAAATGATTCAAGCTTAACTAATATAGAAAAATTTAATTATTTGCTCTCGTGTTTGACGGATCATGCGCTCGGTACAGTAAAGGCTTTTCAAGTCACGGATGCAAATTATCCTAAGGCACTTCTTAGTTTGAAGGAGCGCTATGACAATGACTGCCTCATATTTTTGGAAAATATATCCGAGTTGATTGAATTACCCAAGGTTCCCAAAGCATCTTCTGCATCATTAAGGACATTAGTGGATAATATCTCTGCTCTGTTTAGTTCACTACTTTCGATAGGATCGTTTGAAAATATTTGCAATGCGATTATAATACATATTGCCATGTCGAAGGTCGATCCAGAAACACAGTCCAAATGGGATGAACAACTGGACTATAGCAAATTACCTGAATGGAGAGAATGTGCTAGTATTCTCAACAAACGGTGTCAATTTCTGGAAGCTAGAGATAGCAAACAGTTACGTTCGGAGTCCACTCATAAACAACTCAATAAACCAAAGCCCATATATGCTCATCATCGTCCTCAAACTTCACTTGCTGCTAATCAACATTGTTGTATCTTTTGTCAAGACAATAACCATTCAATTACAAGCTGTAAAGGTTTTATGGAGCTTTCTGTAATGGATCGTTATTTAAAAGCAAAGAGAATAGGACTTTGCTTGAATTGTTTAGGAAAGGGTCACAATGTTTCAAAATGTCCATCGGCATACAGGTGCAAGAGCTGCAAACAAGCACATCACACTCTTTTACATAGGCCCCAATCTACAGATAATGCCTCTAGTGTTCAGGTTTCAGAAGGTACATTCTTGCCGAATACATCAGCTGCAGCACATTCCGCATTGGAGAAGGAGCGTGTTCCTGTAACCCAGGTTATTTTGGCAACCGCCTTAGTTCTTGTCAAAGACTCGTCAGGAGGTTTTCAGTTGGGTAGGGTTCTACTTGATTCTGGTTCTCAAGTTAATTTTGTTAATGCGAAATTTGCAAACTCACTTTGTCTCAAAAAACAAAGAAGGAACGTCGATATTGTGGGAATAGGGGATACAGAAACACAAACAAAGTATCTAACTCAATCGACAATTCGTTCAAGATACAACAATTTCGAATTTTCTTTAGAATTTTTAGTCGCACCCTCCATCACAGGGTATCAACCGGAAACAGCACTCAACATTACCAATTGGAACCTGCCATCGAATTTGGAGCTTGCAGATGAGAGTTTTAATCAGCCATCTCAAATAGATATGTTAATAGGTGCTGAAGCTTTCTTTAATTTGCTGGAAACAGGTCAGATCAAATTAGGTCCAGGACTTCCATTGTTGCAAAAAACTGCTTTAGGTTGGATAGTATCTGGCAGATACAAAACACAGGGAATTGAAAAGAAATCTTGCCTAGTCCATACAAAAGATAGTTCCTTAGATACATATTTGGAGAAATTCTGGGAACTGGAAGAGATTCAGGGTCATCAGTCGAGGTGGTCTGAAGAGCAAACCGCATGTGAGAAACATTTTGAAGACACAATTGAGGTGCTGCCTAGCGGTCAGCTTATGGTTCAACTACCCCTCAAACGAGATCCCAGCTGCCTTGGAGCTTCCTATGATATTGCCTTCAGGAGATTTTTATCTCTTGAACGTAGATTATCAAAAAATTCATCGTTAAAAACGCAGTATGTTGATTTCATGAAAGAGTATGAATCACTAGGACATATGTCACTCGTTCACAATCCCAATCTTGAAATCGCACACTATTATCTACCACATCAATGTGTAATTAGGCCTGATAGCGTGTCCACAAAATTACGCGTGGTATTCGATGCATCTTGTCGAACATCGTCGCAAATATCCTTAAACGGAATACTTATGGTTGGTCCTACGATACAAGATGAACTTTTAATCATTTTACTTCGCTTTCGACTTTATCGATACGCGCTCACAGCTGACATTGTAAAGATGTATAGACAAGTTTTTGTACATCCATCGCATAGAAATTTGCAGTTTATTTTATGGAGAGAAGATGCATACACTCCAATAAAAACTTACCAACTAAACACCATAACATATGGTACATCATCTGCCCCATTTTTGGCAATCCGTTGTCTTCATTACTTGGCTGATAAAAACGAAAAACATTTTAACCTAGGTGCTTCCGTTTTAAAATCAGACTTTTACGTGGACGATATGTTGACAGGAGCAGACGACTTAGAGACTCTAAGTCAAAAACGAAACGAAGTCGTTTCAATTTTGAATTCAGCTGGATTAGAGCTGTCAAAATGGAATAGCAACCATCTTTCCTTAATCAAGGAAGCTAAACAAAAAGAAATAAGATTAACTGATTCCGATCTTACAAGTACGTTAGGTATCGCTTGGAATCCTCTAGCTGACGAATTCAGTTTTTCTTACAAGCTAAATCGGATATACACAAAATACACAAAGAGGTCTATTTTATCTTTGTCGTCATCTCTTTTCGACCCAATGGGTTTACTTAGCCCCATCATAATTCGAGCTAAGATAATTCTTCAACAGCTTTGGATTGATAAAGTTGACTGGGATGCATCCATTCCCCAAAACATCGACATTGAGTGGCGTCAATTTATGACAGACCTTAACTCACTTCAAAATCTTTCGGTTCCTCGGTACGTTTTTGTAGAAAACAAAGAAAACTACCAAATACATGGATTTGCGGATGCTTCTATGAAAGCATATGGTTGTTGCATTTACTTGAGAAGCATAGATACTCTTGGGTCAATACGAGTAAAGCTTTTAGTCGCCAAGTCCCGTGTGGCACCCGCAAAAAAGAAACAACTTCCTCGCTTGGAGCTCTGCGCAGCACATCTTTTGTCCAAACTCTGGGTAAAGATTCAAAAAGTTATAGATACAAACTACTCGGAAGCGTTCTTTTGGACGGATTCTGCAATTGTTTTGCACTGGATATCCACACACTCTTCAAAACTTAACACATTTGTTGGAAATAGGGTTGCAGAAATTCAGGAAAGTACTAAGCATGTAGTTTGGAAACATGTTCCAACAAAAGAAAATCCTGCAGACTTGGTATCGCGAGGATGCACCGTCGATGAGCTAATTAACTCGATATGGTTCAAGGGTCCAGAATATTTGGTTGAAAATGAGGAAAACTGGCCATCGACAGTAGGAATCCTTCCTTCTCCAGAGGAACTTTCGTTGGAGAAACGAAAAACGGTTTTGAGTTGTCAACAACAAGACAAAAACCATTATCTCGAAACAATAGAAAGAGTAAGTTCATACACGAAACTCATCAGAATCTTCGCATACGTTGCAAGGTACTTAAATTTACGAATCAGGAGAATCCCGTTTCCAGGTGAATGTCTCACAGCTGAAGAGCTAGAATATTCCCTACAAATGATAGTAAACGTGATTCAAATGAAGTATTTTGCCAAGGAAATCGAAGCAATAAAATCAAATGCACCACTTAAAGGATCAATAAAATCGCTATGTCCGTTTATCGAAGACAGGAATGGGCTTCTTTTGCTGAAAGTGGGCGGACGATTGAAGCACGCAAATATGCCGGAAGGAAGTAGGCATCCATTATTGATACCAAAAGATAGCATTTTTAGTAAAACACTCGTCGAACATCTTCATTATTCAAACTATCATGCTGGTCCAAAGGCTCTTGTCGCGCTGACGAGACAAAGATTTTGGATGATTAATGTACGAGAAATAGCACGGCGTATAGTTAGAAATTGTCCACATTGTGCAAGGTATAGACCACGATTATTTGAGCAGGTTATGGGAGATTTGCCTGCTGAAAGATTGACACCATCACGCCCGTTTATATGTTGTGGGGTGGATTTCTGTGGTCCAATATCCACTTATTACAAAATTCGAGGCAAAGTTCCTTACAAAACCTATGTGGCGGTTTTTGTCTGTTTCTCGTCAAAAGCAGTTCATTTGGAAGCTGTGTCGGATCTTTCAGCCGATGCATTTATAGGAGCTTTAAAAAGGATGATAGGTCGAAGAGGTCTTCCCACAGATATCCATTGTGACAATGCGACAAACTTTGTTGGCGCTCAGTCAAAACTTAAAGAATTGCGTGATATGTTGTTCAAAAAATCTAACCAACAAAATATTATAAATTTTTGCTCTAATATATCCATAAATTTTCATTTTATACCCCCCAGGGCACCACACTTCGGTGGAATTTGGGAGGCGGCCGTAAAAGTTGCAAAGGGCCATCTCTATCGCAGCCTAAGAGGGGCCAAGCTATCTTTCGAAGAGCTGTCAACTGCACTGGTGGAGATCGAGGCCATAATGAACTCCAGGCCAATAACTCCGATGTCTACAGATCCCAATGACTTTGAAGCCCTAACGCCAGCACATCTGCTTATTGGATCATCGCTTAAATCAATTCCTGAGCCAACAGTAGACGTCTCCGACATCAGCTATCTTCAAAGATGGCGGCGAATAAATGCCGTAAAATCTCACTTCTGGAAGCAGTGGTCATCAGAGTACATCCAAGAACTCCAGGGTCGTGCAAAGTGGGTATCTTCCAGTCCAAATATCACGCTTGGTAGCCTCGTCATTATTCACGAGGACAATCTTCCACCTCAAAGGTGGCTCTTGGGAAGAATAACGAAAATCATCGAAGGTCCAGATGGTCGAGTCAGAGTCGCCGATGTTAAAACGTCACGAGGAGAATTCAGACGACCCATTCGTAAACTTGCAGCGATTCCATCTTGAAAGGAAGTCCTTTCAAAGGAGGCGGAATGTTGAAGCCGAAAATCATCATCATAAAGACTTTTAATTCAATAATTTTAAACAATTTGTAAATATCTTGATTCTAGTTCACATTTTTGTAACTATAAAATTTCAATTTTTAAATTTAAATTTGGCGCTTAAATTATACCACTCGCCATAATTTTTATATATTTGAATTCGCTTTAAATTTTAAATGTTAAATATAACGTAATCTCTTTTGAAATTTACTGAAAAATTGTATAAATACCTCTCTACGAAATAAACTCGTCCCGATTGTTACACAAACCTTAGTGGAAAATCTTTGCCTTTTTATTCTAAAATTTTCGTCGTTGTTTTCGCTCGCTTTTCTGGTCTTTTTTCGTAAGCCATTAAAAGTCCTTCGTTATTTTATTAATTATATACAAGATATAAAGTAATCGGAAATAAACCAGTAAGGTTTTAATACAAATTAAATTCGCTTTTTTGCTACCGTGGATAATTGTCTACGCATCAACCAAGATCGGTCTATCCTTTCGATAGAAGGAATAAATAGAGATCTCGGGTTGACGGTCAAGTATTTGATCGTTCAATTTTCTCAAAAAAACTTTGGAAAAGTATTTGGTTTATGCGGCCTGTTTTAAGTATTACCAAAATCCTAAGCGCCGTTTTTGAGAAAATTTGAAAAAAAAACTGAAATCGTTGCACGGCATCTACTCGTTGTAGATGAGCTAAAACAAAAATTGTAATTTATAATCTAGAAAACCACATAAAAATGTTCGATTTTCTTCAAACTAAGAATTAAAGTTGAATTTCCTTAGAAATAAGATTGTAATTTTTTCAGCTCCAAAAATAATATGACCTGCAATTGATTGTTAACAGCTGAAAAGATTTCACCAGAATTATTACCTAGGAGCTCCTTAAAAGTATATTAAAATGTTCAAACAAAAATTAAGAAATTTTATTTTCAAACAAATTTTATTCTTAGAAAAAGATTCAACGATTTTTTGATTTTTTCATAAATTCAAGTAGTCAGATGGATTTTTTGTTGAGTTCAAAACTATTTCAGCAGGTGCTTTGGTTGTAAAAATCGATCTCAAGATCAGTTCTTACTTAACTATGTTAGGGAAAGAAAAAAGTTGATTTCGGCAAGCCCAATTTTCTTTAAACTTGGTAAATTACATTTAAATTTTTTTCTCCGGTACATTTTTTTATTTTTAAAGGCATACACCCTTTTTCAGAATTTTAGAAAATATATTTTTTCCCCAAACAGTGTTCCACAATTTTAAAAATATTTTGTTCTAAATTTTATTTAGTAAAATCTAATTAGTTGTTCATAAAAAAAAAATTAAAAAGATAGTAATTAGTGGTACCTAACCCATAGAATTTTTTACTTGCGATATAAGTACAATATATTGTACCTATAGGGCAATTTCTGCATTTGGAAATAAAATCGAACTCGAGATTTTTTTTTTCTTTTCGATTTTTTCAAAAACGATACAACAGATTTTGATCTATTTCTTATATTAAGATTCTAAAAAATTTGAATAGTATTTGAGAAAAAATAAAAATGTCTTTTATATTTCAAAAAACATATGCTTTTTAATTCTTGAAACTTGATATTTACTTAATATTTACAAGATGTAGGAACACAATTTTTATTTTATCTAAAAACAACTGTACCTACCATGCGGATGTTACAAAGTTGTTGCCGAAAATCCTATTTTTCAGCAGCACTTAGAATTTTGATTCGATTTTTGAATTTCTCATTATCGTCATAACGGATTTTTATGAAATTTAGTATACAGAAGCTTCTAAAAAGTTTAAAAACCATTGCATATCAAAACTAAAACAACAATATTTTTTGGATCTTTAAAAATAATTTCAATATTTTCAAAATTCAATATCTCAAAAATGGGTATAAATAAAAAAACACATTGTCTATTTTCAAAATGTCAAAAAATAGAAATAAAATGATTGGTTCTAAGTCCAATAATATAAACTGTATAGTTCGAAAATTTTACCAATGTCCAACACGTGATGGTGGAATATCTCATATACAAACTAATTTTATGGCACTCTGTTTTTAGTTACATCTTATTTTGTTCTTCTAAACATTTTTCACTAACAGTATCATTTTTTTAAATTTGTCGTCTTTTGAACCTAGCAAGTTCATACAATCCAATCATACCTACATTTTATTTTTTTTATATTTGTTAACTGTTTGATTTTGTATATTATTTAAATTCCGAAACGTTATGTAAGTAGCTCGTTTGTATTTATGTATTTTTAAGCTTAAATTAAGATTTTCAAAAACACAAATATTTTTTTTCACATTTATTTTTACTTTAAATAAAAAGTAATATTTTAAGTAATTTTCAAATTATAAAACAATCAAGAAATAAATAGGGTAAAGTTGGGTTCTATCTAGATGAGAATACAAACCTTGAAAAAGAATTGAGAATGTAGCATGCGTCAAAATAAGAAACAAATCTTATAGAAGGATGGTACGAAAACGAATATGTTTCGCCCGTTAAAGATAAGTAGGGTAAGGGGGATATTTTCTACAAAATTAAATTAAAAGGCAATTATTTTTAACTTTAAATTTAAAAAATATATACTGGAAAAATTAATAATGTAATAAATTTTACGTTGTTAAGTTATTTCAAATTTATTATTCCATCTTCAATCTATTATCAATTTTTTAATCGATTTGTTCTTTTTTGGTACATAATTTCATTCATCAAATTATTGCTTAGTTAAATACAGAAACGAATGAAACCTAACATTATGTAGTTTCTAGATTCAAACCCGAGCTTCATATTATTGTCACAAAAACTACAATAAACGCCACAAAATCGAAAGAACATCATTTCTATTTTAAATAGGCCAAATTAAGGCAAACAAAGTCGTGTATCATCTCGTATCTTGATTCAATAAAACCTTAGGTGTGAATAATACAAGGTCGTTGTACAAAAATCTTTTTAGCTTATCGCTGCAAATTTATTGTGTACACAAACACATTTTTAAAATGGTGACAATTTTGAATGAGGTGTGGATATCTCAAAATGAGATTTTACCCTTCTGATGACACATTTGATGCCAAAAAACAAATTGAATAAACTAGTAGCTATTTGTTTCATTATGTTTTACACCAGCAGGTTGTGCAATAACCCACATTGAAATCAAATTATCTCACAAGATTTCCGCTTCACTTAATAAATTTACAAGTGATATCTCCATAAGTAATTTCCTTACTACTTAACAAGTGAACAGAAAGGTAGCCATGCTTACATCTCGACAATCACGTAATATCACAACAATGATTTTTAGCAAAAGACAATGGAACTTGTTCCGAGTTGGGCTTTAAAATATCTGATGTAGAGTACGGAGACTGCAAAAAAAATCCACAACAAACAAAAATCATCAAAACAACTGGAACATCGCTCTCTGGAACGAAACAAACTTGATTTGGTAAATAAGTTGATTGCTTAGTTCTTCCAACGTCTGAGCGAATTTTGGAACAACAAAAAAATATACTTTCACTTTCTTTAGAAGATGGAAGTGGAAAAAAATGAAGGTAACCGATGTGCAACTACCTAAGAGAAGAAGAAATGAAACAACAGCAACGGAACCATGAACTAGTGGATCAAAAAGCCATAGGTTAATTTCGAGCTTAAACTAATTTTAAAACATAGGTAACATCAATGCATAGTTTTACACTTTTCAATTTAACAATGCCTTAGTGAAAAGAAATTGATTTTCATTGACCTATATGAGTGGACAAATAGACAAATGTTTTAAGATTTCAACAAAACTTATCATTGGGAATATGAAAAAGTCGTATTTGATTCAAACTTGGTCGAAAAACTTTGCCTGGCTTTAATATAGCGTTTACCAAAAAATAACAAAATTTGTTACATGACCGTTAAAAGAAAGATTATTTTTTTGGTAGTTATTTTATACTACGTTTTCACCAAAAGATAATCCGAGATTTAAGGCAAGAAATTTATGTGGTATTTTCACCGCACTAAAAGATTAAAAAGAAGATTAACTTTGACAGCATCTATCAAAATGCTAATGGTGTTTCAAACGTGAAAAATCATCGAGATAACTTAGCACAATATGGATATTAGGTCAGTTTCTCTGTTCAATGATTCTCTTAATCTTCTACTCAAAATTGAAAAAAAGTCGATTTTTAATTACGAAATTTAATTACGAAGATGAAAAAAATTATAAAATTACTTCCGTTCAGGTGGAGCAAATGAACTTGAATTTTTAAATCAAAATTTTTTTTTTAAAGATTCTCAATGGAACAGCTGTTTTTTTGTGAATGTCAAATTGGTTTAAGATAATGCAGTTCACCCGATGGATAAAAGAATGCAAAGGCAGTGTGAAAAGGAATCGAATGGGCGAATCGAATATACGATTCATGTGAATAGCAGAATGGGGCTTTATTATTTAATTCTTCACATTTCTTTTTAACATGCGATTTCCATTTTAATTTCGCCTTTATATTCATTCCGAAGCTTGAGCTGTGTAAACAAATACTGATAGTCTATTAATTTTTACTTGCAAGAGATAGATACATACATTTATGGCAAGTTCTGGATTCCTAACAAATTCGAACTCGAGATTTCTATCGGCCTTGATATTAAGATTAAAGGGAATTCAAAAAAGTGGGTCTCACAATTCTGTCTGTCTGTTCGATTGCAGCCTAAGCATCTTGACCAATTTTCTTCAAGCTTGGTAGATAGCACACGTCTTTTCATCTATCTTTAAGACCAAACATAACAGTACCTGCCATGCAAAATGCTTTGCGAAATTTTGGAAAATATTTTTTTCTTCTCAGAAACTGTTTCACAAATTAAAAAAAAAATTTAATTTCATTAAATAAAAATCTAAAAAATTACCAACACTTTTTGAATAAAATTTCTCAAAAACCGTGCAAATGAAATTGATCAATTTTTTGTGCCAAAGCTCCTTAAAATTTTGAATTTTATTGTGTATTCAAATTTTCAAAAACAATTTTTATATAGTAAAAAAAATCAAAATTTTTGTTTTGAAAACTTTTTATTTCTTAATCTTAAAAACTAACAGTTTTTTATACTTTCTAGTATATTTAAAATGTAAAAAAATGTATTTCGAAAATAGTATTTTTCTCAAAACAACACCTAGAATTTTAATAAAAATTTTTTTCATTCGCTTAATTTTTACGATAGACAATTTGATAAGAAAATGGAACCATTATTTCGAATTTTTACTTTCTCATTGTCGGCGGCGCGCGTGACGGATTTTAATGAAGTTTCTAAAATGTTTGAAAATTATTGCCTATTGAAACTTTTTTTTTATTTTTGAAAAAGAAACTGATTCAACGTTTTATAATTTTTGTTATTGCATAAATTGATATTTTCTTAAGAAATCACATGGCATCGTAATATTTTACATACTGATTTGAAATAAAATATCAGTTCGAGATATTTTTTTTAAACATCTTCGAAGGTTCTGCACTGGCTTTGATCTTGATGTCACCTCCATACAAAACAAGAAAAAACCATCTGCGATATCTTCAAGCCCGACATGTTTACATTAAGACAATCGGACATCATTTTAATTTTTTTTGGTTTTTGCCTCACATATGCACATAATTTTAAAGCTCGTCTTTGAAGTATAATTAAAATAAATTTCTTTGCAAAATTCAAAGAAACGCATACCTACATAGACTAGACACGGTCACAGAGTAAAGGCAAACAAAAATGTCTGTCTACTCCCCATTCCATGAACCTCATGTAACGTTTGCACGCAAGCCATCATCGACTGCACCAAGTACTTTGGGCCACTTACGATTTTCCAACTGACTTTAGTATCCAAGTGATCGCGATAGTATTCAAACGGCCCATCGAGCTATACATAAGCGGCTTAGTGTCTAAATTCGGGTTTGGCCCATGAAAAGCAAACAAAATTTACCGTAAATTGTCAATTAAACGCAACATTGTTGTTTCATCTTGCAAATTCAATATGGCCAAATACATTTCAAAATTCATATTTCCCGTAAGTGTTGCCAGTCAGATATTTTTTTCTTTCATATTAATGACAGTTTATACTTTCACACTTCCGCCGCCGCCGCCGTGGTTAATCTTCTAATAATATATTTGTAGTTATCATCATCTTCGTTGTTTGTTTTTATTTTCTTGTTGCAATTAGCGAGCAAATGTGAAAATGGCATAGTTTAAAAGAAACGGTTGGAAAAAAGAGTTGGTGGTCAAAAATCTAACTGTAATATGCTCTTAAAAACACCTACCTACGAGTACTTATAGATAGAAGTAAAGTTCGATATTTAAATGGTCCAATGACATTTTTCTTCGAAAGACCTTGAACCAACTGTAAGTGGAGCTACAGTGCCTACCTTCGCCTACCACTTTGGCGATTGAGGTCACTAGTACAAATAATGGTGTGGAAAGAGCTTGCGGGAGAGTGCAAACACAAATGGAAAGATAATTTTATGTTTAATGAAATAACTTTTGTATACGAACGTGTTTCATATAGTGTTGGGAAATTTTTATATTCACATCACGTAATTTGTGGGTTTTTTTTTTGTGCCGAACAGGCGAAGTTGGAGAGGGTTTATTGGTGTGTTGTGTGACATAGATTTGTTCGGTCTTTACTCTTAAATTACTCGTATAGAATGTCATCCATAAATAACTAACGGTTTTGGTTAATAAGTCAAGAGGTAATCAAGTGGTTGTTGTTCCATTAAATTATTTGACAAACTCAAAATTGCTTGTGACAGCGAGTGTGTCGAAATTAAATTGAAGGCTATCTTACGTCAATCCTTGTTTTTTTTTAGATATGGAATGAGTATGGATGATGAATGGATGACGAATGGCATTAAAAATACAAATTATAAAGTAACTGAATTTGTTTGAAAAAGTAAAATAAACCCCAGAAATCGGCCGCAAATTAGGTTTTTATTTTGTATTCGTGAATAATAGTATTAATATACAGAGTGTCTCCTGTGTCCATCATTCGTCATTCGTATTAACAGAGCAATTTTCGCTAACATGGGACAGGGTTGATCAAAGTAGGCCTTTCTTAAATCCCCGAAAAATGATGACAGCATTGGAGAAAGAGCCATACTGTAGAACGATTTTGTTCTTAAAATATACCCTAGAATCATATCACAAAATATGCTTGTCAAGCACATTTTTAAGAAAAATCTTTGGAACGCTGGTTTAAGGATCAAATAAGGATCGTTATGCCGATAATGAGATATCCAAAAATCGAAAAAATGTTTTTTAAACATTTGTACGATGGGTACCGATATTTTTCCGTAAAATACATTTTTGTATAACTGTATAACTGTAACTGTTAATCATCAAGTTTCAAAAAAAATCGAGCATATGGTTTTCAAAAATAAAATATTATTCAAGCTTTTTAGGAGCCTTAGAATACAAAAAAAATTAAATCCATTAAACAGTTTTTGAGGAAATCAAAATCCAAAAAATGGTTCTATTGGTGATAGCATCAATAACACAAACATTTCATCCGTTATCTACCTTTTACTAAACTTTTATACTATGAGACAACATACTGTGAACTATGGAAAAAAGCGTTTAAGGAAAATCGGCCGAACCGTTTAGGCTGTAGTCAAAAAGACAGACAAACAGAATTGCCAGACCCACTTTTTTCGTTTTTCCTATCATCGTTATGTGAAGTCTTATCTCGAGTTCGATATTTGTAAGAATCCATAATTTGCCATACATGTATTACCTATGCAATATGTCGCAAGTAAAAAATGTTATTGTCATGGGTGGGAAACGATTGAATTTTTTTAGCAAGAAGAGTTTTTAAAGGATAATTTAAAATTGGAAAAAAAGCATTAATGTTACTATATTAACACCTTATGGAATAGAATAAGGGACACCAAAATGCAATTTATAGTATTTAAAACAAAAAATCGCGACATTTATTTAACACATCTATTTCGTTTTTAGTTCACAAAGAGCACACAAGAGACAAGAGACTGTACAGTAGACTGGGCCAAAAAAATTGACTATTTTTTTTTTGAAAGATATATCGAGAATATCATTCAGAATGACAAAAAAAATTTTCGTAAAAGTTTGAGCCCTTAATATCAATTTTAAGAGGGCTATCATCGCTAATTTTGATTTTTAGTCATAATTTCATGTTTTGCGTCAGAACTGACAAAACATTGAAGTAAAAAAAATTCATTTTGACTTACTTTTATATAAAATTAAATTCCCTACAAAAAAGGTCGAATTGAAAATTTTCGTCAGACAAGCCGTTTTTGAGTAATTAAGCTTAATAAATTGTTATTTTTCTTCGATTTTACTTTTTTAATTTGGAATTTTGTAACTAACGAAAAATAACAATTTATTAAGCTTAATTACTCAAAAACGGCTTGTCTGACGAAAATTAAGATTGAATTTTATTCTTGCTTTATCAGGCGATTTGTAAATTTTAACAACTAAAAACCAATAACATCATAAAAAAAACTTTGTCGACGAACTAGTTCGGCTCTTTTTACACGCCATGTCGGCATACTATTCCCAGAGTTCGCACTGCTATGTCGACACATATTCATTTCACATGACCCAAAAACCTTATCGACAATATGCTTCGATGAAGTAGTTCGTGGCGTGTGTTAGGGGTAAATGGTCGATCGAATCGTAACATCACTTTTATGAAATCTGAACACTACTACATACAACCCTTCGCAGCCTAGCCCTGTGGCCCAATTAGCACTAAAGTGCGCCATTTTGTTACCATTGCTCGCATTGACGTACATATGACATATATAATAAGTCAATGATTGCTCGTATGAACCTGAGGAAGGAATAATTGATATGGGCAATTGTTTGCATTCTCATGGAGCCATTCAGTTTGGAATAAGTTCAAAAATAAGAAAGGACCATTTGGAAATTGGAAATCATTCCCTTACTGTCAATTTGAGTGAATTTGGGTGGCTCAGTAAACTCTCATAAAATTCACTAATGATAAGGTCGAGAAGGTCCAAATTCTGCCATCTCACAGAAATTTTAAACAACATTTTACTATGTAACAACTGCCTACTTTAGGTCTAACTAACTAAAGATAAGTGTACACGATTACTAGATATTACAATATTGTCAGATTTTACAATATCTGACAATTATATACCAATGAGCTGACAATTAAGTTGTGGATATACGCGGTTGGTAGAAAATATACCAAATCTCTTACAATTTACTGTCAGAAGTTGGCTGACAATTTATTTTCAGATAGCTGTCTAAATACTTGCCAATTAATTGTAAGAGATTGGTAGATTTTCTACCAACCGTGTACACACACAAATTATTGTCAGTTTTTGTTGGTTATGGAAACTGCTTCCTTTGAACCTTGGCTGCAAATTGTCTGACAGTTTAAAAATTGTATGATGCTAAAAAACGTACATCTTACAATTTCTTCATTGTCAGAAACGTCAGACAACGATAAAAATTGACAGGCCTGACAATAAATTGTGTGTGTACACGATTATCAAATATCTTAAAATTTACCGTCTTACAATTAATTGCAAGATTACACAATTGTCAGCTAGCGTACACATGATTGTCAGATTTCTTTCAATTAATTGTTAGACAATGATCTAACAATTAATTGTCAGCCAAATTTTCTGGCAATTAATTGTAAGAATACACGGTTTTGTAAGAGATTGTAAGCATGTTTTTCACTGACAGATCTGACAATATTGTAAGATCTACCAATCGTGTACACTTAGCTTAAGTCTCCAGTATCGCTTGTCTTCACCTTAACTAGCTGGATTTTATTTATGCGAATGAAACATAATCTCTATTAACTATTAAAAACTACTTAGATGATTTGATACTACAGAGTTTTAGAATATCTAGTTTCTGATATGACCGACTTATAGTATTTTATTAAAAATATATATTTTTTTTTATTTTTAGATGCTTCTACTTTTCATCTGCATTGTTCAACTTACATCCTCTACTGTACAGCCAAGAGCACCAAATTTCCAATATTTCGAAAGGTAAGATAAAACAATAGAGTATGATAGCTTGATACTGTTTCTTATTATGTTTTCGTTTTAATTCCAGGCCAAAATACAGATATCCTTACTATGATGAAAATGGAAAAGGCAAATTACTTTACGGTTACGGAGGTCCCGAACTCTACCAGTACAAAACATACACACCATTAGAAGGAATTCACTGATACCAAAATTTATAACTATGTACTCCTATTTATTTCTTTTTTGTTTAAATTTTGTGTGGATGGATAATGCTGACAAATGTCACAATGTATATGTATAAGTTTTAAGAATTTGTTAATAATAAAACATGAAACTGTAAATTTAACATGTAGATATGTACTCGTATTTTAATTCGTGTAATTAGTTGTCATAGTTTTTTTTTCTAATATAGTTATTTCGATAATACTGCTATTACAATTTAACTTATATGTTAATTTTAAGACGGGTAAATATTGATTAAAAGAATCTGGTTTTTTCGATACAAAATTTCTACAAACAGAATGTTTTATAGATCTACTGATTCCCAGTTTTTGCTAATGTGTTGTTTTTGTTTCATGTCCATTTTTTTTTTGTATAAGGAAGAAAAACATTTGTTTTTGAATGGAATACAAAATGGAATCCGCATAGGGAAAAATTACATCAGCTTAATTTCAGCCACCAAAAAATCTAAAATAATTGCAATCTTACTGAAATGGACAATATATTCAATGGCACAAAATTTTAAACACAAATTGAAAGTAACAACTGCTAATATTTCATTCTTTCTTATAAAAAAAAAAAAATTGTGCGGTAAGAACGATCGGCGCAAAATTTAAGTCGACTTAGTAGGATGTTAAAATTGTTTTAATATGATACTTGGTGAAAACGGACAATTTTGCTAACTTTTTTTTTCTTTAACATTTTATTAATTTTAAAATCATCAAAAAGCTATTTTACATTTTTGTATTTTGTATTTGTATTGTGTTAACTTCACTTGACTCTTTGACATTTACAAACGTCAAAAAAGTTATGTTTACTCATGACGATTTCCTTTACACATAAGAAATCAATTTCTGTGTGGAGATTTTGATCCCTCGCCAGATTTTTTGTTCTCCTTCACACCAAAAAAATCGATTGCGAATTATAAAGCAATATCATAATAATACCTTAACACTAAGGCATTTTAAAACGTTCGGCTTATTTGTAAAAAATAGATAAGATAGTTGTTTTTTTTTTTTAATTTTGTTTTAGTAATTTACATAGATTCTACCATGGAAAATCTGGATTTACCACTTTTTTAGTAGCTAAATCTATCTCGTTTTTTAAAATCAGAAGAAACAACACTGATCACAGCACTTAAAATAATGGTCAATCGCGAATACGCGGTGCGCATTATGACTGGTCAATCCGTAAATCACCAGCATCCACGACTCAAAATGAAAAAAAATACCCGCTGGACATAAAATCAGATCAAAATTCTATTTTGTATGAATATAGTGTTTAAATAAACCCTGCAGTTTTTATTTTAAAGGGTGGTTAAATTTTAAGGGCCGATGTTGAATGTGAACCACACCTAAACGTCAAGTTTTTTTCTTCATTTCATTTGACATTTCTCAATTGCAGACTAACTCAATTTGAACCATGGAAAAATACACAATGGAGCAACGCATTAAAGTTACTCAGGCTTATTATGAAAATGGGCGTTGAAATCAAAATGCATATCGTACACTTCGTGATTTTTTCGGTTAATTTAATCGTCCAAATGTGCGCACAATCGGAAAAATCGTGCAAAAATTTGAGCAAACCGGGTTTGTAGGAGATGTAAAAACACCAGAAAACAATTGCACCTCTCACGCTCGTCATTTTTTTTTTTTTTTTTTTATAATCTACCCGCGGCTCAAGGGATTATGATTACCCTTTAAATGTTTGAACACAGCGCGGGCGTGAAGTTACGGAAGAGAAAGAAGGATAGGAAAGAAGTGTGGCACGATGTTCTGAGACTGAAGGTTGTTGTCTCAGATATTTTATCTCCAGGGATGGCGGCTGAACTAAAGCGGAGAATGCCGTGTCTTATTTCTATATCGCTTATAATTCGCATTATTTTATTCGTGTTCATCCTTGTTGGGTATACTAGTTTAACTCAATTACATGTTGTTAGTGTTATGCCTGAACAACATGCAATGAGTAAACCAGCAACCCATTGATGACAATTCTTAGAAGGTTTTTAATGGAATTAAAATGACATAGACGACGGCAGGGATCGAACCTGTGATCATCAGATTCACAGGCGAGCACACATCCATCGCGCCACGGCCACCCCTAAATTGATGAACATTGATGAACATTATGCATAAAGACTTGCATTTACACGCTCACAAGGTGCCATTGACTCAAGAACTAAAATCTCTTGACCATTTCAAGCGTCGTCAATGGTCAGAATGGTGGCAAGAAATGGCAACAGTGAATGATCAATTTTCGAAGAAAATCATCTTCAGCGATGAGGCACATTTTCACCTCAGTGGATTCGTCAATAAGCAGAATTGCCGCATTTGGGCGAATGATAATCCAAGAGTGATTTTCGAAAAACAAATGCACCCACAAAGAGTGACTGTTTGGTTCGGTTTATGGCGGCATCATCGGGCCGGTTTTTTTTTTTTAAATGAGGCCGGTCAGGCAGTTACTGTGAATGGTGTTCGCTATCGTCAGATGATAACGAACTTTTTATGGCCCGAATTGGAAGATATAGATGTGGACGATATGTGGTTTTAACAGGACGGTGCCACTTGCCACACAGCTAACGAAACAATGGCTCTTTTGCACGACAAATTCTATGGCCGTATTATCTCACGTGGTGGTGATGTCAATTGGCCGCCAAGATCATGTGATTTGACACCGTTGGACTTTTTTCCATATTATTGAAATTATTGAAAATCTAACAACGCCATATTTTTTTAGAAAGTCTGAGACATAAATTTTACTATGATTAAGAGCTAGAACTTGAAGTAGAAGTTTCCAGAAACAGACACAAAATATTCATAAACGCAAATATATTTAACCCAAACACAAATAATTTAACCCAAGCTCAAGTAGGTATAAATTGATTAGCTAAGTAGTTTAAATTGATTGAATCGATTTGCGTTTGGGTTAAATCTATGTTCTGTTTGGTTTAGTAAATATGAGAATGATATACATATGTATATAGAATTTCTTTAATATTTAAAAATAAATTAATTTGCTATAACCAAACACAAAAAGGTTGATTAAATTTTTTAAAGAAAATATAGGGAGTATTTACAATATAATAATACATTTTTTCATCAAAATCGTAGATACCGTTTTTGAGATAAATTCATATATAAATAAAAATACTACTGTAGGTTTAAGGCTAGGTGCGCACTGGCAACTGTAATCGAAAGCAAATAGTTTAATCAGCACATGTATGTAACTACAAATTGAATGTGCGCACCTGGTTTAAAAGATTTCAATTTCACTTCTAGATGGTCGCATAAAAACCTACAGCCGCTAAAACTATGTTTTCACCGACCACTTAACCGAGACGTTTGCTCTCAATCTTCTTCAAGTCCCTAGATTTACCATACACATTTTTAATTAAATAAAGATTTGAAATAATTCTCTTAAAAGCAGTGATTTGTCAAATCAAACATACTTTATTTTATAGAGCAAACCACCTTCAACGTCATATTGACAAGTAGGAATGACAATCAAAATCAACAACTACTAAAAAATTGTTTCACGCCGAAAGCATTTTCATTTGAGGGAAAGAAATAAAATAATAAATATAAAACTAAATATTATATGTATGTAGGGGGATAAAAGGGATTAAATATGAACAAGTTTTTATAAGTTTAATTAAGTTTTAATTCACTGAATTTAAAGAGTTTAAAAAATAAAGGTTTTTATAAAATTTAATTGAATAATGATTAATAAAAAAAAATATAGCAAGTTTCGCTTGACTTTTACTTGACTTTTAATTTACTTTTCCTGACTTGACTTTTCTTTTACTTTACTTTACACAATGCATTTACCGAATGACCTTTTTTATTCTTAGGTTGCATTTTAATACCGCTAAGGTTTTTACATAAGCTGTACAGCTGTGAGCCCTCCATATCATGTCATAAATCACGACATCTACATCAGACAGACAGACCAAATTTGGAGACCAACATTTTCCGTAAAAAGGTTTTTTTTTCATGTTTTGTATCATGGAATTGTCAAGTTTGATTAAAATCACGAGTTCGACACATATAAGCAGGTACAATTATGTATCATTTGTGCAAAATTATAACAAAATTAACAGAGCCATAAACGAAATAGACTCAACTTTTCTTTAAGGTAGCACGAATTTTCACACACGGATAGATTTATTTGGTAGATTTGCACTTTTGAATAACAAATTTCACAATTTTAGAGTGAGGAATCATTTATAACTGTTTTTAATTAATTCTTAAAGTTCCTCAATTTGCATACAAAATGCACTTTTTTTGTTAATTTTGGCATTTCTCTTTGTATAGGTACTACCAGAGTCGGGTTATTTATTGGATTTTATTGTTGGTTTTGCAAGGGAATTTTTTGTTGATTATAATGAAGTTTCTGAACCCGCAGTACCTTTAACTTAAAATACTGTTGACATAGGCGCCTCTCTGGCAACTTTACATACCCTAAGCGGTACGAAGTTGCGTGAGTGGAATTGGCCCCCGAAAAATTCTGAAAACCTGCGAAGCGGCCACCCACAGTACTATTACGTTAAAAAACTTTTGATATAGATGCCTGCCTGGCGGGGTCGAGTTGAAATGTGAGACGAAAAACCTGGGTCGAGGAATTTTTTTTTTAAATTGTAAAATGAAATACTGATACAACATGAGAAGTCATTCCCACAACACCATTTTAACTCAACTCCAAAACGAGCTCTTAACTCAAATGACGAAAAACCTGGGTCGAAAATCTGACCCTTATTCAACTCGATCATTCGATCATACTCTTGTCAAGATTGTTACTCTGATCCGTTTCGTTTTATTTTCATGGGATGATCTATGTATGTATTTCGTGACCCTAGAAAAAGGTTCTAAGTACACCAAAGTGTGTTTTGAGAAAAACGCATCTGAATATTTGAAGTCTTTTATTCGGATACTGTTTAAAAAAATTAAAAATTTTTTTTATAATCCGATGAATATGCACACAATCACAATCTATAAAATTTCTACTTTAAAACCTAATAAAACCAAGGGTCCTCATCGCGTAATTTTTAAGACGATCGTCGTCCAAACGATTGTCGTACACGACGTCGTCAAAAGTTTGCTTCGTGTAAAGTTTCAATCGCATCGTTCGGTCGTGTCGTCCATCGTCCACAGTTTGAGAACATCAAGAAGCAATAAATGTCATTTGGGCTGTCTGGTTGTAATCAAACTAAAGTTTTCGTTGGAAGTGAGAGAGGATGCGATGCATTCCTTATGTTGATTTCATTTACACATGAAAAATCAATTTCTGTATGAAGATTTCGATTAATCGACAGATTTTACGTTCCTTCACACCAAAAAAATCGATTTTTTTTGCAGAGATCAAAATCTTCGAATCCTTATTTGAAGATGGATTTATGTATACGAAATACGCACACCAAAAGAAAACAAATTATCCGGGATCGAAATCCCTAGTGTTAAATAAAGGAAATCGAAATTAGTGTCCTTCGCATTTATTCGATAGTTTCGCTTTATTTAATTCGCTTTCATTATCATCGAAAAATAACAAATTGTAATGTAGTAACATTTTTTTTAATTAATTTAAACTAAAAAAAAAACCTTCAAAAATTCAAAAAATCCACAAAATGTATGAGACGATTGTAAAATAGCAATCGTTCAATCGCAATCGTTCAGTCGACCATATTTGACAGTTCAACAAGTTACATGAAGCTAAAGTTGAATCGTCTTAACGACATCGTCCAGACGATTCAAGTTTGTATGTGTTACCCGAAGCAGTTCAATCGTTCAAACGACGTCGTCAAACTATCGTTGTCTTACGCGATGAAGGCCCTGGGCCTTGAACGATTGCGATTGAACGATTGCTATTTTACAATCGTCTCATATATTTTGTAGATTTTTGAATTTTTGATAGTTTTTTTTTTTTTATTTTAAATTAATTAAAAAAAAAAGTTACGACATTACAATTTGTTATTTTTCTATGATAATGAAAGCGAAACTATCGAATTAATTCGAATGCGAAGGACACTAATTTCGATTTCCTTTATTTACACAATAGGGATTTCGATCCCGGATAATTTTTTTTCTTTTGGTGTTCGTATTTCGTAAACATGTAAATCCTTTTTCAAATAAGGATTCGAAAATTTTGATCTCTGTAAAAAAAAACATGTAACGTAAAATCTGTCGAAAAATCGAAATCTTCATACAGAAATTGATTTCTCATGTGTAAAGGAAATCGACATAAGGAATGCATCGGATCCTCTCTCACTTCCAACGAAAATTCTAGTTTGATTATAACCAGACAGCCCAACTGACATTTTGTTGCTTCTTGATGTTCTCAAACTGTGGACGATGGACGACACGACCGAACGATGCGATTGAAACTTTACACGAAGCAAACTTTTGACGACGTCGTGTTCGACCATCGTTTGGACGACGATCGTCTTAAAAATTACGCGATGAGGGCCCAGAATCCATACTTCTTTAGTTTACGAGGTTTATTTCTGCACTTTCCGCAGCAAATTTGTGAGATAATTTTATGCGATTTGCAGAAACTTTTTCCCATACAAATTTTGACAGCTCGTTTCTGCGGAGATAAAATTATCTGGTTTACGAGGTTTACGAGGGTTTTCCGCGCTTACATGAATACCCCTAATATTGTTGTTACAGCTGATAAATACACGAAAAAAAATATAATGGTCAAATTTAAATTTAATTGAAATAAATCTCAAAACCTACTTGATTCTATTTCAAAATAATAAATAAATTCCGAACAATAACAGGCGAATCTATAAACAAATCTTAAAGGTTACTTAACTTTAAAATACCTCTAAGCAGCTCTTAAGTATGAAATCGGTATCTATAATCAATTTTCACATTTAAGTAACGTTACTTAAAGGCCTCTTAACTTAAACGCCATCAACCGCGTTTAAGGGTCACAGGCATTTTAAAATGTATTTTGACATATCGATTGTCATCTTTGAAATTTTGAAGTTTCAAATTGTGAGTTTGTAGGTATTGTTTGTTGTAATATTATATTAGAACTATAAAGTGCAACGATTTAAGAAACATAAAATTTGTATTGATTAAAGTATGTGTACGCGCAAAGAAATTTCGTCCACGCTTCCCTCTTAGCCTTTGAATTGTTTGTATCGACACTTTCTTCCTCGTTGTTGGAAGAGAATAGGCGTTTTTCTAAATGCAGTGTTGCAGCGCATCGTGGATTTTGATGCCCTTGCAAAGTTTTTCTTCACTCTGAAATTTACTTTTACAATTCATTAAAAAAAAACTCTAAAATTTAGAATCCGTATTTAATAACGTTATTTTATTAAAACAAGTGAATAAAAAAAGCATCAAAATTCATGATGCGCTGCAACACTGCATTTAGGAAAACGCCCAATTTGTGCATAAAATAATTCTGTTTTGTAGTGTATTATTGCAAATACTAAAATAAAAAAGTTTCCTTGTAGGAGGCATCCCAATTTTCAGATCTTTTTCTTTTATTTGTGGCGGCGGGTGTGGGTGTGTGTTCGATAGCCATTTTTTTTTTTTTTTGATTTCACAAATAAAAAAATGTTTCTTCCAATTATTTACTGAAAGGTGTCACAAAACAGCTGTGTTGTATAAAATGAAGCAGCATTTGTTTTTTTTTTGTACTAGATTTTCACATTCTTTTACGTTACGTGACACAACCATTGTTTAGTTAAGTACCAATGAAAAATCGATTATAGATACGAATTGAAGTTTCGTCATTTAAAGCCAAATTAAATATTTAAGTATGCTTAACTAAATAACCTCTAAGATGCAGTTTAAGAAAATCTTATAGATACGGCTGTAAGGTTCTATCTGCATTTAAAATTGTAACAAAGTTTTATCTGCATGGCTTCTTTTTTTGAATTTAGTGAAACAAAGTTCTAACTGGAAGTTAGAACCTTTTTAAATAAATCTCAAATCGAAAATATACAGATAGAACTCTGTAGCTCTGGATATTTTGTGAAACAAGGTTCTAAGTGGCAGTTTATTGATTAAATCTCGAAAGGAAAATATGCAGATAGAACTCTGTAGCCCTGTCTATCATGGAAATGGAAAGAGATAGAGCAAAATGGATTGCGGGAATCGAAAGAGCACCCTAAATTTACCCAGATTTGATATAAAACTAATTTTTTCAAAATTGTCGGTTAGAACCTTGTTGTTCTAAGGTCGCGATTTATATGATTTTTTTACGGATTTCGTTTAACTATTCAATCGAGATTGAAAATAAATTCAATTGTAAAAATAAACAGCCGTATCTATAAGATTTTCTTAAAATGCATCTTAGAGGTTATTTAGTTAAGCATACTTAAATATTTAATTTGGCTTTAAATGACGAAACTTCAATTCGTATCTATAATCGATTTTTCATTGGTACTTAACTAAACAATGGTTGTGTCACGTAACGTAAGAGAATGTGAAAATCTAGTACAGAAAAAAAACAAATGCTGCTTCATTTTATACAACACAGCTGTTTTGTGACACCTTCTTTCAGTAAATAATTGGAAGACACATTTTTTTATTTGTGAAATCAAAAAAAAAATGGCTATCGAACACACACCAACACCCGCCGCCACAAATAAAAGAAAAAGATCTGAAAATTGGGATGCCTCCTACAAGGAAACTTTTTTATTTTAAAATTTGCAATAATACACTACAAAACAGAATTATTTTATGCACAGATTGGGTGTTTTCCTAAATGCAGTGTTGCAGCGCATCATGAATTTTGATGTTTTTTTTATTCACTTCAATAAAATAACGTTATTAAATACGAATTCTAAATTTTATAGTTTTTTTTTAAAGAATTGTAAAAGTAAATTTCAGAGTGAAGAAAAACGTTGCAAGGGCATCAAAATCTACGATGCGCTGCAACACTGCATTTAGGAAAACGCCTATTCTCTTCCAACAACGAGGAAGAAAGTGTCGATACAAACACTTCAAAGGATAAGAGGGAAGCGTGGACGAAATTTCTTTGCGCGTACACATACTTTAATCAATACAAATTTTATGTTTCTTAAATCGTTGCACTTTATAGTTCTAATATAATATCACAACAAACAATACCTACAAACTCACAATTTGAAACTTCAAAATTTCAAAGATGACAATCGAGATGTCAAAATACATTTTAAAATGCCTTTAAGTGACCCTTAAACGCGGTTGATGGCGTTTAAGTTAAGAGGCCTTTAAGTAACGTTACTTAAATGTGAAAATTGATTATAGATACCGATTTCATACTTAAAAGCTGCTTAGAGGTATTTTAAAGTTAAGTAACCTTTAAGATTTGTTTATAGATTCGCCTGAAAG
Source organism: Philhelius festivus (assembly GCA_963931855.1). Classification (NCBI taxonomy): domain Eukaryota; kingdom Metazoa; phylum Arthropoda; class Insecta; order Diptera; family Syrphidae; genus Philhelius; species Philhelius festivus. Next base: position 187,313,915 of record OZ007554.1, on the reverse strand, counting down.
TTTTCGGGTCATCTCTTCTGAAAAGTATTAAAAAGTACTTTGTATCAAAGCAAATTCCGATTTTAAATTGCAGCCCTAAAGTATGCTTCCTTACTTTCTATTCGCAGATACAAGCGCACTCTACATTGTCAGACTGTCAGTATCACCTTAAGGGATTTTTTATTTGGGATATTTTTTGACAGATAACAAACTTAAAAAAAAAATAAAGTTGTTTTGCAAAATAAAAACGTTTTAACATTTCCTTCCTGCAATTTACATTAAATATTTTTTAATATACAAATTCGTTTGTTCAAATTTATTGGAATCAAATTAAGAAAAAAATATGTCCCGCAAAGAAGCTCTTTCACAATTCATCAATCAAATCCATGGCCGTCCAGTTGTGGTAAAACTGAACTCTGGAGTGGATTACAGAGGTTAGCAAAATGTTTGCCGGTTCTTTCTTTAGCCTCTCAAAACCACTGTTTTGTATTCCAGGAGTTCTTGCTTGCTTAGACGGCTACATGAACATTGCTCTAGATCAAACCGAGGAATACCTAAATGGCCAGTTGAAAAACAAATACGGAGACGCATTCATTCGTGGCAACAACGTACTTTACATCTCAACACAAAAAAGGCGTGTTAATTGAATAAATTTAACTAAACCAAAATGCGAATCTGTTACTTATCGTATATTAAACAACTAAAGATTTCTCTTTTTTTATAAATTAATAAAACTGGCATTTTAAGAATAACTATTGCAACTAATGATATGACCCAAAGTCCTGTGGCAAGACTCCATGGTATTTCAGCTTTTCCACTGAAGCTCCACTGCCTAGGAGTTCGATTAGTCTCTCAGCCCTACGACCGTAGTGGTGTGCAAAGTATGGCCGCCATGCTTTACCATAGTTAGGATGGAATTCAATGGTCGTTGGTGGCCCATATAGGGAGTTTCCGAGCAGTAATCTATCAAAATATTCTAGAACCGCCTTCTTCTTTTGAAAGTGCTCCAAAAACGGGTTAGCATAAGGTGCTGTAGCTGGGTTTTGTGATGGAAGATTCCTAAAGAATCTAAATTTATTTAAATCTAAGTTAGAGAAATCAAATTCGTCCAAAGTCGCTTGAATTGTTGGTGCCAATAAGATTCCCTGCAATATAATGTCGTTTATATGACAACACAAACCGAGAAAAATCCAAAATATTACCAAAACAAGTCCCAATACTAGTCCCTTCATCTTAGATCCTTTTCAATTCACAACCGATTATCAATAACTCAAATTATTTACTAAAACCTACCTTCCAACCGAACATAAAACCATGGTGGAACCGAAGACGCACAAGAAGCACCACCACAAGCCACAACTCATTAAAAATTCACTAGGCGTCCTCTGCAACTCATCGCATTCGATTACAACTCTTTCATGTGTTTGTGTTTCCCAACGAAAGTGAAGCGGCAAGAGGTTTGTTTTGTAAATTTGGGCTCAAGATTATGAAATTCAATTTATACACCAACGTAATGATTTACTTATAGTAGGGTGACAAAGTTCCCTATGCACCGGTAGAAGCCAACGTGCAATAAATAATGTGATATCAATGGGTGGCCTAGTGTCAGAGTTAACATTTTTGGCAAAACAATAATTAAAAAATATGTAACAACACACAAAGTCGTGGAAGCCAATAGATTAGTAATGGTAAGTGTTTGCAGCATGAATAAAAACACGTATCGTGTTGGAAATACTTCACATTGATTGTGCACTGATTTCCAATTAATGGTCGTAAATTACCGGGTTCACAATATTCAAATTGAGTCAAGGTGACTGTTATAGTAGTTGAAGAGTTTTGTATTCGTTTTTTTCGTCTCTAGTTTTTGTATAGGTTATAAGAAGTTTGAATTTTTCAGTATGGTTTTGCAGAAAAATATAAAACCAAGTAAATAATTGTATTTACCGTTAGGCAGTGCCTGGTAACCATTTGAAAATTTATTCAAAAAGATTATAAAAAGCCCATGCAAAGATTTAAATGTTTTGCCAAGTAAGGAGTATCAGTTTGACCAATAGTTCATTGAGGAATCTTATTTAAGGTGTATTGATAAAAGTATTAAAAAGACAAATCTTTGAGAAAGCTAATTTCTAAGCTTGAATTTCTTCGAATTCAAATGCGAATACGCCCAACTTGTTGATGCGATCGACTTTTATCGCATTGAATCTTAAACGACACTCCTAATAAGGTCTTTTATATGTTTATACTAAAACAGAACGAGTACGGCAGTCTAGCCCTGTGGTCTAATTAGCGCTGAAGTGCTCCATTTTGATATCATAACTCGTATGAACCTATGGATGAAATTGATATGGGAAATTGTGGAGATTCTCACAGAGTCATCCAGTTTGGATTAAGTTTAAAAATATAGATCTAGTAGGTTTTGATGTCCCATATTGTGTGTTTGATTTTGTACAATCATCCGGAAATTGGATCCCTCAATCAGCCGGACCACAACACTCATCTGACACCATCTGATACTAAAAAACTGGCCAATCCGATTGAGAGATTATCCGGCCTCACGCACAGTAAACCACCGTCAAAACACTCAGTCTGCTAGCTCGGGATTTAAGGAGTCAAACGAAGAGTATGGCACAGAAGTAACCGAAGTTCTTCCTTGAGCCATTTCATGGCGTTGATAAAAGAGATCAAGTCTTTGATCTTCATTTCCGAAAGTTCGTCAATGTCGTCAAAATGCCCTTCCTAATGATTGTGCTCTTAATTTGGCCAGAGCAGGACAGAAAAAGTGGAGGATTATTTATTTTTCCCGCTAGTCCCCACAGCTATGACAAGGAATGCTGTGAGGAATACCTAGCTTCGATGCATGCTTTCCTATTGGCCGGTGTCTGGCTGTCGAGATTTGTTATAGATAGGCCAAATATTTCTAGATATAATGCAGTTAGTTAAACTGCTCCACCTTCGGTTTGATTCGCTAAGAAATATTGTGAGAATTTTACCCTTCATAACTCCTGCATGTTGACTCTTTTTGCAAGTGAGGTTTGAAGGGCTGATCCTTTTGCCTGGCCAGCTTGTCCGCCCGTTCATACCAATCAATGCCAAAATGAACCAGATAAGAGTAATATTGTGGTTAATATTGAGACTATAAAGTTCATCTGTCTTCAGATGTGTTTAAGTATTGAATAAAGTTTCCCGTATTTCATCAAAAATGACCCTTTTGCTATTGCGAGAACAAGAGACCATGAAATGACAAATTGAAAATCGGAATTAAGGCCATCGGTATGCATACGAAGCGGTCTGAAGATCAATTTTACGAACAAACATTCATTTTTTAGAGGAAGGTCGCGGCTTAGGTGGCATACACAAGTGGAAGAAGACCTCGACCAACTTGGAGTACGAAACTGTAGAAAAATACCTAGGGATCAGCCTGTGTGCCAGACGCTTGTTGGATGAGGACTTGGTCAACTTAATTAGCTGAACAAGTATTTCACATCTACCTAGGAAAATTTGATTGCGTTTGGTATTTCGGAAGAACCTTCCGGAACTCTCTGATCAGGAATGCCAAACGAACAAGTTGTAACACTTCACTTAAGCCCAAAGGCAAAGCTGACTAAGCCATTCCAGCGCGGACATCATATCTAATCATAATCATATCTCGGTACACAATTTAATAATGCCGTAATTTATAGAAAGAAAAATCCAAATATGTTTACAGTTTATCTCAATTGAAAGCTCAAGTGACCTCAACTCCAATTAAATTAAATTCAATCACTCCACTTAAACCGAAATAATTTTCATATCTTCATTGATTTACAGTTTATTCTATCGATTTCTGCAGAAACTCCATGGGCGAAGAGGAGAAGGAATAGATTCCTCACCTTCTCTATACATGTCCAGCTTTATCCCTAAGACGTAGACTCTATTCGGGAGACTTCTACTACAATGATCTTAGTGATCTGGCCAATATAGGTATTGGCAATCTAACTCCCTTCATAAGGAATTCCAATTGGTTCAACAACTAGGAAGAAAGTCTCCAAACTTCAATGTGGTCTCACACTGTACTAACTCATAGTCTAAAGTGTCAGCTCTAATGCTGACAGCCACATATCCCTAACCTTCATTGGTTGAAGAGGTAGGCTTAGTTATACATAAGCTTAGGACCAACATGGCCATAGGGTCTGATGGCTCACATATAAAGCTCTTAAATAATACAGAGGTGATAATCAGCCCTATCACGAATTCCATCGTAACCGGAAACTTTTACGAATTGTAATTATTTTTTTCGGGATTCGTAACAAGCTTCCGATTACGATTGAATTCGTGATACTGCTGAATAAATCAACAAATATGCGTGAAAGGAAGCATGTCCAGATAATTGTATCATTAGCTTCATCTACAAAAAAGGTGATCCTAAGTCTTGTAAGAACTATCGAGGCATATCCCTACTAAATGTTGCATGTAAGTTCCTAACAAATGTGCTATGCTAGCGCCTAAAACCGTTATTTAATAATTTAGTGGGGCGTGTGGCTTCCGGGCCGGCAGATCGATCATGGATCCGTATTAAAGCAATTCCTGAAAAAGACCAACGAATTTCAAATCGAGTTTCGGTTATGCGGACGATGTCGGCATCATCGGCCGTATCCAACGTTGCAAGAGAGTCCTTCACGGCTGTTGAAGATCGAGCAAGACTTGTTGGTCTTGAAGTAAATGATGACAAGACCAAGTACATGCTATGAAGGAGTTCATCTACCTCATAATAAATATTAACTGCATGTACAACACTTTTGGGGATCCGACTAAGAATTACGATAGGAAACCGCTGCTACCTGGCTCAAAACTCTTCACTAGTAAGACGAAGTCCACGCTCTACAAAACTCTTATACTTATATTATATACCAGTCCTGCTTTAAAGCGTCGAGTGTTGAAAATATAACCGCGAACTCGTATCAGCTATACCAAGATGTGGATGTTTTTTTTAGAATTCACTCGCACTGAAGGGTTTATTGAGACCTTATAATAATAAACACAGCACGAGCAATGGGAAAAATTAGGGGAAGAGAAAGAAGCTGAACATTGTGTTTGAAAGTTCTGCAAATTGAAATGGCAAGGAAAAACAGTGATGGGTATATTATTCCATAATCGAAATTTGGCTCGAGGGTTAATTGAGGATCATTCTTAGAGAAATGAGTATCACGTGTGAACTGATTGAAGGGAGAAATGCGACTGGGTACTTTGAAGGAGCACTGATTGCGAAAAAAACGATAAAATAAGGGAAAACATGAAAAATTCTATCCGTTTTAACACTCTGTTCTGAATAATATCCTATAATTGAATTGCAAAGTTTTATTGCACCTGCCCAAAGATGTGAGCTATGCTTAAGTTTAAGACATACAAACGCCTCATAAATTGTAGCCAGATCAGAAGAGGTGAACAAATTTCATACACCAATATGGAAGTCCCGAGCATTTAGCAGGGTTTTTTAGCGGTCTCGAGAATGTGGTCATTCAAAAGAAGATCCTCGTTGACGCACATACTGAATGTTGACAGTTTTTTGGTTTCTTTGATGAATGTGCCATTCAAGGACAATGGCATAGGGAATGTATTTTTCTTATTATACGACATTAAACAGCATTGAGTTTTCGAATCATTAAACTCCACAAGACTTTTTATACCCCATTAAAAGAAAAAATCGGAGAGGAGAGTCTGTCAGAGACTCTTAATAGATCGGCAGCCGGTTAAGTAGGGCTTCTTAATACTCACACTGCTTGTATTGATGCCCGCAAGTATGTTGAAAAGGTTTAACTTACGAACAACGTTCTTTATTGGAAGAACCCCCGTTTTTTATCGATTAAAGAAGTCTTCACTATAAAATTTTTGTAGTACACTTAAATATTAAAATTATTCGCATAAGTTTATTGTATTTATTCATTTCATAATCAACATAAAGTTAAGTTAAAAAAAAAAAAACTAAAAATAAAAATCACGTTTACATTCCGACAACTTTGATGTGAAAAATAAAATAAAAACTATACCAAAAAAAAAATAACAAAGGACAAGAAAATTGATTTTAAAAAATTCATAGAACTAAAATGTGTAACGGTTTTTTTCTTTAATTGAGTTAAACTTAGCAAGGATTATATCTAATTGCTCTTGGAATAAACATTTGCCATAATTGTAACCCTTTATTCGGATTCAAATTCGTGTTTTTTTGTTGCATAGAAAATTTAGTAGAATTCTCCTTATTCTAATGCTTTAGCGACTTTTTGTTTTTTTTTATTCAGTGTTTTTGTTTTTTATTAATTATTATTGTATAAATATCGAAGCATACTTTTTCTATGAATACATTTAAAGAGACAAAAGACGATTCCATTATTCAGCCCAGGCTAAGAGTTCCTTCATGGAGGGATCATCCATAGCATCGTCTAGAGAAAACTTAAATGAACCTAACCCAAGAGAAGTACATTTTGAAGCACTTACTTGTTGCTTGTTTCTTTTCTTTTTGTTTGGTGCCACCGGCCTTTTCTTTAACGTCGTCCGTAGGTACTTCGGGAAGAGGTGTTGGCTCGCCAATTCCAATAATTTCTTTGTCGAAGTTCTCTTGTTCCAGTTCGTCTAATTCACGTTCAAGCTCTTCGTCGTCAATATCGGCTCCTTAATAAAGGAAAGTTTGTCAATAAAAGAGTCTTAGGGGCAGATGATATCAGACTTATAAATGTAATTTAAGATCATGCGTTCGCAAACCGAGTCTATTTTTAAATTTGAGGGAAACTGGTTTTGATACCAACTCAAGAATAAATCCTCATAATTGGGATAGGTCATTCGATTGTTTACCGTATTCATTTCCCTTAAAAACTTACCAAAGGCAACTGGATTCGAAATAGCATCTGAGATTTCCTTGGCAACGTCTTGTTGCTCGGCAATATCGTCCATCATGTCATGCACTTGGTCCACGTCCCTGGAAAACCAACCTATAACTATCTAACTTGATATTAGGAATTGGAGTTGCTTACATATTTTGATGGGCAGCCTTAAGAGCGTCGGCAGCGTTTTTCATTGTGGTCAGAACGGCCGTGTTCGTGTTTGCACTTTCGAGGGCTTCCCTTTGCATTTCAATTGTGGACAGAGTACCATCGATTTGTTGCAACTGCTTCTCATAGCGCTTCTTCCGCTTTAAGGCCTGAATGGCAGCTATTGGAAAATGTTAATTAAACACATGACTCAATGGTCTTTGCGACGCAAAACTAATCAGAGTTTTCATTCTCCAAATCAATTACCTCGCTTATTTTTTGATGCATTTTTTCGGGCCATGTCGAGTTCCTGCTCGATCTTTGATTCTAGAAATTCTTGTTTTTTAATTAACATATTTTCTGTTTCGCGGAGTTTTTGTATTGCTTCGCCAGTTGTGGGAGCAACTTCTTTTTTCGACCCAAACATTTTACCAAAGAAACTCATATTTGCTGAGATTTTTATTTGTTATTTTGGCTTGAGAAACTATCACAAAGATTTTTGGAAAAAATTTAAGATTGCGAAACAAAGTGAAATGTAGTTTTAAACCAAGAAAATTAGAAAGAAATTTGTGAATTTCTTTATGTTTCCTTTTTTTATGTCTCCAAAAGTGAAGATGAAAATCTGACAGCATGCGTCATCCAACAGAAATACAAAAACAACACTTTGCTGTTTAAAATGGGATTTTTCTGGTCTAAGGTCTAGTACAATTGCTTTTTAGTGGGAATTTTTATATTTGGTCCATTTTAAATTGGGTTCTGTCTTCACCAATTTATTTGAATTAAGGCCATGTTTAAATTGAATAAATATTTTGAAAAAAAATTGATACCTTCATAAAATTCACTTATAGGTAATTGCTTGCTAGTGCAAGCAATTAATTTCAACAAGATTTTTAGTTCAAGCATAATTTAAAATCGCGTTAAACTCGACACTGTTGAGTTGGATATGTAATTGGAAACTGCAAAATGTACTTTAGGCATCAAATCTAAGAAAAAACTATTTAAATTAATTGTACAAAAGAAGCATTGGCGCAAAATTTCAAACAGCCTATTACTAGGGTATTAGTATGATACTACTTAACAATTTGCTAACTTTAAAGTAGTTTACATTTTCTAACTAGTATCGTACTTAAGCAAATTTCTTAATAAATTGCTTCTGAACACACCTAAACACACTTTTTTTTACGTTTGTAAATGTCAAAGAGTCATATGAATTTAGCACGATATTAAAAATATGAAATAGGTATTCGATGATTTTAACTTTAATAAAAGGGTAGAGAAAATATGGTGCTGCATTCGATTAAAATTTGCAAAATTGTTGTTTTAACCTAGTTCCATATTAAAACAGCTATAACATCGTACTAATTCAACTAAAGTTTTGAGCCATTATTTTTAAATTCACAATAAAAAAAATTAAATAGGAGGCCATAACTGAGGCTCGTCTCACCTAAGCCTAATGACTTGCAACTCTCACAGCCTTGTTTACTAACTCGTTTTAGTGACGGAGTAAAGTTACTTCGACCTTACAACGGCTCTGATCCTGAAAAGCTTATTTATAAAAAAAAAAACACAAGGAATAGAGGTGGAATAAGCTAAAACTAGTTCATAGGAGGTTTATTAAGGCCGTTTTAGTATCTAAATGTCATTTTGACATGACATCGTGTGAAGTTTACAAAAAGGAGTATAAAGAATTTTTTTTTCGTTTGTTACTAAGATAAACAGCCTTTTATTTTACCTTTTGTTTTTCTTCATTTGATTCAATTAAAAACGCATTTTTTTATTTAGTTTTTATATGTATATATATTTCGAGGACTTATTTGCCTCATCATCAGTACCAAGATTATTTTATTAAAAACAGATTGTTATCAAATAATTTTGTATAAAATAATCTTGGTACTGATGATGAGGCAAATAAGTCCTCGAAATATATAAACATATAAAAACTAAATAAAAAAATGCGTTTTTAATTGAATCAAATGAAGAAAAACAAAAGGTAAAATAAAATATAAAAGTTAATTCAGCAAAACAAAAAATCATAATATAAACAGCCTTATTTAATAACTCGTTTTAGCGACGGAGTAAAGTTACTTCGACCTTACAACGACTGCTCTAATCCTAAAAAACTTATTTATAACAAGGACACAGGTGGAATAGAGGTGGAATAAGCTAAAACTGGTTCATAAGAGGTTTAAAGTCGTTTTAGTATCTAAACGATGTGACGTAAACTGAAGCAAGTACTTCGGCTCGGTTTAATTATTCCGAGGTTGAACCTAGTATTATTGAAAACCAATAAATGAGGCTGTCAACGATTATTCTGTGTGCGTGGTAGCAGGAATGGAGCGGGGATCTACAATTTTCTGACACTTTTCATGACAAGATATACTTAGAAGATTTGTCAATTCCTCGCAAGAGGGTACTGCCACTCAGTCGTCCATAATTAAATTACAATTTTTGAGCACAGTCTTGAATGTTTGATCTATGTAAAGAACCTAATTGTACGTCCAAAGATTGGCTCAACAGCAAATCAATGCTTATTTCCTGAAGCGCAAATGATACTGTTGAATTATATTAGGGGAAAAATATGAACAACTCATAAAACAATGAAGAAATGAATAATAGAGAGTTGCTTGGGAGATATATATGTTATAGTTGTTGAGCTTAAAAACAAAGTAATGTAAACCCACCGCCAGTGTTTGCTGCAAGGGTACTTCCCTTCGAGTTTTTTTTTTGTATGTTGGCACTACGGTTTTTTACTTTCGGCCGTCTTCGCCTTGTGTCATTCTACTAAAGTTCACACATTGTTTTCAATGCATTCAATTAAAGTTCTCGTTTCGGTGGCATAAGTTCCCTTTTTTCCTTACTTAAAATCTAAACTTAAAGTAACTTACAATCTAAAATTAAAGCTTATAATCTAAAACTAAAAACTTATGAATTAACTAATTAAGTAACTGTGGACTAACTACTAAATAAAACTTATAAATTAAAATAAATTGTGTCGCCCATTATTTACTTGGGATTAAAACCCATAAGCGTCAAAGTGTCGGCTTTGTACATTATTATACCTTATCTTATTTCCCTACGTGATCTTTTTTTGTGCAACAACCAAACGTCGCACATTGTTTTTTCGTTTGTGGACTGAAGGTGGAATTCGCCAAAGTATCGGCGCTATACAATAGTTCTATGCTCTTTTCGATTCCATCCAAGAAAGAGGTTATTTAATAGGTTAATTTATAGGGGTATTCACGATCTAATGCAACAGGTCTAGTATCATTGTAAAAGTGCAAAAGTGTAAAATCTTACAATCTTACAACATGTTGTAGTATTGTAAGATTTTACACTTTTGCACTTTTACAATGATACTAGACCTGTTGCATTAGATCGTGAATACCCCTTATGTTTTTGTTTTTACTAGGGTGCTAAATGATAAATAGAAAAAGAGAAATAGCAGTGAAAAGAATTTTCGTAATATACTTTGCCCTGAGTGTAATAAATAGACGTGAACTAGAAAATAATATGGCATGAGGCATGAGCTAGTTTATAGGGCGAATAAAATTACTAATTGTGCAAAAACAGCTGCTCGTGTGATCCAAGCCGATTTTTACCGATTGCTAATTTTAAAAAAGAATGTAGACTCTGGCTAATTTTTCTTGCTCTACTACAATTTTTGGTTTTCTGTTTCCGATGGGATATTTTCGACCATCTAAACCGTCAAAATTTTTACTTTGTATGGCTTGTCGCTGTCAAACTTTATTGTTTCATCAATGTATATTCATATTCATGAAAATAATTTTATAAAATATAATTTATATTAAATAACGTCTTAAATATCTAATCCGATGGCAAATCGGACAGTCAAAGAAGCGAAAAATGTTCACGGAACAAATCCGCAGTATTTAATTGAGAAAATCATCCGTTCGCGAATTTACGACTCGAAATATTGGAAGGAACAATGCTTTGCTCTAACCGCAGAATTACTTGTGGACAAAGCGATGGAACTGCGATTTGTTGGCGGCGTTTACGGTGGCAACATTAAACCAACACAATTCCTTTGTTTGACATTGAAGATGTTACAAATCCAACCAGAAAAGGACATTGTTGTGGAGTTTATAAAGAACGAAGAGTTTAAGTACGTTCGAGCTCTGGGCGCTTTCTACCTCCGACTAACAGGATCGTCAATGGATTGCTATAAATATCTGGAACCTCTCTATAACGACAATCGAAAGTTGAGACGACAGAATCGTGGTGGTCAATATGAAATTGTCTACATGGACGAATTCATAGACGAGCTGCTTAAAAGCGACCGGGTGTGCGACATTATTTTGCCGCGCATTCAAAAACGTACTGTTTTGGAGGAGAATAACGAGTTAGAGCCAAAAGTATCTGCCTTAGATGAAGACTTGGATGATGATGTGGCTAGCGAAGAAGATGTAGTTCAAGAAAAATACGCACCGAAGAAGAAAAAGAAGAAGGAGCGCTCTAGATCTAGATCAAGGTCCAGAGAAAAGAAAAAGGCACACACTGAGATCAATGACTATGAACGCGACTGCCTGAGGTATGAAAGGGACAGAGAAAGAGATCGAGATCGTGGAGACCGCGACCGAAGAGGACATGACCGCGAAGATCGTAGAGACGACTGGCATGGGGGCGGTGGAGCAAGATCTGGTCGAGGAGATGACCGATATTCGGGAAGGGGAGAACGTGAAGGTCGTTTCGTAAGTCATGATGAACGCGATCGACGTAGGGATAAAGATAGAAGTGACCGAGATCGAGACCGAAGAAGGTATTAGAATATAAGTCTAACTTAAGATTGGGATATTATGTGGTCGAACATTCTAATAAAAAACTTTTAATATAATTGAGAGCACTTTTGTTTTAATAAGACGGCTCCAAGGCAACGGGCGTTTAAATTATTTAATTTTCAAACTTATGTTTTGAAAAACGTTTCTACTAGTTATCATAATTATAAGTAGCCGAACTTAGAATAAACGACTAACATCGGAAACCATTAATCATTACTGGAAAAGAAGAAAATAAAAAAAAAGAAATTTAAACTTTGAAATTTTAGCACAGCACTTTAGAAAAACTAAATGATTTTCATTTAGTTTTTCTAAAGTGCTGTGCTAAAATTTCAAAGTTTTAATTATCTATTATTTATATTATCAATCAATAATTATTTTTAAATGTAACAAAAGTTTTTCATATTTAATAAACTACCCCTGATGAAGTCGAGAAATTACGACGAAACGTAGGGAAAAAGTATGAAATAAAGTTTTATTTGCATATAGAAGAAAGTGACCAAAAAAGCCCGATTTATCATAAACATTCATAGTTTAAGTAATTGGTCAAATTATTATAATTAACTCAAAAAGAAATTTAGTTTTTCCAAATTATGAATCTTAAAAAAAAGAATCTCGAGATTTTAATCAAATCTGATGTAATAGAACATCGGTTCAGGCCATTCTGTCTGATTAAGGTTTTATGGCCAAATCACAATCTCGCGTTCGTCGGTCCGGCGTTAAATGGGCGTTTGATCGTATATACGATTTTGTGTGTCAAAAAGCGCAACCGTAGCATTTGTAAAACGAAATTTATAGCCCGATTCTCCCCCTTGTGAGGAGTCACAAGTCACAAGCTCTTGTGACTATTCCTTGTGAGGATTGTTGTGATTCGATAACATTTTGGTATTCTCCCCCTAATCGTCACAAGAAAACTCACAACAAAACTCACCACAGTATGGTGAGATTTTTAAGTGTCATTATTTGAACAGCTGATTATTCAAAACGAAGAAATTACAAAATGCAAGGTAACATAATTTTTAAACAATAAAATGATTCAATAATAAATATATATATTTTCAGAAGAAAACAATCGTGGCGACTGCATAAAGTTTTCGGAAGGTGAAAAAACTTTATAAATGTATTGTTTTGGAGAGCGAATGGATCATTTGTATCTCTCAATGTTCTTAAAGCCGTCGACGCTGTAAACTTCTTGATACGATTAGTTTCTTAAAGAAATTTTTGTTTATGTAATAATATTACTTTTCTTTTTTGTGGGAAAGATCAGCAAAAATATTCACTAGAACAAAGTCCACTTCCATTTTTGTGTACTCACAATTATTCACAAATCTAGAAAATTCTCTTACTGAATGTCAATCAAAGAAACTTTAAAAATTTATGAGTTGTGACCTGCTCTGAAGGAGATCACAGTTTCGATAGTTTTTGTGACTCTCACAAGTTGTGACTGAGCGGCAGAATTCGAAAAAGTCACAAAATCAATTTCACCTCTTCTTGTGACTTGTGAGGCATCACTGACTTTGGGGAGAATCGGGCTGTTAGCTTCAAACCTCGAGCGTTGACTGACATTTCCATGACATCTTTGATAAGTACCTACTTAATTGTTATATTCCAATGAATTTTGTTACTGTTTATTAATTTACAAGATATATAATATTGCGTATTTTAAATTTTGGGCATTTAAAATAGTTAATTTGTAAAGCTATTTTCAAAGTTAATAGGGTTCATACAGCCGGGTTAAAGATTTCTGAAACAATATAATTATTTAAATAAAAACAGAACCACACTTTTTTTGATTTAATTATTTATAAAAAAAAAACTTCAATTACTTACTTCTTATTTCACTTCAATTTTCAACTTTCAAAACAATTACAAAATACGGCCGACAATGAACTGTCAAACGCCCGACCGAATAGAAAATATAGCCAGACCACAATCTCGCGTTTGGTCGGTCGGGCTTTGACATTTTGAATAAAAACAATAGACTCTTATGAGGCAATCTGAAATGTTACCTCCGGCGTTGCGACCGCTTTATATCGTAATATCGTAAACGTCAGACCAACGCCAGGCCAAAGCAAAAGTAGATCTATTTTCTATTCGGTCGGGCGTTTGACAGTTCATTGTCGGCCGTATTTTGTAATTGTTTTGAAAGTTGAAAATTGAAGTGAAATAAGAAGTAAGTAATTGAAGTTTTTTTTTTATAAATAATTAAATCAAAAAAAGTGTGGTTCTGTTTTTATTTAAATAATTATATTGTTTCAGAAATCTTTAACCCGGCTGTATGAACCCTATTAACTTTGAAAATAGCTTTACAAATTAACTATTTTAAATGCCCAAAATTTAAAATACGCAATATTATATATCTTGTAAATTAATAAACAGTAACAAAATTCATTGGAATATAACAATTAAGTAGGTACTTATCAAAGATGTCATGGAAATGTCAGTCAACGCTCGAGGTTTGAAGCTAAATTTCGTTTTACAAATGCTACGGTTGCGCTTTTTGACACACAAAATCGTATATACGATCAAACGCCCATTTAACGCCGGACCGACGAACGCGAGATTGTGATTTGGCCAATAGATCTACTTTTGCTTTGGCCTGGCGTTGGTCTGACGTTTACGATATTACGATATAAAGCGGTCGCAACGCCGGAGGTAACATTTCAGATTGCCTCATAAGAGTCTATTGTTTTTATTCAAAATGTCAAAGCCCGACCGACCAAACGCGAGATTGTGGTTTGGCTATTAAAGTCATTTCCTAGTGGAAAATTATTTTTTTTTTTGCTCACAAATTCTAATATTGCCGTAAAAAGATCAAAGCTTGAGTTATGCAATCGGTTTTATGATTATTGAATTTTTAATCGAAGACTTGACCGATTTCAATAGACATTTGTATAGAGGGCATTAAAACTTTAAATTACAGTGCAATCTCGGAAAAGTAAACTCTCTGAAAAGTAAATAGTTTTATTCACATTAAAATCTTTGAAAAGTTAACTTGTTGGGTAACTTTTTAGAATATATTGAATTTTCATTTTAAATTTCAAAACAATTCACAACGAAAAAATGTAAGTTTCATTAGTAAAGTTTCATACAGTTTGCTAACTGTTTAAATATTTAAAAAAAAATATTTATTTTTAAAATTTCGTGTGCTGCAAGGAACCCAAAGCAAATAAGATGGATTTTATTTATCAAAAGGTAGAAATATGTCTTAAGTTTCATTCACCAAAATAAACGAAAACTGAAACTTCTGAGGGCCCAGAAAAAAGGAAGACTAGACTATTAATGAAACAAACTGTGAGTGAGATATCATTTTTACATAATTTTTAATAAAGTTGGAAATGCTTGCGAAAAGATATTGAAATTATTTCGGAAAAGGCCACCAGAAAAACTAACCACTCTAAAAAGTTAACAACCAACAACCTTTTAACTTTTGCGAGGTTCCAGGTTCCACTGTGTATTGCATATCAAAACTTGGGACTTATTAGGGATGTTCTCATGGAAGAACATCTTGTACAACATGGTTCGCTAACCATCAATGTTCTATCATGTGAACTCAAAACCAACCAATGGTGCATGGTTTTCAAATTATTTTGGTGGCTCGTCCAACCAACCAACCTGTGTGAACAGATCGCTGGCTGAAAACTATAAGTTTGTATGTCGACCAAAATACCAAAAATGAGTTTTATATACCAAAATTTTCGTAATTTTATCGGCTTTCAGATAGAACAAAAAAGAAAAATTAAAAAAAATACTGGCAACACTACAGCCAAAAACGACATAGAACTTTCATTGAATTCGCACTATTATTCAGTACTATAAAGTTCTATGTTAAACATAGAACCTTTAACATACTTTTTGTCACACACAAAATCAACGCGCTTAGGTTACATAGAACTTTTTTGCTCGAAATTAATCTACATAGATCCTTTTTGAATTTAGTACTTTTTGATTGAAGCAAAAAGTCCTACGTTTTCAATGACATTTTTCATAATTTCAAATACGTTTAGTTTTGTAAACAATAAGATATAGAACTTTCTGTCAATGATTTTATGTGCAATTTTGGCGGTAAGTCTAACATGAACTTATAACATAGAGTTATTGAAAGAAATTTGAAAAAATTTTGAGTATTATTCGCCAATTTCTCTATTTCGGATATTGTTGAAAATATTATACAAGAATAAAAATTTAATTGTTCTTCAAATGCAAGCACAGGATTTTAAAAATTATCAAGATGGCTCAAAAATATTTAACTTCAAAGCAATACCTTTCACAAAGGTATGTGAGATCGTGTTTTCAAAAATATTTTTACTGTCGGATTCAAAACTACGAGTATTTATACAAAGATGATTGAATTTAAAAGCTTGAAGTATGATAAGCCTTTGAGAAGAGTAGCCAAAAATACATCACTGTTTGAATATCCGAATATTAGAATTGAAAAAAAAAAAATAACGAAATACAATATCCGAGGCTAAAATAAAATCGTTTAAGGCAATGCATTCCGTTCATGCCAAAAGTCGATTTTAATTATTTAAAAAAACTAATCAAACAAATTCAGAATAGTAATTAATATTTGTGTGTTTCCATTTCTTGATTTTTTTATTGGAAAAATGCAAAGTCGTTTATTGTTATTTATTTAGTTCTAAAAGACTGAATTACCATTGAAATAAATTTATTTATGTTATAAATTTTATGATGTTTTTAATTTGACTGTGTTTTTGAGTTTTAGAAAAATTCAAAATTATGGTGCTTGAATAAAGAAAATAAAACATCATCTTCTTTTAGAATGTATGGTTTTTACATCAAGTACGTGATTTGTGGACTATTTTGTTTCAGAAAAATATATTTTTATTGATTTTTTTAATTTTTAAATATAAAAATATCAATCAAACGCAATTTAGGTCTAGTTTTTGGGATAAATGCTTTTTGCTCTATACAAAAACTTTTCCTCTCCTATAATCTCTTCAGTACTAAAAGAGGTTCTATGTTGTACATAGAACCTTTTTTTGGAATTTTTAATCAATTTTTTCCCAACAAGGTTCTATGTCGTTTTTTAAAATGCTTGTCAAATCATCTAAAGTGATTAAATTAACAATATTTGAATGCTTTTATGGCTTTTTGATGGTTCTTTATCATATTTTATTAATACTTTACTGATATATTATAACTGTTTGATGCAAAAACCAGCCTTCTAAAACTTTAAGGGCGATTATCTCGAAAATTTTGTTTTTACATACAACCTTATAGTTCTCGGTCAGCGAGATGTTGACAACTTTGTTATTTTTGTTCATTCGGTAAATTGTCTCGGCCATAAAACATTCAACGGAAAAATGGCATCTATACCAAATAATGAGTTTTGGAAAGATTTTTTTGAACTTTATAATTAGAAATTCACCAGAATTGTGGAAAATAAAAAGTGAAATTTAAGAAGATAAGAATTTAAAATTAAAATCTAATCCAAAACTCCTAACAAAATATAAAAAAGTGGAAGAAAATACAAGTTTCATTCTTTCTTCCTCTTCAAGAATATCGTTCATAATTATGGCTGCCAAAATTTGTATCGCCATACTGCTTCCGTTCACTTCTAAGATATAAATATAATGATGTTCGACAATATCAGTATCCCATGTGAACGCAAAGAAGTGTGATGTACAGTTATTTTCCCATAGAACCATGTTATACAACCATGCTCTTCCATATGAACCCCCCTAACGATTTCCAACCACCTAAAGTTTCACCCTCACACACGCCACATCGATCAACCTAATCGATAAAGTAAATAATTCGCTTTTGTATGGGCATTTACACGCCAATACGCCGACTTAGAAGTACATGCCAAAATCAGCTGTTAAATGGTAGAGTTGTGAAATTTTAAATGAAAAGTGAAAATCACCGAAAAATATTTGAATTTTAATGCTCCAGAACCACTTTTTTGTGTTGATCAGAGCTTTATTGAATTGTTGCTTAAGGAGATTGAATTTTATTCCTCCCTTTTCAGGCAAATTGTCGACACATATTCATTTCACACGAACCAAAAACCTCATCGACAATATGCTTCGATGCAGTAGTTCGTGGTGTATGTTAGGGGTAAGTGACAGAGTATTTTTTGCCATGAAAAATATTTCTAATCTTAAGCGAGAAACAGATTGACACAGCAACTTCAACAGCAACTTATTTAACAGCAACGAAAACTTCGACATCAAAAGTCATGTGAAACAGATTACAACGTGAACAGCGCTTTTGACAGCAGCATAAAAACAAATAAACAAAATAGTTGAAATAGTTGCAAATGCGAAACGATTTTGATGTACAATCATATGCAAAAACTGTGTGTGTAGATCGCGGGAAGGAATAGAAGAATGATATGGACTTTTGTTGTACAAAAATGAATTTGTTTTTAGTATTTCTATAACACGCTTTTCCATTGTCAAAACCAAAATAAAAGGAAGAAACAAAAAAATTGGTTTTCACATTTTCATTTGAGTATTGATAAACCCGAAAAATTTCGGCTTAAAAGTTGGTAGCATTTGCACAGCGACATCGAATTTAGGGTTTAAGTCTAACGTAGATGTCGATGTTTTTGTGTTAATGTACTCAGAGCCATTTACAAGCGGCTCTAATAAGAGTGATATGATTGTCAAAGTTACTGTGCAAATCTGTTTCTCGCATTAGCCCTTCGGAGTCTTCGGACTCGGCAGATTGTAAGAGGTCCCAACAGTTTCTGTCGATAACATGTTTCAGAATTGTAATGGCCTTTTCGATTGGTGAACCATAAGCGTTCGGAATGCATGTAAACTCTTGTAAAAATGTTCTGTTGGCATTCAGAAATCAGAATAACAGTTCCACTCCTGACAAGAAGAAGAATGCTTATCAAATTTCACAAACGAAAACTCAATTACTGTCGCATTCGCACACAAAAGGCGTTTTTCTTTTTAAGCTCAGAGCAGCTGTCAAAAAAAGATCTGTGTTTCTTTTTTACCTCCGCTACATCAGAAGCGATTAGATTGTGTTTCTTTTTTTCCATCAGAGCTAGCTCTGTGCACTCTCAGAATATAATGACAGAGCAGATGTAGTAAACAGAGTTGAGGGCGGATAACTTCACTTTTTTGCCATGCTGTAGGACACAGTGACAGACGGCGAAGAAAAACACAAACAAATAAAAACGGAGATCGACGCCTTTTAGGCTAGCCGCGCACTAACAATTTTTAGTTGCGAAACTCCTTGGTTCGAGAAACTAAAAAGTTTGTGTTTTGACACAAACTAAACGATTGCCTAAAATAAGTTCGCCAATTTATTGAATATATAATTATCTGCAAATTCACGGACATTCAACCAAACAGTTCATCTGTTTTCTATACGTAACCAAAAACAGTTTCGCAACTAAAAATTGCTAGTGCGCGGCTAGCCTTACAGTTCAGTACTTCTGTGTGTTTCGTAAATAAATCGGTCAGCTCTGATCAAACTCTGTTCAGAGCGTTATGCGTTCTGAACATGCTCAAACTCTGATCAGAATTAAAAAAGAAAAACTGCCTAAAGTTGTGAAACATCATTGTAGGTAAAAACACAATTTATAAATAATTACAAATGTATTGAAATAAGTTAGATATTGAAATATATCAGCCTAATTTATTAGATTTAACTTATACTCTGTCCAATTTTTCGGAATAGTTAAACCTAGTCGAATTACTTACTTCGGGCTTACTCCATCTCGAATAAATCCTTATTTATAAAATATTTTCTTACTCGTTTTAGCTAAGCCTTCCTTAGGTATGTCAAATATATTATCACAGCCGTATTTATTAGAATTCGCTAAACGCGTGAATAGTTATGCAATGCATAAGGACTTATTCATCCACTATGCAAATTCATATTTATAAAACATTTGCCTACCCTGCATAGTTAAAATGAGCTTGTGTCAAATAAAGTACCAAAAAGTAAGAATCTATTACATTTAGCGTTCATAACACTCAGCTGTTTGTCAAAAAACAAAAAAAAAAAACATCTTGTCTGTCTATCGAATTTAATAAACAAAAACGAAACTACCAAAAGCTAAAAGAATTCGAACAATTAACTTTGATTCATCGGATAAAGTATGTTATTATCTCTGGCACAATACTGGAAATCAAATTGTTATTCGTTTCATCCTAGTTGGAATACTCCTCAGCCAAATTCTTGAGGATAAAATTCAATAATGCAGAATAAAAATTACAACACTAACACACCGGATGAAGCAGGATGCGTAGAGAGAGATCACCAACAAGTATATTTATCTATTTAATTCTAAACAATTTTCAATTCAATTTGTTTGTAATATATAAGTATAACATTTTTGTTTCAATAAATAAAAATAACACAAAGTTTAAGTTTCAATATCAAGTCAAAGGCATTTTATTTTGTTGATAATCTTTATAATTCAATGTGATGTCAAAGTGAATGTGACAGCTCAATACTAAAATGTCCTTATGTAGGCACTATTCAACCTCCAAACGCGTTTAGCTTATAATGCCTCTATTCAACGTCACATAAGTTTTATAAATAACGATTTTGCGTTTAGAGGCATTATAAGGGTTGCATAGCCTTATGTACTCACTATAATGAGTTTATAAATATGGCTGTCAATCTCTAAATCTCTGATTATATAAAAGTTAACAAATCCCAATTATTTCCTTTGTTATTATTCAAAACCATAGCTGCCATCACTTGCATCAAATCCATATACCCTCCTCTTTTAACATCGCTTAGGAAAGGCCGAGCTAAAGCTATTAATTTCTTCATATTTTCTTTCGAAAATCAATACCTCCAGCGGAAATCTGCGTCCCTTCTTCTTCCATTTAGAGGGTTTAAAGAATGTTATACTACGTTTTCATCAAGAGATAATCCTGGATTTAAGTGGATTTACAACGAATCTTCTTTAAATCTCGAAGATTTACCATACAAATTTTTTCTTAACAGCCCGATTCTCCCCAAAGTCACTGATGCCTCACAAGTCACAAGAAGAGGTGAAATTGATTTTGTGACTTTTTCGAATTCTGCCGCTCAGTCACAACTTGTGAGAGTCACAAAAACAATCGAAACTGTGATCTCCTTCAGAGCAGGTCACAACTCATAAATTTTTAAAGTTTCTTTGATTGACATTCAGTAAGAGAATTTTCTAGATTTGTGAATAATTGTGAGTACACAAAAATGGAAGTGGACTTTGTTCTAGTGAATATTTTTGCTGATCTTTCCGACAAAAAAGAAAAGTAATATTATTACATAAACAAAAATTTCTTTAAGAAACTAATCGTATCAAGAAGTTTACAGCGTCGACGGCTTTAAGAACATTGAGAGATACAAATGATCCATTCGCTCTCCAAAACAATACATTTATAAAGTTTTTTCAGCTTCCGAAAACTTTATGCAGTCGCCACGATTGTTTTCTTCTGAAAATGTTATATTTATTATTTAATCATTTTATTGTTTAAAAATTATGTTACCTTGCATTTTGTAATTTCTTCGTTTTGAATAATCAGCTGTACAAATAATGACACTTAAAAATCTCACCATGCTGTGGTGAGTTTTGTTGTGAGTTTTCTTGTGACTATTATAGCCAAACCACAATCTCGCGTTTGGTCGGTCGGGCTTTGACATTTTGAATAAAAACAATAGACTCTTATGAGGCAATCTGAAATGTTACCTCCGGCGTTGCGACCGCTTTATATCGTAATATCGTAAACGTCAGACCAACGCCAGGCCAAAGCAAAAGTAGATCTATTTTCTATTCGGTCGGGCGTTTGACAGTTCATTGTCGGCCGTATTTTGTAATTGTTTTGAAAGTTGAAAATTGAAGTGAAATAAGAAGTAAGTAATTGAAGTTTTTTTTTTATAAATAATTAAATCAAAAAAAGTGTGGTTCTGTTTTTATTTAAATAATTATATTGTTTCAGAAATCTTTAACCCGGCTGTATGAACCCTATTAACTTTGAAAATAGCTTTACAAATTAACTATTTTAAATGCCCAAAATTTAAAATACGCAATATTATATATCTTGTAAATTAATAAACAGTAACAAAATTCATTGGAATATAACAATTAAGTAGGTACTTATCAAAGATGTCATGGAAATGTCAGTCAACGCTCGAGGTTTGAAGCTAAATTTCGTTTTACAAATGCTACGGTTGCGCTTTTTGACACACAAAATCGTATATACGATCAAACGCCCATTTAACGCCGGACCGACGAACGCGAGATTGTGATTTGGCCATTAGGGGGAGAATACCAAAATGTTATCGAATCACAACAATCCTCACAAGGAATAGTCACAAGAGCTTGTGACTTGTGACTCCTCACAAGGGGGAGAATCGGGCTGTAAATCTAGTAGATTGGAAATAAATCTCTACTAAATCTTCATTGGATCGATTGTTCTATAGTTCGAACTGAACTTAATCCAGATCATTTTTCATCGTTTGTCACAAATGAAACTTTCTTTCTCTCGCTTGCACTTTATAAGAAAAATTGAAACACCATTAGCATTTTGATGGATGCTGTTAAAGTTAATCTTCATTTTAATCTTTCAGTGCCGTGAAAATACCACATAAATCTCTTGCCTTAAATCTCAGATTATCTTTTGGTGAAAACGTAGTAAAAATCATTTATAAATTCAAAATAACAATCCATTTTGTCTTAGTATCAAATGGAGAGATGTTCCATCTATTTGAACTATCAAAAGTTTTTCCCCGAATTCTCGTATTTCGTTTTGGTGGGAACATAACATAATATGTCCCAATATCGTAGCAAGTAAAAATGGGATTACCTTTGAGCTCATGGCATGTGGATAATCCTGTCAGACAAAATGTCATGTGGAGATCTCGGTTAAAGTTAAATCAGATTTTTTTTTGAATCACTCTGTGTCTGTGTCATCTGTTTAGTGTTTCTGTTGCTCTTTTGTTTTTATTTTTAGTCCGTTTTCCGTCCACTGTCCAGAGGTGTTTAGTGTTTACATATTTTTATTTTGATTAATTTATATACTGTGATTGTGATTAGAAAAAACAATCAAATCCACCAGCAAAAACATTCTTAGTGGCCTCGCCAATGAAACGACAATTTTGTTGATTCATAGCTGCCCTGCCGCTGTGGCAGTCTCATTTCGTCAATATATTCTCAGTTTCTGATTTCGTTCGTGCGCGATGGGTTGGTTGTTACGTACGTAATCTGTAGATAGATTTGTAGTTAAGTTAGCGAAAAATTGTTTTTCTTTGTTTCATTTAAATTGCTGTTATGAGTATGCTAATTAGCTCGAAATAGTTTATTATTAATATTTACATTACGCTATAATGGATTCCGATGGGGAACGTCTGGTTGGGGCGCAATCTGCACAGGTAACAGCTCTTGATCCATCTGTTGCAAGTATAACAACTCGCAATGCAACAGATCCAGTCGAATTAGATACAAGACCAAAAAATCGTTGGTTCATATTGGAACCTGCCGTATTGTTACTATTTTTTGCAATGAGTCTCTCGTGTAAGTTGCTGGTGAAAGTGATTGAATACATTTTCAACTGTTTAACGTAATCTTGAAATTTCTCAGCTGCTGTTTACCAGAATCAGGTGCTCTATCAAACATGTATAGTAATTTTTAAGTACAACGAAACGAGTTGCACTCCATTACTTGGTATTAAAAAAGAAGATCCGACACCGGAGTCAAAGGTAATTTTGGATTATTTAATCAATTAAATATAGAATTCACATAATTATAAAGTTATTCCATAGCTGGACACAAGCTTAAACTTACAATACGTAGGTAAACATTTACCTTAGATTTGATCTTTTAAGCATTTAACTTAACATTATGTATATTTAAGAAAAGCTTGAAGATATTATTTTATCTCTTATCGGCAGCGATTTTCTTCTTACATACAAATAGAGAAATGTTATCATTATTTGATATCGGAAATAAGTTGGTTTTAAAGAGTACATAAAGATAAGTAATTTATTTCAGTCTTATTATTTGCTTTGTTTGATCCTTTGTTGTAGAAAGAATTCTTTAATATTTATTATTTCGCAAATTCATACAAAGTTGAAACAAAGTAGGAATATCTTTAACATCTGTCAGACAACTCAGCAAATTGGGACTCAAAGGTTTTTTTTTTTTTAATTCCTATGAACCTTAAAATAACAAATGTATTACATTAGTCAGAGGCAAGAGTTGTACTGTAATGCAATTTATACGCCCGCCAATATTTCCTATTGTGATACGAAAAGAGGCGTTTTACTACAATTTCTATTAGCTAGTTTCCGCATTAGAAAATTAATAAATACAATTTTTAATTACATATCCTACTAGTGAGACTTTTTTACAAAAAAAAAAAAAAAAAAAGAAAACTGTTCATGTGTAAATTTTATTTAAAACAAAAACCAATTATTTGTGTTTGCACATACTAATTTAAGTATTTTAATCTATTTGGCGATTAAAAAATATGAAGCTTATTATAACAATTATAATTTAATGCAATTTGGTTTTTAAATGAAAAGGTTGATATTTGTAGGTACATTATATTGATATTTTTATTTGAAAGAAAAGATACTGTTTAATTGTAATTCATTTTATTTTTAACGTAATAAATTTTTTAAAAAATTTTTCGACTTACGAGGACCTAAACTTTAACCGTCTTTATGTACTTTTGACTGCCGAAGAGAAAAAATGTAGCCATTGCCAATTTAACTAACTTAATAAGAGAAAAGATCTCAATAGAGAATTATAATATTTATAATAATAAAATTTATTCTAACGCGATCGCTCCTAGTTGAACTTTTGGGATTTTTCTTCTAGGTAATATATTTTATTATTGCTACAAACCTGATAGACATAAATTTTATAATTGAATATGAAAATGTTTTCATGAAAGATAAACATGTAGGTATTTTGCTCGTTTAATGAACAATTTCATATATTTTAGGAAAACATTTTCAGGGGGTAACTGATGATAAAATCCACTTAAAAAAATATTGATGATACTGTTGTCTGATTTTCAAAAATGTTTCGCGATGCCAAATTTCTTAAAATAGTTAAAACTAAAAAATTCTGAGAAATTAAATGATTTTTTAGTTAGTAAGTTAAAGTTTTATTTAGCATTGAATTTGCTATTTTAAAGCTTTTTACACAGTATAAACATGAGATTTGGCATTGACAAGTTGGCATTGACAATATACATCCTGTGTTCGTCAAGTCAATTCTACCTCTTATTCTGCCATACATTACGCACACATTTAATACAATATTAATGACAGGAATATTTCCTACTAAATGGAAGTTACCAAAAATTTTACCCATCCCAAAAAGTCGCAACGTCAACTAATGATGAAAGAGACCAATATCCCATATCTAGACCCATATCTATCTAAAGTATTCGAAAGAGTTGTGCAAAAGCAACTTAATGTCTACATAAGGTCCCATAATATTCTTTTACCTAAGCAGTATGGATTTCGACAACAGCACATGTGTACCACCGCTATCATTAACGTTGTTGAGGATATACGACTTGCTTTGGACAGTGATTGTGTTACTTTCTTAGTACTTTTGAATTTTTCCAAAGCATTCGATACTGTGGATCACAACAACTTATGCTATAAACTTTCAACAGTGTATGGTATTTCATCTTCTGCGGTACGTTTAATGTCTTCTTATCTGCGAAACAGAGAACAAGCTGTGTCAGTCAAAAATATGGTATCAAATTTTCTACCAACCACTCGAGGAGTCCCACAGGGATCGATTCTGGGACCTTTTCTCTTCTCTTTATATATTAATGAACTTCCTACAAAGGTCACGAGATCTTGCATCCAAATGTATGCTGATGATGTGCAGCTTTTCAAAAGTTGTCCTCTTGGGCTAATTGAAGATTGTGCATATGATATAAACAGGGACCTTGAGGATATTTCCTATTGGTCAGATTGTAACGTTCCTTAATCCTCTTAAGTCAAAATGCATCATCATAAGTAAAAAGCTTCTGAACGTAGACTATTTTCCTAGCATATATCTAAATGGCCCACCGGTCGCTTTCACACCATCAGCAAAAATGTCACTGTGGGTAAAGTTTATGATGTGCTTCGTGCGTTATGGTCATCACAGTATTACAATGCTTTAAAAACCCGCTTATTGTTGGCCAAAACACTTGTTGTTCCAATACTAACATATGGATGGCAAGTGTACAACAAGTGTGATGCTGTCAGTAGGAGAAAGCTGAATGTCGCATTTAACAATACAGCTCGGTACATATTTGGCCTGCGTCGTTTTGATCGTGTATCTAGCTTCTCAGTACAAATTTTTATTATTTCTTTTGACCACCTTCTTCGTTATAGAACCCTCATCTTATTATTTAACATAATTCATACGCAGCAACCTTTTAGTTTGTTCAATAGGATTGGATTTACCTCCTCCAACAGATCCCGAATACTGATACCCCCTGGATATTCTTGTTTGACCTCTGAGCGACAATTTTTCATCAGCGCCATTCCTGTTTGGAATCTGCTTCCAAGGAACATAAGAAGAGTCAGTAATGATACACGGTTTTGTCAAAAAATAAGATCCTCCTTTCAAAATCAAAACCTCTAATTTTTCTATTTTTTCTCTGATCCTTAACTCTGTTTTTTAATTTTAAATTTGTTTAGAGGACACCTTTTTGTTTGTTTTTTTCAAGGTGAGATGTATTGTAATGTATTTATTGTATATAAGTTTTGCAAATGCATAAATTATTATATTTTTGAAAATACATATATAGTTTTTTTTTTCTTTTTTTTTTTGTATTTACTACTTATCATAACCATTACATTTATTTCAAGGAATCTATATATAAATATTAATGTACCAATTATTGTAAACCAAAAACACTCTGTAATAGCTTTTTTTCTCCATTTTTGATCAATTATAACTAAGCTTATCACTAATTTATAAGAACTTTATTCTTACTGTGTATATGCATTGAATGAATTGATAAACTTACAGCCCGATTCTGTATTTAGCTGATAAATTATCAGCTAATGATAAATTATCAGCTTTCTTGTCAGCTGACAAATTATTAGGTATTCTACAAAACACCTGATAGAATAAAAGCTATAAACAGCTTTTAAATTCACCTCTCTTGGTGGTGAATTTGAAGTCTCAAAATAAAGAGAAAAAAAAAACATAAACAATGGAGGAACCAGCAGCAAAGTAAGTGAAATTTATATATTTTATTAATATTTTAGTTTTTTTACAAATATAAATATAATAATATAATATGAATATATAAAAAAGTATAA
This sequence comes from Philhelius festivus, assembly GCA_963931855.1. Classification (NCBI taxonomy): domain Eukaryota; kingdom Metazoa; phylum Arthropoda; class Insecta; order Diptera; family Syrphidae; genus Philhelius; species Philhelius festivus. The sequence continues at coordinate 187,286,875 of OZ007554.1, read as the reverse complement.
CACAGCCAGCACCCGTGTTACGAACGGCAACGATGTTTTCTGATCATCATAGGGCAACAAATCATTAATGAACTGACGGCAAAACGCCCGGCTCAGTCGGAAGTTTTTTATAAATTCCCTTTCCGGCAAACTGAAGGGATCGCTGGCATCTCTCAATGCTTTCAGTTGCACTCTTCTCTCTTTTTTTTCGTCAATCTCTGCTTCATCGTCACTCAATAACAATAATAACAACAACTCTTCTTCCATTTTAATAAATTTTTTTATTATTGTTTATTTTATTATTATTATTATTGTTATTATTATTATTTATATTTATTATTATTTTATGTTTTGTATATATTTTACGCGTTCAAAATATAAACAAATACAATTGTCAGTACCTTTTACACAGCTGATAAATTTGTCAGTAAAAGAGCTTTTTTTTAAGGCATAGAATACGAAAAGCTGATAGTTATAAGGAACTTGGTAATTTATCAGCTATGTTGAATTTATCAGTACGACAGAATCGGGCTGTAACTATTAATAATTGTATGTGTAATGGTATTTGATTATATAATGTGACGTATGTTGCGTAGACAATTGGGCTTAATGATCTCTTGAAAATAATGCCATAGCCATAACATAATGTTTGATATTGGGTTAACAACCTTTGTTTTGTCTAAAATTAAATCTTGTTAATTTGTTGATGCTTAAATTTTCAGTGTTAAAGTCAAATTATTTCCATACAGTAATAATAATTGTCATATTCAAAAAATACTTTGTTTTCAATACTTCACGTCCTAAAATGTAGCCAAAACCAAACTAAAATCTTAATAAATATAACCCCTGATGAAGCCGTAAAGAAACCGGTGAAACGTTGGGAAAAAATGAATTAGTTTTTTTTTTTAAATTAATTGCATTATTTTCAAGAGATCATTAAGACGGATTATCTACACAACATTTATTAATAATTGTTTTTAACAAAATTTATAATTGAGCGCCTAGATCTTACTAAATTATTTTCTATTTTCACATTATTGGGAAGGGAGGATTCCCTGGAGAATCCCCATGTTAACATGGATCAGATTTGATATTTTGTCATTAACCGTAGTACTTTGGGTTCTGCCTCCGAGAAAACTTCAAAACAGTTCAATTTCAGTTCCTCGTACACCAATTTTGAACAACTGTAACAAATTTTAAAACAATTTTTGTTTCAATGGAGATGGAACTCAAAACCTCACCTGTCGATTAAATTTAAAATTGGTCGACATAGTGGCACATGTCTTATGTCACTGAACACTTTTTTTTGAAGTTTGTTGTGATTGTATATGTGAAACATCAAATAATGTAATCCATTTGAAAATCAAGAATAATGTTTGTTGAAAAAAAATCACTTCGCACAATTAGGATACAAAAAATCACAACTGTCGACTTTAAAGTTTAAGTATATGAATGTGTGAGTGCTTCTGGTTTCGATTCTGATTTCAAATCCAGAAGCAAATTTCTCTTCCTTTCAGAATCAGAACTGTAATTTTTTCCCAAGTGACCACTTTCAGAAGAGTCCAGAAGGCTTCAGGAATGCCAAATAAAAACGGCATAAGTCGTTTATCTCAGTTTAAATCATACTGACGATTGGAGGTTGTTGTTTTTTCTTATACATGCAACTAAAAAACTTCGAATCGATCAAAATAGAGGCACTGGGGGATGCTAGGCGTTTATCACAGTTTAAATTATACCGAACAAACAAAATAAGTTAGAGGCCAGCCGCTGGTCCTGGTAGATGACCTGAACCCAGTGACTTCCAAATCTCAACCATTCCTAAGTGCGTGCTCTGGGCAGGTATGGAACAAATCTACAATTTTCTAACGAGTCCCAAAGGTCAAGATAAGAACCATTTTTCAATGACAAGAGATACTCTTGAAGGATTTGTTTATCCTCGCAATAGACTGTAATCCTTTTAATGTTTTTTTCTATTCTTAGGTGACAGCGTCTGGGGAGCGAACACAGATTTTTGACAGGACAACCCAACACAATTTGTATTATGCCTGAGGTTACTACTAGGGTTACTAATTACATTTTATTTTTCAACATATTGTGTCTAATCTTGATCTAACTCAATAGACAAGATATAGCTAGGACAAATCAAAGAAAACACCAAGAGCGGTTAAATTCAATGATGGCTGGGTTGTTTTATTTAAGGACTTAGAACTATGTTCAAAATAGTTTTGCTTATATTTATAGGATATGAGATGGCTCGTCAAGCATTGTCCTGCCTGAATTGACGCAAGATAAACTGAATTTAACTAAAGTTGTGTATAGATAACTAATCAACTGATGAGTCCAAGTGAGATCGCTGGGACGAAACACCAGTTTTTATGGACTAAAAGCAAAAAAAAGCTATTTTGAATCAGTATTTCATTAACGGCTAGAATTTTTTTTTTGATAAAAATGAAATGCATTATTTTAAATGGATATTTTGTTTTCGATTTGCCTAATAAATTCAATTTTGTTTCACATAATACAATTTTCGTCTAATATTAGTTAGTGATATAGTCTATTGCAAAGCCAATGTGTGGACAATATTTCTTGTTTATCGATTTTTGGCGTATACAAATAAATCGTTGTAATAACTCTCGAGCAAGCTACATATGATTGACCATGAGCGAAGAATGAATTTCCCAAAGAAAAACCGCTGACTTGCATCGTCTGGTCTTCAGATTTGTTGATTGGCATAGCAGATGCCGAGGAACTGGGCATTGATAATTATTGTTACTTAAATCTATGTTCCATTATGCCCTCTTGTCATGTTGATGCCAAATTGATCTAATGGATTATTGTCAATTAACTCAAACCTATCGCTTATTTAGATTTTGATTTTGTTTAAACTTTCGAACACGCAATAAGTATATCTTCTAAGTACACGGCTACTGAATTGACTTCACATATGTACATATGTGAAATTGTGAATATGTATTATCAGCATTTGCCTTAATATTCCAAGTTCTAACCATATTACTGGACAAATACACACAATTGAGATTATAATATGATACAATACATAAATTATACATATATGATCATGTGATACCATCTTTATGCTTTTTAAAAACTGTCCACAGAACTGTTATATACACAAACCATACGCCCCGAAAACAACTGCTCCGATAATCCGCCTCGGCGACAGACAACCGGCGGATTGTCAAAAAAATAAAGAAACCATTAACTTTTGTCTTGACTCAGAAAATCGTTTAAATTTTAATCAACAAAAAATATTCCATCATAATAATTATAATTGAAATTTGATAAAGATTTTTTTTGGAATATTATAGAATTATTAAATAAAAGAAACCGCTGAAACAAAAATGTCATTGTATGGAAAAGAAGTTTGAAAAATTATTTCTAGCGAATGAATAGCACTAATACTTTCGGCTTTCCAAGCAAATTTAAAGATTAATATCCATATTCCATATGACAACATATGTATGTATGTATGTATATTTACGTACATATTTACATGTTGTCGGCCGATTGGAAAGTAAGACGGCACAAATCAGATAAAAAAAAGAACCCGACTCTACTTAAATATTTCCAACTTACAGACTTCTTGAATTTTAAGAGCTTAGTAAAAATTCAATTTTGAAAAAATGAAATTTATATCATTGACATAGTACTTGCAAAATCTTAGATTGTTTTAAAGTTTCACCCAATTTATACTTGAAATTATTAATCTTCAAATTTGTTTTAAATGGTAAACAAAATGATCTTAGATCTTAGAGCTATTACAGGCAATCTAATTGTTCATTTTATTAAATTATACATCTCAGGCACAGATTATAGAGGTAATATATTAAGGAGTATTTCTTTGTATTTCTGATTTAATCAAGCAATAAAGTCAAACAATGAATATAATGTAAACATAATTTTCCTTATCGACTTCTACAATGCAACACAAAAGCTATTAACGCAACTAAAAAATGATTTGTGAACTATTTAGAAGTAGATCATAGATAAAGTGCAGTAATGCACAAATTTAATTGCTTAGTTATTAAAAATGAAATCAGTTTTTTTTTTGAGAAATGTAATAGATTAGAAATATTTTGTTGTCAAAAACAGATAATATAAATACTGTCGATTTTTGATTAAAAAATCGCTGTTTTGAGTGTAGATTGCGATCGGCAACTTGATATCCCGATTGCTCGTTATCGAAAACATTTTTGTGTTCTTTTTATTAAAAAAAATATTATTTCAAAATAAATAATATATGTTTTTTAATATTATTAACACAGCAGTGAAACAATTTACAACAAAAAATTTTGAATTAATTTTTGAATTCTCGGAAAAAAAGATATTCATGTCTATTACAGAATTCGCAGAATTTTACTCCCGGTGAGTTGACTAGATTCGCATCCGCTGTAAAACTCAATTATGAAATTCGTCGGATGAACTACATTGTCGATTCCTAAAATTACCTTATCATTTATGAACTTTCGTACCGACACTGTCAGCTACAAACAATTATTCAACTGGCCTAGGCTGTGATAATAGTATCGCTTTCGATCAACGAAAACAAGCATCGTTTAGAGTGGTTAGTACGAAGATGGGGGACGGTACAAAACCAACCGTGTGCTCTTTTTTTTTTTTTTTTTAGATTTCTTGCTCTCTGGTTGCGTTGCTATTTGTGCGTTTTCTATTAAAATTTGTTAAACAAACACTTTAGCATTCAGTATGATAAGCTTTTGACTTACATTTTTGTACTCTCCATTGTTTATTTTCGTTTAATCAAAAATTCACTTCATATTCGTCTCGAAATTGGTGCGAATGTAAAATGATAGAAATTGTATGGGGTGCGAATGGATTTCGAATTCTGTAATACCATATAAGTTGAACAAAATGACAGTGGTGCAGGGATTGTTACCGACATTCGTTCAACTTTCATTCGTCGGATTCAGTAATAGCAAAAGTTTGGAAATGAATTGAAACTGTCACTTTAGCTCATTCGCCGAATTCTGTAATAGGGGTGATTACCTCAGGAGTTCGTACTGAAGAGAAATATTTATTTTATTTGTTTTGTCAATCTAGTAACATGACTTTATGGAGAATACTGTTTAAATCATACAAAAATTATATTTATAATAAATTCAATAATTAAATTAAAGTTCTTTTATTAAAATCATTAATAAGATCAAATTCATTGAAAGTAATACATGAATCAGTAATTGGATTGTGTTTAGCATAATTTGTGATGTGAAAAGGAACAAATTACCATCACTAAGTCGCAAACTACGGGAAGGGACATAAACATTGAACATCGACAACAAATCAGAGCAATCAATGTTTGAATTTAGAACATCGAAAGCAAAGAGTACCAAATACAGTTTTCTTCTTATCACTATAGCTTTTAAATCAATTAAAGTTCATCTGGTCTTATAAGAAGAAAAACTCGAATCTCTAAAAATCTTTGTAAGGCAAATTTGGTAAATCTTTTCTGAACCTTTGTAATTCTATGGATATTAGATTGTGTAAAGGGAACCCATATAATACAACAATACTACAACAAAGGTCTGACAAGGGACAAAAGACTTAAAATTTCTAGAAATAAAACCCAACATCGAGTTAGTTCGAGAAATTACATAGTCAATTTGAAGCGAAAAGCTCATTTAAGAGTCAAAAATAACTCCAAGATCTTTTTGATTCAGTATTTTTAGAAATATTACAATACTGCATTTTTTAATATTGAAATATAACCCATTTTTATTATACCAGTCAACTATGCAATCAATGTCTATTTGTATTTTACTGGCATCTTATGGAGATGTTACACAGATAAAATTTTGATCATAATTTATGAATGAATTTCTATTTAGGGTATTGCACTGCGACCTGGAGATCTATTGTGCCCCACTAAAAAAATGAATGAGCTTGCTCATCCTGCAGTTCCTCCTCCAAACCTATTGCTCTTAGAAATTTTAATATTTGGGGCACCTTCAGAGATGATAGGTTCCTCTCTTCCACCTGATATTGTCCCAGATGGTTTTTCCTTAGGTGCATGAGTAGACCACATCTTCCTATTATGTGGTTCGGCGTTTCCTCATGCATGTTGCAGATTCTACATGTAACACTGCTTACCATACCAAGTAAACTTGGGCGTCTTCTAAGTTTGAACTAAAGATACCTGTTATTATTCTTAAGTTCTTTCAAAACGTTGCTGGTTGTAAATACCCAGTAGTAGTTTCGACTGCCTCAAATTTGTAAGTTCTTTCCAATTCTTGGATCTGCTTGCCTCCTCTTCTTGGTTAATGTCATCATAATTTATGCTCAGGTCAGAGAAAATTGATTGAAAAAATAAGGCAAAATTATAACAAATATCACTTATACTCTCAGAAAAGACCCCTTTGTATGATACACTAGATTGGATCCGATTCGATTTTCTTTTAGTGTTCAGATATGACCAAAAACATTTCCTAAACACAGTAAAAGCTGTCTCTGAGTTAGTACATTTTAAAATTGTTTGTTAATTCACGGATTCAAAATATCTATTCATAGAGACAAAATCAGTATTTTTAAAATCATATTTCTGAACTATGTATGTCGGAAGAAAATTTTGATACATTTAAAACAGAAAAATTAAATTTCATTTCAAGTGCTTTCTTACGAATACTACGAGTATTTTCAACTAACTTAAAACTAGCTTCACCTAATTAAGCTTCAAGATTTTTATCTAAATATCATTTAATTATCATTAATTTGTTACATATTCAAAGCTATTATACTATCAATTAAATTATATTCAAAGTCTTTTGATAAGTTACAAGAAAAAATTTGCTTCTCATCATTTGAAAAAAACCATTTTATATTGGGTAAATTAAAATTACCAAGAATTAATACATGTAACAATTTCCATCTACATTTTTTGCAATATCTTTTATATGTTATGTGAATGTTTTTACATTAAAATGGTTAGAGTCATCTGCCAGGAGAGCCCACAGCAATTTTTGGGTGTGATTGATAACAAGAGATAATTAGTACAATCAGGGCACTTAGCTCATTAGTTTGAAGTTATGGCAAAGTTGTTATCACAATTATTTAGACTTTGGAAGCAACTGCATATTTGATACACTATTATGCACTATTGCTCCCACTAGAGCTTGCAAGACGTTCACATTTGTAAATAACTACTTAACGACTATCTAATTATACTAATTATTTTTTGTTTTCAATCAGTTCCAAAAATTGATGTGGGCTCTTAGTCTATAATGTTTACATTTAAATTTAAAAAGAAGAGACAAAAGTTATTTCAATAATTATTTAATCAAACCAACGCAATAATGTTTATCAAAAAGTGCTGATCTGTGAATTTCTTTATATTTTTATTTTTTTCAGAAAATAGAAGAAAATGTTCAAGAATATGTGACCAACATACTTATGGCTCAATCTATTCTAGAAAGCGTTATACCAGCGTTTATAAGTTTCTTCTTAGGACCATGGTCTGATAAATTTGGTCGAAGACCTGTTATTATTCTAACTTACACTGGTACGATTATATTTAAAAAATGCAAGACGTTTTTTTTTATTTAAAAAGTGTATAGCCAGATCCGAAAATAAGAAACAATTAGATGAAAAAAATTGGTTACTATTAATTAACAAAACAAAACTAATAATCAACTCTTAAATAAATCCAAAACTAATGTTGTAAATAAACTAAAACTTTGTTATGTAAAAAAATTGGCGACAGTGCTATATATTTATGAAGGAAACACAACTAAAATCCATAAAACATATTATTTTGTAATCATTTATTTTTTAATTTAAAGGATATTTTCTCGCATACATCATAATGGGACTTGTAACGTTGATTTCACTTCATGTTGAAATAAGTCCATGGATCTATCTCTTATCATCACTTCCATCTGTTTTCTTTGGAGGAACTTGTGCCTTAATAACAGTTATATATTGTTACATATCTGACGTGGCTGTATCCAAAGCTAGAGATCTACGGTAATGAAATTTTAATAAAAAAAACTAAGACATCTGATATTATTTTATATATCTTTCAGAATGGTACTTAATGAGGCTTCAATTTTAATTGGAATAACAACAGGATCTGTTGCAAGTAGTTTTATATACGAAGCAACAAATGTTTTAACAGTCTTTGCCCTTAGCTGCGGGTTAATGGTCCTTGCACTTATATACGTTATATTTTTTGTTCCTGAAAGCCTCCGGCAAGATCAAATTTGTACTGGAGTAAGTTGCTCAGTATTTGTGATAAATAATAAACTAATTAAATCTATTTAGTCTAAAATACGAGAGTTCTTCCGCTGGGATTTGGCTGTGGGTCTATTTAAGACCTGTTGCGAACGTAGACCAAAATATGATCGTGCAATAATTTGGCTAATTATGATGGTGCTCACAATTTCTATTGCAACTATGCGTAAGATTGATATTGAATAATATTTAATTTGAAATTTATAAAATAATTATTTTTTAGAGGGTGAGGGAACGGTAACGTATCTTTTTGTAAGAGAACGTTTCGAATGGACACTGGAAAATTTTAGCCTCTTTAATGCAGCTAGAATTGTTATTCAAATTGGAGGCAGCATTTTGGGAATGATCGTTTTAAGAAAGGTAATTTTTAAATATAAATATTCTAACGGTATTTTTAAACAAACGCAATTGATTGTCAATTAATTTCCACCCAGTATCTTGGTTTTTCAATTGTTGCAATGGGTTTGCTTGCCTTAGGCTGTAGTGTCTTGGAGTCAACGGTACGTGCTACCGCATTGTACTCATGGCATATGTACTTAGGTACAGTATTGGGATCTCTAAGAGGTGTCACCGGTCCAATGTGTAGGGCAATTTTGTCTCATGTTACTCCAGCAGCTGATCTTGGTAAACTTTTTTGTCTTTAACATTATACTTTTGTATTATAAATGTGTCTAAAATAAATATACTACAGGTAAAGTTTTCGCTTTAACAACATCTTTGGAGTCGATATCACCAATTGCTTCAGGACCCTTGTACAACCTTGTGTATCGTGCAACTTTAGTTAATAATCCCGGAGCGTTTAATTATATAAGTGGTGCAATGTATTTGATCTGTTATATTTTAATGGCGTAAGTAATTCAGAATATTTGTATTTAAAAAAGTTAGGTAATCATTTTTTTTTTGCAGATTTGTATATGGAATTCAAAAATCATTTGCTAACTCTTCTTACAAAGAAATCGGAAGCTAGTGACGAGAATTAAAAATTCAATTACTTACACATGAATATTTTGTATATTCAACAATATTAACACAAATGCCTTGAAGGCAGTGATATTTGTAGCAAATTTTTTACTTAAAGTATTAAGTTCTGCCAAAGTAGAAATATTTTAAATAAATATTCAATTTTATTTTTATAAAATAGCTTTTTTCACAATTTCAAGAAACTTTATTGACAAAAGAAAGTTTTCACATATTTTTTCGTTTGACTGAGGATGAAGAACAATATTTAAAAATTCGGTAATTGGTTTCCTGAATAGAATAACGATTTAACTTGATTTTCTACTTTTAAAATATATTGATTGAATGTTTTTTATTTTTAGTATCTTAGACTTTGCGTCCAATATATTTCCGTTACATGTTCTTACACTATAATCAGCCCTATCGAAGTATCCGTTCGGAAGAAGTTCCGAAACGATAGTCCGTTCCGATCGGACTATCGTTCGTTCGAGGTATCCACTTCAAAAGAAAAAAAATGAAGCATTTAATCGCATTCATTCCATTCCATTTTTTCTTAAAATAATCCGCAACTATTTTCGAAGAAATTTAACGCACAACTGTCAAAAATTCTTTGCTGAATGTACTTCATCGCAAGGCGTTGATAAGTATCACATTTTATTGGAAGATTGTCCGATATGTCAATAGGACAGGGTACCTCGGTAGAAAATTCTCCGCTTTCGAAAAAATCGGAAAAAAATTCTCCGAACGGATACCTCGATGAGGCTGAATAATTTAAATATTTCCACCTTCACTGACTCATAAGCCCAACCTGTAAGAAACGATTTGATACTGACAATGTACTAATCGATACTTGACAAATAATTCCAAGTAAATCGGGGTAGTGTCTGAGGAAGATGAATTACACACTATCGGAATGGGGACCATATGATTCAGAATTTTTTTTTAATGGGGCCGTATTTTGGGCATGAATTATGGGTTTATTCACAAAATCGTGAAGGACTTAATTTTTTATCTTTTTTTTTTAGATGAGGGATGAATGAATTCAAATTTTATGATTTTAGATTTATGGATTGTGATATTTTTCGAAAATTTTGAATATTTAAAACACACCACTAATCGTAGATATATTACTAATAAATGTACTTCATATTTTTTAAATGAGGTTTATGCAAACAAATTTCAAAATTTTGTCTCCGACTCTCTTCCTCATTTTTATAAATGATCTCTTGTCTGTAACTTCTAACCCACTTCATTGTTTTGCCGACGACTCTACTCTCAGCTTTTCGTACTCGTTTTCAAATTCACGTCCATCTCCTTCGGAAGTGGAATTGCAACGGTATCGTATGATAAGCTCATTAAACTCCGATCTTTACAGCATTGTTAAATGGGGTAAACAAAATCGTGTGGAGTTTAATGCTTCGAAAACTCAATGCTGTCTATTGTCGTTGAAGCAAAATATACCCCCTATGCCATTGTCCTTAAATGACACTTGCATCGAAGAAACCGAAAAGCTCTCAGTTCTCGGTATGTGTGTTAACGACGATCTTCGTTGGAATGATCACATACTCGAGACCGCCAAGAATGCTGCTAAATGCTTAGGATTTCTATATCGATGTAAGAAATTTTTCACCCCTTCTGATCTGGCTACCATTTATAAAGCGTTTATACGTCCAAAACTCGAGTATAACTCACACCTTTGGGCAGGCGCAGCTCAATCTTCTCTCCATTTATTGGATAGAATTCAGAACAAAGCTTTAAAACTGATTGGAAACAGAGCTATCATGGATTCATTCCCATCTCTTAAACACCGTCGGAATGTTTCATGTATTTCCCTGTTTTATCGCTTCTTTCACAAGCAATGCCCACTCGAAGTAGCCAGTTGCATTCCTCCCCTTTATCAATTCACCCGTGATACCCGCTTCGCTAGGAATGCTCATCAGTTCACCCTTGAGCCTAGCTTTGGTCGTACCGTCAAATATAGAGATTCGTTTTTTAGTCGCACAACACGTTTATGGAATAATTTACCCGGCATAGTTTTCCCCTGCCATTTCAATTTGCAAACATTCAAAGCCAATGTTCATCGACACCTCCTTTCTCCCCCTCCTAATTTACCCCTCGCCCGTGCTGTGTTTATAACATTATAAGGGTCACGCAACATACCCTTGAGCGCGAGTGAATTATAAAAAAAAAAATCCTAACGGGCAACAACTCAATATTAGCCACATGAGCCGTATGTGCCTTAGCTCGTCGGACTTGTGTAGAGGGTGTCAAGACACCTTTGTGAATGTCTTTGCCTAGCCAGAATTTCTAGCCTGCCAATAAAAACATCTTAAAATTTCATTCAGAATTCAGGATGGTTCAGAGAGGCATCGAACACATAAGCTTCCTTCAATCCACTCCCTTCTCTTCTACACATCTTTTTACCTACTTCTTGGGGAGCGCAATGGATCCATTGAGATTCGAGTAAGACGGTACATCTTTCATCACCAGTTCTAAACTAACTTAACCTTTATTAAAAAAAAAGCTTATTTATAAAAAAATAAATACATTTTCATTCCATTTACATGTGTAGGCATATTTTTGTCAACTATCGCATTTTCAACAACTTAGTTGTGGATCTAATAGTCACAGATTTGTATCGAGCTGCTCGATTTTTTTGTTTATGAAAATAGCAAATACTTAAAACTTTTAAATACATAGATAGCTAGGTAAATAAAAACCTTGCTATCTCCAAAAGTCAAAATTCGGATCTAAATTTAAAATAATTGATTGGTGTTAATTTAAATAATAATAATTTAATTATGAAAAATTAAAAAAAAAAGTTCCTTGCATATTACAGTGCGAAAGTGTACCTTCTGCGGGTTGTTTGTAAAGCGGTCCGAGGAATGTAGAATTTGTAAAAAAGGTGAAACATTTGGTTGCTGTTTTTGGGATCTCACTGGTCCAGATTCCATTTCAACATCATGTCCATAAGTTTCGGAAATCATTTTCGGTTGATCATGTATAAACTGTAAGGTACTTCTATCTTCGAAGTCATGTTAAGCAGTTTTGATATTGCGATAAAATAAAATGTTTGCACGACATTATGCATGCACGCGAGTATAATTTAAGCAAGGAAGACAATTTTTTTCTTTCACGACAAATTAGGCACAATTAATCCAATTATTGCACAGTTAAAATTTGTAAGTTGCAGTTCTCACTTGATGGATATCAAAATAAATGGGTTTTCAATGAGCTCATAACAATTAAATTCAGCATTTTCTTCAAAGCTTTGTATTGACAAATTCGGATTTTCAAATGATCCATAAGGTTCGGTTCTTGAATTGATTTCATCTTACGAATTCAATATTAAAAGTGACCTAATCTTGAGCGTTCTTAAAGTTCCAACCACCGACTAAGAGTTTTGGTAGTAGGTAATTACGTCCAACCCTTAGTCGTTCTTTGTTTTGGAAAAACAATCTTTAAAGGATGCTAGTGCAAAATAGATTAATTTATCATGTAAAAACTGTTTAAAGGGCATTTCGGTTCAACTTAACATAAATCAAATAAAAAAAAACATTTGTTTGTGCACCAGAAAATGTATTTACAACGGAGTTTTTAAACTTTTTTTCTGACACATTCTAAGGAACTTTTTGCCTTATTTTCAGGCTCTGCATTAATGCGTTTCAATAAAATGGAAACTATACAATAGCGTCTTAAATACTCAAGACTTAGTATGATAATATTATAATACTTTATATACATAAATCATTAAATAACTAAATAATTAATTTATTAGTTTTAAAACTGCTTAACTTGACCCACAAAGTATACTGCCTCTGGATTTCTTATGACAAACATAAATGGATGATCAGCGGAAAATGTCTTTGAAGCGTGAGAAAAAGCTGATAGGTAAACTACTTTGGTGTCTAGGAAAGAAAACACAAAAATAAATTCAGTTTTTCACACCTAAAAAGTACAATCTTACATGTTGACGCTGCGGCTTCAGATCCAAATTCATTTACTTCTATAAAAGCTTTATGAATAACATCAGAGATCTTTATCGGGACCATTGTATTGAATATTCCCTTAAAGTTGGCACCGTATTTGAAAGAAGTCGTCATTCCCATCTAATATAAAAAAAAACAGAAGACAATTAACAGTGTAAAAGCGAAAGACTTAAAATAGTAACTAACCTCTTCCAGAACAGGAATAAGATCAGTGTCAAATTCAATTCTGAATTTTGGCAGCCTAACATTGACTTCTTCGTCGGTAATGTTTTCAAAGAGCATCTGTAAGTTCGTCACTGAAAGTTTACGCTCCAGATCTTTTAAACCATCTCGCTTGTTTGGAAGGATTACATCCATAACCATATTGCTTTCTTCATATTTCAATTCAATTGCGGTAGCGTCAAGGTCAGAAAATGACCCATATTTACATGAAATTTCACCAGACATTGTATCGACATCCAGAGATTTAGTTGAGCTTATGTAGAAAGGCAGTTTTTTGGTGGTACGCCTGCTGAACTGGTCTGCCCATTGTGCCTTAAAGTAAATGGCATTTACGAGCATAGCAGTGGTGTAGTCATCAATTGAATCGGGACTTATTAAATCTTTGATTTTCTTATTTGTATTTTCCTCCACCCAAGTATTTATCTGCTTTGTAGTTTGGTCTCTTAACTTAAAATCAACAATTTCCGCTTCCGCTTTGAAATATTTCGAAGCAATTTCATTGAATTCGGGAACAAGATCAAATCTAGTGTATATTCTGTTGGCACTTTGGATCTGCACTAATTCATTTGATGTCATCGATTTGATAATATGCAAAAAGCTTTCGGCAGTTTCATTTTTGTTAGGTGAACTATAATGGAGAACATGTTGGAATTCTTTGGCGGTATCACCTTCAGCACCCATGTAGAGTAAAGTCAAGGCGGATTGAACGGAAAACGGCGATATGATGATATTTCTGTTTTCATTTCGAGTTGAAATAATATCAAACAGAACCGATGGAAAACTGCCATTTTTACTTAAATCCAAGGCTCTACTTTGTGGCCAAATAACGTGGGATAAAGATAAATTGGCGATGCATGATAACACAAAAAAGGCTAAAAATAATAAGAAAATATATATGTACATTAGTAAATAAATTGTGGTCCATTTAGTGGTTTCGTTTTAAATCATAGGTTATTTTGACACTGACTTCTGTATTCTGTTTCCCGCTCGAAATTTTGAAAAAAGTCAGTAGTTTATGTAACGACCAAACTCTCAAAAGTCACGTGAGATTTCTTTTGTTGTCGTTCGTCGATTCGCATGTTGCATGTTATTCCTTGTATTTACAAAATGTTAAATGTTAAATGTTTGTTGTACTCGTCATCCTCATCGGATTCAATATTTCGAATAACAACACAAAATTGTTTTTGTTCATTTTTAAAACTAATTTATAACAAATTTAAAGTTACATATATTACGCCAGCTACACACGAGGCAACCGTTGCGGGGACGTGTTGCAGCAACGTGTTTCGTTTGTTTACTACACACGTAGCAACAGATGTCGTAACCGCAGTACTGTTTGAGCAACCGACCGAAAATATCAAAACTTTTTTATATTTCTGACAACGGTTGCAGCAACACAAAATCAATTGGCAACACAGCTACACACGAAGCAACGGTTGCTTCAACATGGCTGTGTTGCTGCAACGGTTGCTTCGTGTGTATCTAGCATTAGAACACAGAATTAATTTCTTGCTTTTAGGTTGTCAACAAAACAATTGACAGCCCTTGGGTGTTTTTTTGAAAACTAAAAACCCCAGTTGTTTTTTGACAACTCTGAGGGTTGTCATGAAAACCTGGGCCAACCCTTTTGGTAAAGTTGAAAGAACAAACCTAGTATCCATACCTCCGCGGAACGAAATGAGTCGCTTTACGCTTAAACAACGTTGGGAAATATTGAAAACTTGTTTCCGAAGTGAGTGCTGTGTAGTCCAAAGAATACGTTTTTTTGAAAAGAAGTTTTGGCCGAAATGAAGCACCCGACGCGCCTGTTGTACGCAAGTTTGTGCAAAAAGTTCGTGAGATTGGTATACTAGTGGAAAACACTTATAGTCCCCTTCGTCGCACGGTGAACTTATGCACTAGCATGAGGAGAATTTTGCACGAAAGTCTCGGCGGCTACGTTAACAAACAAAATGGTCGCATCTTGGGCTAGAAAAACCCGTACGTTATTGTCCAGAAGCCAATGCACCCACAACATCCATTGTACCATTTTTGTTCGAAAATGTGGCTGGGAACAACATTTCGGTCAACGATGGGCGTTACAGAGTTTTGTAACCGACTTTTTTTTTAACGAAATTGAAGACATGGATTTTGAGGACTTCTGGTTCATTTAGGATGGCGCACCCAAGCAACAATAAATCTTTCCTGCACCAAATTCCCAAATCGTGTTACCAGACATCTTGGCGATGTCAATTGGCCGCCTAGGAGCTCCGAGGTCTTTTTTTTTTTTTGTAGGGGACCGTGAAGGAACGATGTTATGCCAACAATCCGGAAAGGATTCAACCACTTAAGACCATTATCATTCATGCAATCTTTGAGGTATAGCCCAAGACCATGAACAAGAGGTCTTGGAAAATAGCGCTACTGGTGAAGTTAGCCGATGTAGTGTTCCATAATTAATAGGAATGTTTGCTCTTACAAATAAAGCCATAATACATGTAAAACATTTAATTTTGTTCATTTTATTGCATTTTTAAAAAGAAACTTGTATTTGGCCTCATATGTATGTGTTACTACACTAACAAGTCTGGGATATTGATGATCTTAATGTTGATCGTAACAAACATGACTGTGGTGTGGTTGTGGTAATTGAGTCTATTGAAAGTTCTTATGGCAGTGGTAATCTTCGATAGTTCTAACTGAGAAAAGGGGCTTAACGATATCAACCATCCACTTTAACATTGAACAATCCATTAAAATTGAACGATTATTGTTGAAATTTCTGTCCAACACAAGATGTCTTTACTAATAAAGTTCAAACCCAAAATTTGAGTCACTCCTCCACATACATACAGATTACATACAGATCCTATATACTAAATTTGAGGCACATATCGGGGGATGGCATGACAAAAACAATTTTTTTTTGGACTTCTGCATTATCGTTATGTTAAGTCTATACACTAAACTATTAGTTACTTGGACATAATTGTTATCATGTTACACGGAAAACATCAGTATTACATCTCCGATAATCGAAGGATGTGTAGTTATAGCCGGCTTTAGAACACAAAACGTACACTCATTAAATGCCAGTAGTTTGGACCGTGACACATCCACTTTAAATCTCGTCGTTTTGAAGATAAATTATTATAAGACACACTCACACAGTTTTAGATTTTTAGATTTTTTTCATTGTTAATCCCTCATTCTATATCAACATCGACACATAGCTCTCTCAAAATCTAAGTTTATTCCCAGTTAATCTCGTTCTCTGACCTTCACTTTACCTTTATGATCACAAACAATTAAACACCGAATGTATAAGAGAATATCAATTCAATATAAAATCTTATACTACATGAAGTATCAACCGAAAAGATAAACGAGAAAAAAGATACAACAAAAGAAACGTATCAATCGCATTTTATAAAAATTTTTGTTTTTTTTTTTTTCTTACACAAAGTTGCACTTGGAGACATTGTTGACTTTCACTGATCACAGAATATTAACTTCTGTCGATTAAAGAAAAACTTGCTTTGAGAATAATAGATGCTAACTGAAGCACGAACTCGTATTTTGTGCAGTACTTATACCTTCTGACAAAAAGAGGCCACCTTATTGTAGAGCTATAGCTTAAGTTGTTATCATATGCTAACGCATTGGAAATACCCGCTAAACAATGCTGGTATAAACCACAATGAGTTTTATTTAGTGTGCCAATATTTATGGAGAATCAGACATCGTCACAACATTAAAAGTACCCTGCACTCCCACAGGAATATGTAATTGTGTAGACGCTTATACAAATTATAAACAAATAAATTGTAACCCAGATACTGATTGTGGCGAATGTTTTTCCCTATTTCAAAAATAATGATTAATTGATGATCAATATTATCTGTTCATGAACTTAATGAATTATATTATTTATGTCTACCAGTCTACCAGGACAATGGACGAGTATTGGGTTCATGAAAAATGTATATAAAATCCGAAAATATTTTTTTAAATTATATTTAGGTAGAGCTAGTGTGGTTCATTTGAAAAGATGTACCAATTTTTTTTGTCATAAATTGTATTTTTACTTACTTTCGTGCTTATTCAGGTTTTTGTGAAAAAGATTAAAAGAAGTCGTTTGAATCGATTAAATAGTTTAAGCGAAGCTGATATATCAAATAACCATCTCATATAGCTAAGCTTTCCTCTATCCCCAAACTTCTTTTTGGAAAATATTATCTATGACCCCATATACTTTTACCGGAAGTCAATAATTGTTTTCTCAAAAATAGGTCAACTACTACTAACTTAACCGAATTTACCCGTAAGTCCTTTCGTGCTTTCTAGGTAGGTAGTGAAGTATAGATGTTATAACTACTGACTACAGTAGAGCGTTTGATAAAATCTCTCACCAAGTTATCAACCTTAAACTTAAAGTCTTTGGTTTTTCCCCCTTCGTTCATTTTATGGATAAGATCCTACTTGGAAAAATACCAGTACAGAATAATTTTTAGATTTTCATTATCTGAGCCCATTTTTGCCACTTCAGGCGTCCCACAGAGCAGTCATTTTGATCCCGTCTTATTTCTTTTATCTATTAATGAGGTCGGTTATGCCATTAAGAACACTGACCTTTCTGTTTACGCAAATGACATGAAGATTATTAAAACATTTTTCATTCCCTTCGATTCTCATTAGCTCCAAATACATTTTTCTAGCAAGCGCATTTCCTTATTTATCTATTTCTCGATGAATCCATTCCAGTTGTCTCGTTCATCCGTGATCAAGGCATTATTTGTGACAAAGAGCTCAATTTCTGTGCTTATATTGATCAAATAATCGACAGGGCCAATTTTTCCCTCGGTTTTATTAAAAGATGGTCCAATAAATTTTCGTAACAAAATCGCTCCACAAAACATATGCTAGACCGATCTTAGAGCATGGCAGTCAGACATATTTTACCTCCTTATGAAGATTCCTTAAACCTAATAGACTAACCAGCACAATAGATTCGCCAGCATTATTGGGAACGATACAGTTAAACATTAACTCACTTAGTCTCAGAACAATCCCACTTTTTTACCTACCTGTCCACTGAACCAACTGTGACCATTTTGAACCTATCTCCAGAATGTTTCGCCTGTCAAATAATGTACATAAATTACCTTATTGATTTAGTCCAATCAAATTAGTATTTTATATCTACAAAAAATACTGCGTCGAATTTTTTTTTTGTTTCTTAAAGAGTACCTATTGGAGAGTGTAAATCCAAAAAGTTCGAACAAAAAACGCCCTTGCGTTGTCCGCCATTTTGAAAAAGGCTTTGGAAAGCTTGAACTCGATTTTCTCGGCTCCTATCATATATAGAGCTGTATTTTTTTTAGGTTTGTACGTTAAAACATCTTCTTTAACTTTTGTTGAGAAAAAAATTTGAAACCTCTTTCCAAAAAAAAGTTATCGACGAAAAACTGTCGAGATTTTGAAGTAAAAAATGGTTTTTAACGTTTATCTCGCCTCATGTTCATCTGATCAAAAAAATAGTTAAGTTGTTTTTTATAGATCACTTTATTTCCTACATTTTGGTATCTTTAAATTTTATGTGCGACAAAAACTGTAGGAAATATAACCTGTCAAAATGGCCAATATCCTGCGAAAATTAACAAAAAAGAAGGAAATTTACTCACGTTTGAAAATTTTCAAATTTGATTATGTTCATTATGAAATTTAAAGAAACAGTTCAAACTCTTTTCCACAACACCACCGAGGTAGAGTTACGGCGCATTTTTTTTAATATGGGGTCTCCAGGAGGTATAATGCAGATCCAACGATGTTGATAGCAACGTTTTGGGAGCCGCCGGAGAAAAAGTTTTTATTGCGTTGTTCAATGGGAAGGAAAATGGGTCACTGGATTCTTTGCGATATAGCGACTTTGTTAAAACGTCAAAAAAAAACTAAGTTTAATTTAATTTACTGGAAGATGAAGACGCATGTGAAGACTTTTCCTCACCTGAAAACATTGAAGAAACTACCATTGACGATCCCAGCACAAACAAAGTTAATATGGAGGGCTCACAGCTGTACCGAACCAAGTCATTTTAAAGATTTCCGCAAAATTGACCTCTATTTAGAGCTGTAATGAACTACATAGTTCATTTAGAGCTACATAGTTCTGAACTATAGTTCATTACAGCTCTAAATAGAGGTCAATTTTGCGGAAATTTTGACGTTGGTTTTGGATTTTTTTAAAATGACTTGGTTCGGTACAGCTGTTAGCCCTCCATATGATCATTGATATCCGCACGCCTAGCCCCAAAAAAAAAAGGAGATAAGAACCAGAACGACATGAAAAAACTATGCCACATTGAGCTATCGATAGGCTGAAATAGAAACGAAAACGATTGAATCGTGGATTATACCTCCTGGGGACACCACATTCAAAAAAATGCGCCGTAACTCTACCTCGGTGGTAGTGTGGAAAAGAGTTTGAACTGTTTTTTTTTTTTAATTTCATAATGAACATAATCAAATTTGAAAATTTTCAAACGTGAGTAATTTTTTTTTTTTAATTTTCGCAGGATATTGGCCATTTTGACAGGTTATATTTCCTACAGTTTTTGTCGCACATAAAATTTAAATATACCAAAATGTAGGTAATAAAGTGGTCTATAAAAAACAACTTAAGTATTTTTTTGATCAGATGAACATGAGGCGAGATAAACGTTAAAAACCATTTTTTACTTCAAAATCTCGACAGTTTTTCGTCGATAACTTTTTTTTGGCAAGAGGTTTCAAATTTTTTTCTCAACAAAAGTTAAAGAAGATGTTTTAACGTACAAACCTAAAAAAAATACAGCTCTATATATGATAGGAGCCGAGAAAATCGAGTTCAAGCTTTCCAAAGCCTTTTTCAAAATGGCGGACAACGCAAGGGCGTTTTTTGTTCGAACTTTTTGGATTTACACTCTCCAATAGGTACTCTTTAAGAAACAAACAAAAAATTCGACGCAATATTTTTTGTAGATATTTCGAATTAATTAATTTAATTTGACTGGACTAATTATAATCTTAATGTTTCATCCTTCGAAGAACCCTCAACAACCAACGTCCCATAAGCTTTCAACTGTCTAGATTTTAAGTTAGAATAAGTTCAGATTATCTTAGTTTATTGTTTAAGTTTTTAATCGGTTATATTAAGCCAAATAAATAAATAAATTAAGAACTGCATCTGTCCAGCCTGTTCCTAAAAAAACGAACCAACGACCCTTCCTCTCATCCTACCCACCTATTGCACTTAAGTACTTCCCTTCTTATAGTAAGGTAAGAATATGGAATCGCTTATCAATAATCAGATCAAAAAATATCTTGAAAACCGAAAGCTTCTTAACGACCGGCAAAGATTTTCTCAGCAATCGTTTCACTGGTGATCTAATGGCATTGTAAAAATATTGCGCTTGATGACCAATGACATTTGATAGAGTTTGGCATCAAACTCTCTTATCGAAAATGCGTGCGCTTAGAATCAATGAAACCCTTATTCATTGGATTACAAATTATCTTATGGATCTTCAAAGAATAAGTCTGATGTTTCCCAGAGGTCCGTTTGGTCTCCGACTCTCTTCCTCTTTAATCTGTAACTTCTAATTAACTTCACTGATTTGCCGACGATTTTACACTCAGATTTTTATACTCGTTCTTAAATTCACGTCCATCTCCTTCGGAAGTGGAATTGCAATAGTACCGTATGATAAGGCCATTAAACTTCGATCTTAAGAGCAATGTATATAGCATTGGAGTATAAGAAATCGTGTGGAGTCTAATGCTTCGAAAACTCAATGCTGTCTGTTATTGTTGAAGAAAAACGTTCCTCCATATGCCATTGTCCTGGAATATCCCTTGAATCGAAGAATCCAAAACGCTATCAGTGCTCGGTATGTGTGTAAGCGAAGATTTTTTTCGAAACGAACACAGCTTCGAGACTACCAAAAACGCTGCTAAATGTCTAGGGTATATCGTTAAAACAACGACTTTGCTATTTGTAATCGAATATAGCATCATACTTTCTCTACCTATAGCATCATACTTTCTCTACCCTTTTATTAAAGTTAAAAGCATCGAACACCTATCTTATTTTTTTTAGTATCGTGCTAACTTCATAATATGAATCTTTGACATTTCCAAACATCAAAACAGGTCTTTTTACTTAGTTTTTTGCATGAACTGTCATTACTTAAGATGTGCTCAGAAGCAATTTTTTAAGAAAATTGCTTTAGTACGATACTAGTTAAAAAATGTTTTAAATTAAGAATGAGTTAGTAAACTACTTTAGAGTTAGCAAATTGTTAAGTAGTATCATACTAAAACCTTAATAATAGGGGCGCAAAATTTTAATTGAATTGGTACGATACTAAAGCTGTTTTAGTATGATACAAGGTTAAAACAACGAATTTGCAAATTTTAATCGAATATAGCATCAATACTTTCTCTACTCTTTTATTAAAGTTAAAATCATCGAATACTTACTTTATTTTTTTAGTATCGTGCTAGCTTCATATATGACTCTTTGACATTTGCAAACATCAAAAAAGGTTCGTGTACTTACTTTTTTACACGAAATGTCATTGATTTAGGTGTGTTCAGAAGCAATTTATTACGAAAATTGGCTTAGTACGATACTAGTTAGAAAATGTTTAAAATTAAGAATGAATTAGTAAAGTACTTTAAAGTTAGCAAAGTGCTAAGTAGTATATGTATAAGTAGTATATAATTTTGCGCCATTGTTTACTGAAGAAAAATATTTTCATATCGATGCCTAGGATACTCGTAAGTTAACAGACAACTACCATGTGGAACAACGTCGATGTAGAGTACAATTTCTGTCCCGAGTGATTATTGGCTCTTATTTTCTTAACCAAGGATAGACAGTAACTCAACTCCTAACGTGAATTGCCGAATAATTGACGAGTTTTTGGCGTCGCATCAATTCTTTCGTGGGTTTAACAAAAGAACACAATTGAAGCACTCCCTATCCCTACACATTTAAAGTTTCAACAGAGACGTTGTTGAGGAATTTTTCCCCATTAATTAATAAAAATTTATAAACTGGTACGAAGACACACCCTGGTCACCTCGGTCACTGAAAATTATTACGTGCAACTTTTGTTTTGTATGAGAATACAATAAGTCGAGGAAGTTTTAAGTAAAAACCCCCAAACAATTCAAGCTGTAGAAGAATATTGGCCATAAAGTTGCATAGAAGGGACGGCATTTAAACGATGTTGTTTTCAAAACATAAGATCCGTATTGCTAAACTCCATTTTGTGTAAATAAAAAATGGTAATAACTTTATAGTTTTTTTTGTTAAAACTTTAAAAAATCCCACTAGAAAAATGAACATATTCATATAAAACATTTTACCCCACCTGCAAGTAAGTGCGACACAGCCGTGTATTTTATAACGAAACATACAAAATTTGTATGCACGTCATTGAATTTACTAATAGATATAGGAGGTATATGTATTGTAGGGTATAGCAAGTTGTTATTTTTTATCAGGTAAAAATACATTTTACTATATGGGTATAAGAAAAAGCTCAAAATGATTACTGATTATTGAGTTGGAGATGGAAAAAACATTTTTTGTGCAAAAATAAAAAGCCCCGCAAGAATTATGCATTTTACTATACATTCTGTTTTTATTCAATAGGTAGTATAGTATACTTTCTTTCGTCAGAGACGTGGTTGCAAAACTGAAATTCGAAGACTTAGAGAGGTTTGCCCAAAAGACTTAATCTTGAAATAAAAACCCAAATAAAAATCCCCAAATGGGAAAAGTACAAGTAGTGAAGCAATCAATCAAATTACGTGCAAGAATCGAATCGGAAGTTCCATCAGACGTCAGTATCAAACACTCAAAACGAATAAATAATGAAATATTTTTCTATGAAATGTTTACCTTTTCGAAGGAAAACTATCGAAATTGATGTTATATTTACATTTTTTGTTCAGATTAGAGATGAGAATATTGTCGCTAATACATCGTACCCCAGAAAAGTCGATTTTTCATTAGACATAATATATACAATTTTAATTAAGGACGATATAATAACAATATTTGTTATGTCTCCTAGAACTGCTGAACAAAAATGTAATCCTCACGTGTAAATAATCTTTTATTAAAACTTTATGTTTACAAAAACCACGATTTCTCACAAAATGAACCTCTATGCGGGGAGATTCCAGACAAGACAGAAAATGTACCTTAATTATTTTGTTTTAAGATAAACATGAAAATAAACTTCTTTCTTAGCAGTTTCACTGTGTAAGATCTAAAGTTCGTAAGCACGTCATATTCACGGAAACACGATATACAGTGCGGTTCACATGAATAGACGCACCATTGTTCTCTCAATAAATTGCAGTTTTCTTTTTGTTTTTCTTCATGAACTACGAAAGAATTGCATTCATTTGAAAGGTTATTAAATTCTCTGGGAAAAAAACCTAAATTCAAGATTAGTGAGAGACACTTAACGGTTATTTTGATCTCTTTCTTCGCATTAGTGCTAAAAAAGCTCAAATAAATGGGTTCATTTGAATAGACGTACCTGTTAAAAGTTAAAAAAAAAAGAGGTTGGTCAATTTTTAACATTTTCTATTTACTTTTTTATTGTTATTGAAGTTATTTTTCATAGTTTCAATACTTTGTACAAACTCTACGATTTGAAATTACATCAAAAATTCTACTTCTAAGAGATTTATACAATTTTCTAAATAATCTAATGAAATCTTAGACAAGGTTTCTTTAATTGCGGCAATAATCTCCTCACAGCTTTCATACTGCTTACCTTTTTCATAAATTTGATGGGTCAGCCATCCAGAAAAGTTTTCAATGATGTTTGGATCAAGTGAGTATGGTGGCCACTGCAAAAATTCCACATTTTCACTGGGGATAAATGATTTTACAACGTGCGCGTTGTGGATCGGAGCAGTGTCTACTGTCTAGTTGTCAGATCTACTGGATGTCCAAAAAGCTCTCTTATGGCTGGAAAAGCTGTTTGCAAAAGAGCTTTGTAAGAAATGTCTGTCATTTTGTGAGACACAAAACCAACACAAAGGCGCGGTAGTACGAAATGGCACCCCACAACCATACTTCTCCTTTTTTGGAATGATTTCGGTTCAAAAAGCATTCGGATGTCCTAGAAATAAAACTTATACCCATCAGGACCATCTAGGTTGAACTTTTCCTCATCAGAAAACAGCACATTTCTTCAATTTAAAACACTTCCAACCTGCGCATACCATGTCATGTGAAGACGCGCGAACTCCAACCGCTGTTCTTTTCTTGCAGCGTTAAGTTTTGTTTTTTTAGCTTTTTGAATTTCAAGTGTTGAATACCTTAAAAAGCTCGAAGAACAGTTTATTTGCTTGCACTTACCCCCGTTAATTGTTTGATTTTCATCGTGGAGTTAGTTAAATTTGAGGCAATTTTTATAATTTTTCGCTTCTCGTGTGGTGTAAAGGGTGTTTTTGTCCTTCTTTTGTTGTTTTTTTCCGTAGGTGGCAGGATTTGATAAAACATTTCGAACAGCT
Source organism: Philhelius festivus (assembly GCA_963931855.1). Classification (NCBI taxonomy): domain Eukaryota; kingdom Metazoa; phylum Arthropoda; class Insecta; order Diptera; family Syrphidae; genus Philhelius; species Philhelius festivus. The sequence continues at coordinate 187,261,901 of OZ007554.1, read as the reverse complement.
TTATCATTTCGTCCTATTTTCTTTGCAATTTTCGGCATAGAATACCCTTCTGAGTGGTAGGCCTCAATTTTTGCTATTTCCGCCGCCGTTAACATTTTCTTTTTACCCATTTTCACTTTAAACACTCGGAAAAACTTTAATAACGTACACTCATTAACGAAATTTAATTTGTATTACCCAGCATTAAAAAAATAACTGAATTAATTCGTGCGTCTATTCAAATTAACCGATTTATTTGAGCTTTTTTAGCACTAATGCGAAGAAAGAGATCAAAATAATCGTTAAGTGTCTCTCACTAATCTTGAATTTAGATTTTTTTCCCAGAGAATTTAATAACCTTTTAAATGAATGCAATTCTTTCGTAGTTCATGAAGAAAAACAAAAAGAAAACTGCAATTTATTGAGAGAACAATGGTGCGTCTATTCATGTGAACCGCACTGTATATGTTAAGACTTTCCTCGAACTGTATTAGTTGGACAAACTTATGAATCCCACCCAAGTAAAATGTTCTTTAGTTTACTTGGCGTAGTGCAACGAAAACCTTATCAACCAAGAATAACACACCCCCGTATAATAAATAAGTGATTATAAAATATTCGAATGCACTTTTGAGCACCAGTGCTGTCGTTTAAATTTCAAACGGAACAAATTTAAAATAAATTTATACGAGTATGTTTAAAATGTGTACAAGATTTTTTAATAATAGTTTAACTACCTGTGTTAGTTTCAGCTAATGCTTTGGCTTCAAGTGCAACTGCAGCAACTATTTACAATCTACATTTTTATTAAGTTATCTGCTATGTAGGTATTTATTTGTATAGCTGTTTTTTGTTATTGAAATAATATACCAGACAAAATTGTAAGTACTTGATCTTATTTTCAAAATTAGGAAAATAAATTTGAAGGGCAACAGCTTCCTGAGAACCAGGGATTAGTGGCTTACAATTCTCAACCATTTCTGTGTACGTATTGTAAGAAAGACTGATTGGGACCTATATTTTCTGCTGATCCCAAACGAGAAGTACGAGATTTTTCACTTCATGGCAGGAGGCAATACTTTAAAAAAAGGTTGTTTGATTTTGGGAGGAAGCGGCTGGGAATTGATCCCAGACCTTTGACGTGTCAGTTTTAAAACACTCAGTGGGATACTATTTATGTAGCTTCGAAAATAAAATGCACGACTGGATTGCTCGTATGTAAAAGTACCTTGGAATTTAAAACTGTTCAAAAATAAAATAAAATGGATTTAATTAGACCAAAATGTTCACATTCATAAAATTGCCATCTGATTTGAAGAAAAATATGAATTTATGCAAACAAAGTTCAAAAAATCGTTTTAGTATTAAATCAATTTTGTATATTATAGGAAATTTCTTTAGTATTTTTCTTAAAAAAAAACTATTTATGTACATATATACCTATATCTCAGGAAATAATTTCAAAAACTAATCTTTAACACTTTTTCAAGATATTGATTTTTTAAAAAACATATTAAGGGTTTCATGTAAGCGCGGAAAACCCTGGGGCGAAATTACCGCATCAGTTACCGAGTAATACGTGACTGAATTATGTGAGTTTGGCTTTACCGCTTACGTTATCGAGCAATAAATTACTCCAATTTGACATTTTCATTCGATCACTGATGGGACTCACACACTCGTCACTGAAGCGGTAATTCGGCCCCTGATAAACCTCGGAAACCAGATAATTTTATCTCTGCAGAAATGAGCTGTCAAAATTTTTATGGGAAAAACTTTCTGCAAATCTGATAAAATTATCTCACGAATTTGATGCGGAAAGTGAAGAAATAAACTAAATTAATATGGATTCTGACTTCTAATTTGACATTTCACAAAATATTGCCACATTTACGCAAATATTTTTTAGGGGGTGTTCATGAAAACATGTTGCGGAAAATTATATCTTTCTACAAAGCGGAAAATTATCTCGTTTCATGAATACACTTTTATTTTTTCGAAATAATTTATACACAATTATATGAAATTCAAGCAGCTCCAATATGCAAATTTTGTTCAAAATCGTTAGGGCCTATAATGAGAAAGTCGAAAAACGGTTCTATGATAGGAACTCGTTAGATCCATTTTCTAGATAAATAAATTTTTGCTTAACGGCTGACATGTAATGTCACTTTTGATCTCGAGTTCGATTTTTGTTTCCAAATGCAAAACTTGTTCTATATGTATAGTTTCTTTATTGCAAGTAAAAAGAGTACATCTTTAAAATTCTTCAAATTATATACGTATGTATGTACATAAATGTGGGTATCTAACTTAAGTCCAACAAAGTTGTTAGAAAAAAGCAGTTTCCTTGGCTCAGTTGCCCAATTATTTATTTGAACGCCTGAAGAAATTCGTCAACAACCAAATTCGTCCATAGCGGCTTAAAAAATATATAAGCCCAAACGCAATCGTTCCTCACCTTACGTAAAGTCAAACCTTGGCTGGTGTCAAATATGCTCTATAATCAAACAAATCCCTTAGACATGATTTGTATGATTATAGAGCATCTTTGACGAACCGAGCTGACTGGATACGCTTGTTGTTTTAGATCCATCGGACTTTTACTCCATCTGAATTTAAAAACGCGAAATGTATTTTTGTTTGTTAGTTAAATATTAAATAAAATTATTTTTTAGCACTTCGCCAGCACTGTTTTTTTGAATTGTAAATTGGATTCCTGAATTAAACTTTGTTGTGGTTGCATTTTACGGGAGGGAAGATTTATGAGAAATTGTGGCAAAAAGCAAGCGAAAACTATTTCACGAAAAGCACGATTTCCTTTGCTGGAATTATTTGCTTTTAATTTCCGTCATCTTCTGACGAAGAAACTATTTGAGGATTTGCGGATTTTGCTTGCCTTTGCTTGATTAAAGGATAAAAGGACGTTTTAAAGTAAACCATTATCGTAAATAGTAATGGGTACATAACTAGCTGCTTAAGTGGTTTGGACTTAGCTTTTTCTCCATTTTCCAAGATTTATGATGATGCACTTCTTTATTTATATTCGTATAAATTTGGAGATAGGTATTGCTTAAAGGTTTAAAATGAGTATTGGAGTTAAAGTGTAAACGTTTCAATAAGATACGAGTAATGCAATTTTGGCATGGGTATGATATTAGAATATGATTGTCAACTCCAAACACTTTATTTTCAAATGGAACACTTACAAAACATCAGTCAAATTTTTGATAGTTGTTTTCTAAAAACTCAAAAACTAAAGATAAGTTTTAATTGTTAAAATTTGATCGTATTTTCTATATGTACATTATGGTAATGGCGTACCTATACACAGGGAGAATGGACGAACTCACTGCATGAGTTAAGTAACATGTTTTATCCCTTACAACCTGTCCGTTACTGATAAGATTGACCACTCCAATTGCATAAGTTGGCTTAAGTAACCGAGTAGATTATTATCTACTCAACTTCAACATAGGATAGAGATGCCGTCTGCCATTTAATTAGTTTTAATTTAAATATTTTTTGCTATAACGTTACAGGACTTAAAAACAAATTATTGATGCCAGAGTTTTTTAAAGTATTTTTAAATCATGATATTTTTATACTATTGGAAACGTTTGTGGAAGAGGGTAAAGATTTGCAATATTTAAAGTATTTTGAAGATTTTAATTTAAAATGGATACCGGCGATTAGAAATAATAGACTTGGTAGAGCAAGTGGTGGCATGTTATGTGGCATCAAAAAAAATATCTCAAACAATCATATTACTTTTCGAATTATTGAGAACAAAATTGTAATAGATTTGTTTATTAATTCAAAACACTTCTTAATAGCAGAGTATATCTAATAATGAGTAGGGACACTCTCCACGTGTTTCTAATCAGTAATTTTTTTTAAGTACACAGAAACGAGAAATAGATGAAAATAAGAAGTGTGATGGTGAAAGAGAGATAAAAATTCAACTCGTCGCGCCTTTGAAAATACATTATGAAAAAAATGTAAACAATTCCCAATCCACTCCTCCTAGTGTGACCACCTTCTTTAAAAAAAATACTTAAGAAGTAAAAATACTGTTGCTACTACTCAACCAAAAATGGCTTCGTTTTATTTTTTGAGAATACCAAACAAATATCAAATGAATATTTCAATATTTAAATATGAAATACAAATTTAAGATTCATTTATATGGTCTATATCATTAAAAAAAAATTAATCGACAGAAATAAATCCAGTATCACGAAAAAAAAAGAATATGGTCACTCAAAAGAAGAGAACGGCACAGAGAAAAAATACGCACACAAGCAACCAACCTATCGCGCCTTTAAGAAAACCTTATGAAAAAATATTGCATTTATATATCTTACGAATGAGATTGTTTGTGGCTGTGCTTGAAAAAAATATTGTGGGTTTTTCTTACATTAGTGAATTGTCGTAAGGATTAAAATTTATACTTTGGAACTTCTCACGCTTATTGTTTGTTTTTGTTCTTGTTTTTATTTGCGATAGTAGGACTTGCATATGTGTAGAGAGTGTCCCTACTCATTATTAGATATACTCTGCTTAATAGTTCCTATTTACCTTAACTTTAGCTATTGGGATTCCGATTTCGAAGAACTCCAAAATTTTCTTTTAAGGCAAAATAATGAAAATATTTTAATAATAGGGGATTTAGGGCCATTTGCTGAAACGAAACTTAAACATTTATGTTCAACTTAAGCGGTTATGTTCTACTTTTTCCTCTACGTAAACTGTCACATAAGAGTTTATGTGGAACATAAGTATTTATGTTCTGTATCAGCAAATGGGCCTTAAATAGCCGAATAGCAAACTTACAAAATTCTCCCTTTATGAACAATGGACATTTTTCTTTCGAGGGAAATTCACTAGATGAGTGTATAAATTCAAACGGACATCGATTTATGGATCTGGTTGAAGACTTTGGGTTTCTTATCTTGAATGGTATTTCCCCGAGTGATACTAATGGTAATTTCACGTTTATTTTAGCGCAGGGTTGCTCTGTTATTGACTATTGTCTTGTGAAAGGAGAATGGATTAACGTTGTCAAAGACTTCGAAGTATTTCCTGCCAACTATTCAATGCATTTACCTATCTTTGTTTCCTGTGAGTTTATTATTCAAGATAGTTGTTTTAGACATCATAAAGAAAATGTTAACAACAAGCTTCGTTGGAATGAAAAAAAATCTGAAATGTACAAAAGAAATCTTATCCGAAATTCAACTAATCTCCCAAATCAAATTACTAGCACAATTAGTGAAGCTACAGATTTAGTTTTCTCAACTATAAGACAGTCCATGATTACTTCAGTGGTCACAAGGCATAACCGCTTAAGTCGATTTTTCATATTTTTCAGGAGAGCAGTTTTAAGTTTCATAATCTCTCTATGAATCAGGAATTATGAATTTTTAAATTTCTTAAATGCAGAAATGAAGAAAGAATACACATTTCTCATATACTAGAAGTAATAAAATGTATGTCTTATATTTAGTGAGTAATTAAGGAAAAAAACACTTAAGCTGTTATGGCTTATTGAACTTTAAAAAAATAAAAAGCTTAGGTCGAGTTAGGTTGTTATGGCATATTAAGAAAGAATGATTAAAATTCCTTTTGTCGACTTAGGTCGTTATTCCATGTGTGAGATTGTGGGAAAAAATTCCATATGTTGACTTAAGTTCTTTTTCCTTACCAATAAACCAGGGTATTTATTAACTTAAGTTAATTTTCCATATTTGTTTTCTTTTGGTCGTGAAAGTATCATAAAGTAAAGGAACATTTTGTAATAAGAATATTTTATCTATTCAAGTTTTTAATATGCATAAGTTTAAATTATGTATTGTACGTTATTGATTAAATTTTGAGCAAAATTGATATTTAAGTATCTTCTGAGTTGTCAGTGCCTGTTAAATAAGGATAAGTATTTGGCTCGTCCATATTGGATGGAAGATTGTCATAGAAAGACTGAAAATCAAGACTTGATGTTTTAAGTCCATAAAATCTTCTTTTCTTTTGGGAAAAAAGTTGTTTAGATTTAAAGAAGCTCTCGTCTTTTTTTTACTTTTTATAATTTTAGAAACCTCATCTTTGTGCAAGAAATTTGTGTAGGGCATTTGATGCAGTTTTTATAGTAACGTAGCTATCGATTAGAGTTCCAAGTTATTTTGTTACCATCTTCATCTATTCGTTTCCAAGAAACTTTAGATCTATAAAATTTGGCAAAATCAGAAAAATCATTGTCGTTGTTCTTCGTGTCAATTAAATCAGTCTTATTGACGAAATAAAAATCAATTTGGACCTTCGTTTTTTTTTCTCACTAAGCTAATTGAGCTTGTGATGGGCGCAATCACATCTGTAAGCCCTGGTTCAAGGATCGATGAAGGTAAAAGCTTTAATTTAAAAGTGTTTGGTTTTTATTGCTTCTTTTTTTCGTTGCGTTTTGCTTCACTTGCAATGCGAACTTTTCATTCTCGGATTTGGTAACTTTTCTCTTCGAAGCAAAAGAACACTTCTTGTCTACTTTTGGGACATTAAACTCTTGGCCGATAAATCCAAACATTTTTAAGTATTTTGATAAGCTTGCCAGATTCAAAGATTATGATTTATAATGGCCGTGTATTGATGTAAGATTAAAGCTGGCGTTTAAATATTTTGTACACGAGTCTTTTCAAATAAAGTGGCTTTCATGTGCAGTAAACCTCGAAATATGTCGTTTTATTGTTAGGAGCACGTTTTTCTCTGATATACTTAAATGGAATCGAACGACACTAACGACAGTGAAGTTTTTTGTTTTGATGACGGATTTAAAGAAGCTCTCAGTTTCGTCAAAGAACTGAAGAAAATATTTTTTTACAAAAAACATTAAAAATATTTTCGTATTCTTTATACTACGGTCGCGTTTTGGCTTCCAGTTAACTGCGTACACCAAGGTGTCAAATTTTGTATCCTCAATGTGTTGGAGGGAACCAATATATAAAATTCTTTGGTAATAGCTTTCTAATGACCAGTAGCTGTTGAACTACAGTTCAAGTTTTTAAAATTTAATGCTCTCGGTGTATTTACTTCTACAAATATAAAGAGGCTTGCAAGCCTTAACCTTAACAGTCTTTCTGCTGATTGAAAGTTTAATATATAGCTTTTTCTTAGCTTTGCATTTAGGTCTTGCAAATGTTTCTTCTAGTTGAGCTCTCAGAAATTGAATTACTAGACTTATTAAATAAGTGTATCTATTCTGGTTTATTAAAAAAATACCATCAAATTTGGGATCATTTTCAACGTTCTCAGTTTCATGTACATACTATGTATTTCACCTGAACAACAAAACACTGTTTGCATATCTTAACATAAACCTTAGAATTCTATTAAATATTGAAAGTTTTGTTGCTATAACTGATGACTTAAAAATAAGAGTTTGGCCATTCTTTAATGAATGTATTTCGTTATACTCGGTTCAAAATATGGAAACAATTTTGTTTGGTTTAATTGTAACAAAAGTCATAATATTATATTTTGATTTAAAGCAAAAATACATTTCTAAAATACACTCTCAAATCATGAAAACAGGGATTGGCAACAGGAATTCTTTAATTTCATTCCATTTTATTCACGCACAAGCTGATCTCTATTATTACATTGTCCTGCAAAAAAAAATAATAGACAATAATGTTTTTGAGGTTTGCACAAGCGTGGTGAAAAAAAAAATGCTCAATGGAAGATCAATTCTTACGACTTCTTATTTTGATATTTCTTTTTGAATTTTGTTTTAATTTGACACCCCAAATTTATTTAAGAACAAATGAAAAACAAATATTTTTATAAACCGTTTTTCTAATTTCGATCACCAATTTACATAGGAATTTTTTTAAGGGGAGATAGAAAAGCACTGAAACGACGCTTGTTGTTGTAATGAGTACTTTCTCTTATTGAGTAATACCTATACAAATTTTGTTCGTAGGGCACTGCCCCAATGTGATATCAGCTCCTAAATACATCACATAACTATATCGTGTAATCAAAATGATAATAGATAATAATTATCTTGTAAATTGTAAGCATCCTTGCTAATTCCATTATTTGCACAGCTCTAATCGATATCTTACGCACTTCTTTAATTAAACCTTTCAATTTTAAACAGTACTTACACTACAGATGCAACTGTTCGTTAGGACCTATCTTCACTTATGACTCCTTTTTACAGTAAACTGATTAAGGCAAAAGAACATAAGTCAACTTAGATTTGTGATTTTTTAAATTGAAACACGGAATAACGGCCTAACTCGATTTAAGATTTTCATGCAATCATAGTCTGGTTAGCCAAAAGAACTTAAGTTCAGTTAAGTTGGTCAAAAAATAGAATTGTGGTTTTCCATAACAACCTAACTCAAGTTAAGAAAAGTAAATATTTGTTCTACATCAGTGAATAAGAGCCTATGTTGATATAAGAAAAATGAAAAATAAGCATTTTTAATTCTCGGCAGATTTTAAATTGATTAACTTGACTTACGTTGTTATTCCCGATTATTTTTTTTTTTAAATGCAGAATAATAAAAACTTAACTTAAGTTATGAAACCGCCGTTGTATTTTTATTGAGTTAAGTTGTTATGGCTAATAATAATTTTTGAAAAGCGAGTTAGGTTGTTAGGTTTTTTGTTTATAACTTTTGTTTAAAAAAAGATACAGACGTAAAAAATTGAGTGGGGACAGATTTTTATATTCTCAGCACGATTATGATAAAAACTCAATTTCGTCATAACTCGAGTTAGGCGGTTATGGTTTGCGGCCACAGACTTACCCAAATAATAATAGAAGACTTTTTAAATCCAGCTGGTATGACAATGATTGTAGGAAAAGTAGGGAGAAATCTTTCAAGTTCTTAAAACTTTTTAGAGACACAAATGATGTAGCTTTTAAAACACTATATCTGCAGTTTAACAATGCTTATAAGAATGTATGTAAACAGAAAAAAGAACTTTTTTTAAGAAAATCAGCAACTTATCTGCTTGAAAGCCGTGACTCTAAGACATTTTGGAGCAAGGTACGTATTTTAAGTGAACGTAAAAGGTCAGTTGCACCAATTGGAGTGGATACACTTGCATTACATTTCGAAAAACTTCTTTTAGCAGACCCAAGTCAAATGTCTATTAGTTTTGCGATTCCGTTTATATATATAGAAGAACTGGATAAACCGATTTCAATGTTAGAACTGCTTGCTGCACTCAAAAATATGAAGAATAATAAGGCCTCTGGGTCAGATGGTATACCAGCGGAATTTTACAAAAACGCTGCTTCACAATTCTTGGAATATATTTTAGTGCTCTTCAACAGAATGTTTAATGAAGAGAATTTTCCGGATTGTTTTTATTCATCGTCCATTTCAGCAATTTTTAAAAAAGGTGACCCTAATCTCAGTGAAAACTATAGAGGTATTTCTGTTCTTAGTTCTTTTCGAAAAATATTCACTCAAATTCTCTACTTTAGACTTGTGAGTTGGGTTGAAAGAAACAACAAAATAAGCTGCTTCCAGGCTGGTTTTCGGGCTAATCTTTCAACAATCGACCAAATATTCACTCTCACAAGTGTTGCTAGGCGTTTCTTAAAGAAAAAAACTAATCTGTTCGCATTTTTCGTCGATTTTAAATCAGCGTTTGACACTGTAAATAGAAGATCGCTCCTATTTAAACTCGCAGCTATTGGACTTTCAACTAAATTTATACGAATTTATGAACAACTCCTTTCAAATATGACTGCTGTGGTTTTAAATGGCTGTGAAAAATCGAAACAGTTTAGATCAGATGCGGGTGTACCACAGGGTTGCATTTTAAGTCCTTTAATCTTCTCACTCTTTATAAATGATATTGAAGACCATATCCCTGGTGGCGTTATTTTTGGAGATCTATTTATTAAAGTCTTGCTTTATGCGGATGATTTAGTTATTTTATCGGATAATGCAGCCACACTTCAGCTTCAAATAAACAAGCTCAAACTTTTTTGTGATATGTGGGACTTGAAAATCAATACAGAGAAGTCTAAAATAATGGTTTTTAGATCCCAAAATCGAAGTGCTAGAAATGACCGTACCTGGACCCTCGAAGGCTCTAATATTGAAGTTGTGAAAGAATTCAAATATCTAGGTTTTACACTAACTCACAACTTAAATCTTGGTGCTCACATAAAAAATAAAGTAAGTGCAGCAAAAGCAGCAATAAACTGTATGTGGTAAAATTTCTTTAATAACAGACATGTAGATCCAGCTTCTAAGTTTAAAGTGTTTGATGCAACCATAAAGAGCTGTCTTTGTTATGGCATTGAAGTTTATGGATACAAGCAACTGGAAAAAATTGAAGCTGTCCAAAGATATTTTTTTAAGCGTGTATTTAGGCTACCATCAAGCACACCGACGTATGCAATACACGTCGAATCGGGACTGCCCCCTATTTTTATAAAGAGTTTAAAGGCAAATGCAGACTATCTCATCAAGGTAATGCAAAGATCGAACGATAATCTGCAAAAGAGGATTCTCTTAGTTTCATTAAGGTGTCAGTACACACCTTTCAGGGACTGGTATGAGTTGGCCTCGGCACACAACTTTCCCTTGAGCCTTTCTGTGGATAGCCCAGACCTTTGGAGGAATACTCTCTACGAGTGCATTTCCATCATCGATGAACAAATGTTCCAGAGCTGTCTTGTTAGGGCGAGGGAGTCTGTGTCGAGGACAATATACAGTAAACTCAACCTCAGTTTGAAGGCAGCAAATTACTTTAGGGATGAATTCACCGTAAGGGAGATGAGACTGATTTTTATGGCTCGCACGGAGATGCTGGAGCTCAACTATAGGCCACACAGGACTGATTCTGATCCCCTTTGTACATTGTGCAACCTGAATCAAACTGAAAACATCTTTCATTTCCTGGCGGTATGTCCAATCTTGCAGGAAATTAGACGATTGCATTTTAATAAAAGTTTTTTATCTATAGGAGAATGTCTTAGTGTTCTAAATGGAGAATGTGGCTGGAGGCTACTCATTCGGTTTACCTCACATGCAATTTCATATAGAAATACATATGTCAATTTTCTTTAGTTCATTGTAAGAACTGTATAATTTTGTTTTAGCTAAACTAAAAGCCCAACACCATTGATATTGCAAGTCTTTATTTTACCCCCTTTTTTGTTTTAGCTAAACTAAAAGCTTTAGAAGTGTATAATATAATTATGTTTAGATTATTATGTTAATAATTTTTATCTATCTTTTCATAATCAACTACATATAAATTATTTCGTTTTAGCTAAACTAAAAGACAATTATTTTTTTTTTGTTTTTTTTTGCAATTTGAATTTGTGAAACATATTATACCTATATAATTATCTCAGAATTTCTGTTCCAATTATTCTATACACCAAGTAATTCTGGCATTTTCTTTGTCTTTGCTGATTTTTTTTTGTTTGTATAACAATTAATCTTTAGCTTTTTTATATAATTCCTAATTTTTGTATTTTTTTTATTTTTCTCTCACAATGTTAATAGTTGAAAACTAACCGGCAGACGGCCTATGAGCCATGCATGTAAATCTTTATGTATGTTTTTATTACGTACTACATTAAACGAAAACAATAAAGATTGATTATTATTATTATTATTATTATTATTATTATCTACTTAAATCGAGTAAGCGTGTGAAGGCGAATATGTAAATTATCAAAAGAAGATCTACACTACACCAACTCATAATATAAGCTACTCCAACTGAATAGATTGACTATGGCACATGTGTGTCAGTTGATAGACCAGCTAATCCAGTTTTCTAACTAACTAAGATTATAAAGTTAACCGTGTTGATAATTTACAACTACCGAGTAGATTTGTTATTCAAATTTGCAGTCACTATGACAACCTAGAAGACGGGTTACCCCAACAAATTAAGACTTATGGTTTTCTTCTAACGAACCTATTCTGGTCTTCAGATATTATATTCTTAATATTGTGTCATATTCGACTTCTTCTAAGAGCTTTGATTTGGAATACAGGACAGTTTTATGTACATTTTATAGTGTAATATTCAGAAATAACCGTTCGTGTCAATTTAAAGTTAATTCTGGTGTACCTCAAGGGAGTCATCTTGGCCCTTTGCTATTTGTTTTATTTGTAAACGATCTTCCCTCTATATTAAAACATTCTATGGCTTTAATCTATGCTGACGACGTGAAAATTTTTCGAACAATTAACTCCATTGCGGATTGTGAACAACTACAAGACGATCTTCGGAGATTTTATGAATGGTGCAATAATAACTGTTTGTTTTTAAATATTGACAAGTGTAAGACTATGTGTTTTACACGCAAACGTAATTTATTTATTTTTGACTACCTGTTGAATTCGTCACATTTATGTAGAGTGTATAGTTTCTCCGATCTCGGAATCTTATTAGACTCAAAATTATCATTCACCGATCATTATAACTATATTGTAAAGAAAGCAAACAAAATACTTGGTTTTGTAAAAAGATTTTCCCGTGAGTTCCGTGATCCATATGTTATAAAAATTCTTTATGTTTCTTTTATTAGGCCAATTCTTGAGTATGGGTGTGTAGTATGGGCACCATACTACTCTGTACACATAAATAGAATAGAAAATATTCAAAGAAGATTTTTAAGATTTGCCCTGCGTTTTTTCCATTGGTCAGATAGAGTTATATTACCCCCATACGCTCATAGACTTCAGTTGGTAAGCCTTCCATCTCTTTCTGTTCACAGAGAATATTTGCAGTTCTGTTTCATAACTGGAGTAATGAATGGATCTATTTCATCTTCATCGGTTCTTTGTCGATTAAATTTCAATATAAGTCGTTCTAGTTTAAGAAGAAATTTACCAATTTGTACTATTTTTAGCAGATCAAACTATGGCGCTTATAGTCCTCTTAACCAGTTAATAAATATTTTTAATAAATTCTCTTTTCTTATTGAATCTACAAATGTAAATCTCAAATCCAAACTCTTTAAAAATAATTTCTATGCTCAAAATCGATCAAACTTTGTTTATAGATAAATTTTAGTTTTTAAGAAATATTGTAAGTTTAACGTTAGCATTAACGTATTGAAATAAAATCTATAGCTTTAAATACGATTGTTCCCTTTCTTTTTAAAACTGAAGTAAGCTATGAGTTTCTTGAACAAAAATTTAAGAGGCTGAGCTTATATCTACACTAGTGATGGGCACTATCGAATGATTTGAACTATCGATAGTTAGTAACTAATTGATTTGAACTATCGAACGAATTCATTCATTCATTCATTCGTTCAGTTCAAGTAGGATTTGTTACTAATTGCTTATTATTTGAATAATACAAATGTATCATATGAAAGCAATGAGGAAACATTGGCCCTTAGTAATAGACATTCATAGAATCGGTTTTAAAGTCACTTTTTGTTAGATGTAGAAAAGTTGCTTTTAAAATTTCGTAGTAACAGATCAAATTTAACAACAGTCTCATTTATACCAATAATTGTGACTCATTTTCATAATTTCGTTATTGTGAACTGATACACGCACAGATTTCTATTAACCAGATTCGTAAAGTTCTATTGTGATTCTATCATTTTAAATTTAACTTAGTTACAGGAAAGCCGCTTTTAAGTATTTATACTTGAAATTTGTTTCATTTCTACGAATGTTTGGTTAAAATCGAACTTAGGCTAGATTCGGATATATTACTCAGGGCCATTGTCACTAACCCTACCTTTCTTATTTGTTCTAAAATATATTTTTTTTTGGTAATAATGGTAATGGTCACCTCACCTAATAAATATCCAGTTTTATCTACTCTTGTTTGCTGTAACCAAAATGTTTGTAAAAATAATCTAAATGGGTCTGATCTGAACTTATAGTTACAATAAGATTGACTAGAGTCTATGATAGTTTTCCCAAAATACTCTATACTCAATGCTCTATATTGTAAGCCATAAATTGCAAAATGACATCAAATGATGGCTACTATGTCGATGGATTAAGAAAAGTCAAAAAATGCAAAAAAAAAAAAAGAAATTTTATTTATTGCTCCGGAAAAGAGCAATTTTAGGGCTTTCGGCTGACAATTAGAACAAAATACTATACGTACGTCATAGCTGAATTTGTCCTCTATTTGTCAAGTCATAAAATGTCAAATTCCATCAAAGGATGGCCACGATGTCGGTGGATTAAGAAAAGTCCAAAAATGCAAAAAAAAAAAGATTTTATTTATTGCTCCGGAAAAGAGCAATTTTAGGGCTTTCGGCTGACATTTGGAACGAAATACTATATGTACGTCATAGCTGAATTTGTCCTCTATTTGTCAAGTCATAAAATGTCAAATTCCATCAAAGGATGGCCACGATGTCGGTGGATTAAGAAAAGTCCAAAAATGCAAAAAAAAGATTTTATTTATTGCTCCGGAAAAGAGCAATTTTAGGGCTTTCGGCTGACATTTGGAACGAAATACTATATGTACGTCATAGCTGAATTTGTCCTCTATTTGTCAAGTCATAAAATGTCAAATTCCATCAAAGGATGGCCACGATGTCGGTGGATTAAGAAAAGTCCAAAAATGCAAAAAAAAAGATTTTATTTATTGCTCCGGAAAAGAGCAATTTTAGGGCTTTCGGCTGACATTTGGAACGAAATACTATATGTACGTCATAGCTGAATTTGTCCTCTATTTGTCAAGTCATAAAATGTCAAATTCCATCAAAGGATGGCCACGATGTCGGTGGATTAAGAAAAGTCCAAAAATGCAAAAAAAAGATTTTATTTATTGCTCCGGAAAAGAGCAATTTTAGGGCTTTCGGCTGACATTTGGAACGAAATACTATATGTACGTCATAGCTGAATTTGTCCTCTATTTGTCAAGTCATAAAATGTCAAATTCCATCAAAGGATGGCCACGATGTCGGTGGATTAAGAAAAGTCCAAAAATGCAAAAAAAAAGATTTTATTTATTGCTCCGGAAAAGAGCAATTTTAGGGCTTTCGGCTGACATTTGGAACGAAATACTATATGTACGTCATAGCTGAATTTGTCCTCTATTTGTCAAGTCATAAAATGTCAAATTCCATCAAAGGATGGCCACGATGTCGGTGGATTAAGAAAAGTCCAAAAATGCAAAAAAAAAGGTTTTATTTATTGCTCCGGAAAAGAGCAATTTTAGGGCTTTCGGCTGACATTTGGAACGAAATACTATATGTACGTCATAGCTGAATTTGCCCTCTATTTGTCAAGTCATAAAATGTAAAATTCCATCAAAGGATGGCTACGATGTCGATCGATTAAGAAACGACCAAAAATGCAAACCTTTTATTTTTGCTGTAAATATGTTATGGATAACTTTTGTGAAACACTTTTGTATCTTCATAATTGACTAGCTCTATGTAAGAAAAATTTTAACATGTACATATGTTAAAATAATAGGAACACAAAAGACGAAACAGAACCCAAAATTTAATCTTTCATAGCCAAATACTGAAATATTAAACTCAACATTTTAAAATAAATCCTACCTTAAGCCACAATAATATCTCAAATATTACCGAGTCTCAACCAAAGCTCACAAATGACTATAAGAATATTATTCCAAAGGTAAACAAAACTTACTAAACACAAACATCAACCATCGAAAATTAAATGAATGAAAATAGTAACTAAATCAGTAAAATCGTTTAGTTCTACTATCGGGTAAAAAAAGTAATTGAACAAAAAAGTATACTGAAATCGTTCATTGAACGAAAATAGTATACTAAAATCGTTCAAAGTAACTATCGGGTGAAAAACTACTTGAACGAAAAAAGTATTACTAAAAACGTTCAAAGCTAATATCGAGTGAAAAAGTAATCGAACGAAAATAGTATAATGAAAACTAGTAACCGAAAATAGTAACTGAAAATAGTAACTGAAAATAGTAACTGAAAATAGTAACTGAATGACTGGGTACTATCGAATGAATGAACTTTTAGCTACTATCGAATAAGTCGATAGTTATTATTCGATAGTTCCCATTACTAATCTACACTCTTTGAAGAGTATTGGTGGAGAGCGATCTGGTTCATTTGAGAAATCACCATTTAATGATGGAGAAAGTCTACAATTCTCTGTTACATACGAATGTTGTTGCAAATCGTTAAGGTTTAATGTAATCTTCATCAACAGGAGGCGTGTCAGAAAAAGGATTGCGAAAATTTTTAGCAATGGTTTTAATGATCAATTTTATTATCCGAAATTTACCCAGAATCAATACTTCCAAATTGGTAAATCATCAATCATCAATAAATACGGGTGGGCCATCTATAGTGGTTGCTTTTTAAATCATAGGCATCATTGGACCATTTTTCTTTGAAAATGAGGCTGGGAGCAACATTTCGGTCAACGGTGGGTGTTACATAGCCATGTTTACCGACTTTTTTTTACTGAAATTAAATACATGGTTCATGCTGGATGGCGCAACATGCCACAGAGCCCATTCCACAATCGATCTTATGCGCACTAAATTCCCAAATCGTGTTACCAGCCGTCTTGGCGATGTTAATTGGCCGCCTCGGAGCTGCGATTTGATACCTTTCAGAAACGATTCAAGCACACTGAAGGCTAATATCATCCAAGCAATCCGTGAGCTGCAGCCCGAAACCATCAACACGATTTTGGAAAATTGGATTGACAGAATGCGCTACTGCGAAGCCAGCCGAGAAAATCGCCTCGTGCCGTGAAAGTGTAAAGCAGAACCCGAGGCAGTCGATGTCTCACCGTGCACAAGAACTCGGTCTTTCGAAGACTTCAAATTGACGAATTTTGTTGTAGGGCCTTAGATCTACATACGTACAGATCCAACTGACCCAAGAGCTCAAAATTCATGGCCATTGACAACGTTTGTTCGCTGATTGGGCTTCGGAGCGTTTGGAAGAGGACCCCAATTTAGTCCGAATAATCATCTTTAGCACCGAGGCGCATTTTTGAATCAATGTTTGTGGTGACAAGCGAAATTGCGGTACGACATTCTAGTTTGACGCATTGGATGCCACGATTGACATTCTGCGTGAACGGCTTTGGGGGTAAGGTTATCTTGTTGGTGATTTGAGTTGGCCCATTAACTACCATTGACTGATGCCCTGAATCTGAACATAACCCCGTCCATTGCTCAATTTCAGACGGATCAATGCCTAAAAGCCATTAAACATTGGACAAGTCGGATCCGTGCCACAATAAGAAGCCAAGGCGGGCATTTGAACAATGTCATATTTCATACATAATTGTTATACTTGGAATACATATACCTCATACACAGCTTACTTTATTCCATTTCAACTGATTGGGGTACGATGCTAGGTATATCGACATCATAGGTTGTTTCCATAGTTCCGTAATAGAGGCCTGCACTTTTTGGTCTTTAACAAAGATTTCTTTCAACAAGATAAAATTCATGTACCTCAGAGTATATATTAACTCGGCACCGTAGTGGAGATCTATCGAAGAATTACCTTAGGAAACTTCTGCTATTTCATTTTAAACTCCAAACTTTTCAGGCGAAAAATGAAGCACACCCTCTCGAATTCTCTAGCACTTCCAGTTCTGAACAAATTTCGCCGAGTGTTGGGAGAGCTGAAAAATTTTTAAACGGGTATTTGGTTCTAGCGAACCTTCATAAATAGACTAAATATATAAGTAGATATTAATTGAAGAAATCAAATCAAATTAAGAGCGATCTCAACACAAGCTAGGGTTTCTAAGCAGGTCTCAACTGTGGGTCTAATTTATTTATTTTTCAATTCGAATTTCTGGCAAAGGCTTTTCTACTTGATTTGAATTGTAAATCAAAAACCCTAACAATAAATAATTAGAAAAAAATGGTAGTAATTTTATTAATTCCATATATATAATTTAATTTGTAGATACTACGAGTATTATTTAAATCAGATAAATTTGAAATACCACAGCCACGAAGGTCTGGTATTCAAATCCAAACCAGTCAACTTAAAAAGCGCCACTTATCGTTTAGGCTTTACGTTCGGAATCGAAATTCGCCAGAAAATAGAGAATCCCTTTGATTTCGACAACACACACACAGGAAAGGTTGAAAGATGTAAGCCCCTAACCTCTAGTTCTCCATGAGCTGTCATGCCACCAAATTAATTTTATCTTTATTGAAAATTCACCAAATATTTAACAGACATTTGTTTCTATTGTGGCTTTATTTTATTTTAAAGCAATAAAAATAGAAACTTTTTCCGAAAAACTATCAGAATTATTGCCAACCTTTTATAATCTGAACAAGTTTAACGATAATGAGTGTAGGTAGACAATGCAAAGGCTCAATGCGTCCTAAAAATGAACATCGTACTCGTATTTTGTATGCAAATATATGCTAAATTGATTTTCAATCTTCTGCCATTGGTATTCAAAATGTGTTTTAATACTTAAGCCTTATTGTTGAGCACGTACATGGCAAGAGCATCGAGCCACCATGTGTGCCCTGTTAGTAATCGACTGTCATTTGCAGGTTTTTTTATTGATTTTATTTTCCTATAAATCGGAGCAATTTTAAACCAAAATCTGAGTCGGCTTTCCCTTTAAAAAAAACCGTCTGCAGGTGGTTATTTCAAAATAACCAGAGGATGTGTTTGCTGATGTGTTGTATATTAACGTACAAATGTGTGTTGTGTTTACTTAATCCTTAAATTGTGAGTAATTTATAAAAACTCCCTTTAAATGTGTTAAATTCACTTTTATTACTTATTTTTGAATAAATTTCATGCTCATTCATGGAATTATTACATTTTTGTTTAGTTTTATTTTTAGCTTTGATAAAAACAAAAAGGGTTACATACCTACACTCGTTTGTAGTCAAACAAAACATCACTTTATAAATTTTATTTTTTATATTAATTTATTATATAATGTTGTAGTAGCCGTTTTTCTCTTAATTTTTTTTTTTCGGGTGTAAATAAAACAAATATTTTTCATATTTTTCATATGTTCCGTCGGTATTCACAACTTTTTCAGGGCTTTTTTGTTTTCAAATAAATCGTTTTTTTCTTTAACACATTTTGTTTAATGAAATAAATTTACATACAAATCACAATAAACACAATACTACAGCGGCTTTGAGTGAATCTTCGTTCATCACCTGTAGATGTTCATGTTCAGTGCTCCAGAGACGAAGATTTTGGGTACTGACGTAGCCTCCTAAGCGGAAATGTTGCCTCTTCGCTCTCGATGATTTTCGACACAAGATCGTCCTCTTCGTTGTTGAGATTAAGGATAGCGTGACAGTAATTAACACAACGGTCAACAGGCATTAAAAGATATAGGCCCTTATTGCGAGTGTCGTGTAACTTTCGACCCGACAAAAGTCGAAAGCAACGACAAATTTTCTTTTTGGTATTGTGTATCTCAATCGACAGATATAATAGTTACTGTGAATAACGAATGTGCTTATTATTAATGAATCCTATATTTTGACATTTGGGCATGTTTCGGTGATGGTATTTGTGGAAAAAATTCCTTTACTTAAGGATCAAATAGTTTGATCAATAGATGAACCACAAGAAAAATTTTTTACATAATTAAATTTCCCGAGGTAACGAACAACAAAGCCCCTTTTATCGACACGAGATTTGTTGTATTTCGAGGGAAGTTTTATTATGCTAGATAAATAATATTTTCCAATAAAACTCACTATAGTAAGAACTTTACGAATCCGTCAAGTTCAAAAGTGACAGCAATCAAATATCAACACGATATGACGATACTCATTCCGCAAGTGTCAATATTCTTTGTGGTAGAGAATTTAATTTGTATGTGATTGATATGTGACTATAATGTGTTTTTTGTGAATTGCGTCGGTGTAGGGAAAAAATAGGTATATTCTTATACATGTGTGTAGGTACTTTTATTGTTTTGATACACTAGCAGTGCCATATGGTTTTAATTTGAATTTTTGTATTAGGACGAGAAAATTGTGAACTAAATGAAAAAATGTAAGTTATGAAATTGTGTAAAATCAAAATGCAAACAATAATAAATGCAATACATTTCAGTTAAATAAACAAGAAATGATTTCCTCCGAGTTCTTTTTCGATGATACAGATGATGAAACAACCAACGACGACCACATAATGATTGCCAGGAATAAGAGACAACTTAGAGATGTTTCCAATCCTCTACAGCTTGAAGAAAATATGTCCGTGTTAATGAGTAAAAATAAATTTTCTTTTATTAACATACTACATTGCAGATTTTTGAAATACTTCCGCTTGTCAAAGCCAGCATTTGTTCAATTATTGGCGGACATTGAAAATCATCTCAAACCAACTAAACGAAATACGAAATACGGCAATACCAAACATAATAAAACTTGCCACTGCATTAAGATTCTTTGCCCATGGATCATACTATACTTTTGCCCTGTGATTAAAATAATTATTATAATGGAAATAATAAGTTAATAAAATAAAAAAAAGTTACATTTTTGCCCAGAAAATTATATTCGTTGGCCAGTCGAACAGTAAAATGCAAACCATAAAGATCGATTGTCTAGACGAAAAATTTCGTTCACAATACCAAAAAAGATTTTCGACTTGAACTCGAGGGGCATTATGTTATGGCTAGACTCCGTGATCATAAACTCTTTGAAAATGTTCGTTTGTATCTAGCCTACCTACATGATAAATCTGACTCTGTTTGCATCGACGGCAAAACCAAAACAAACGTTATCGTTCAAATTCAAAAAGAAGGACTCTCTACTGACCCTATAGCCTTGAAAAAAATCTATACCCGATTTCATGAAAACTTTAACATCTCCGTCACCTTAATACGTATGCCTCTCACATCAGCTCCAAACGTACGTCGTACCTTCAAAGCACGCGTAAAAACTTCAATAACTATTTTCGATCCTAATCCAAATTCTCTTAATGTCCCATCTAAATCAAACCTCCGTCCCGTCCCAGACCGTCAAATCCTCCCTCTTACTTTCTACTACCAAAACGTAAGAGGCCTACGTTCTAAAACTCATGCTGTTTTGCAACAAACCCATGCTCTACCCTTTGAAATCTACGCCCTGACTGAAACAAATCTGGTTCCTAGTATTAACAACCAAGAATTGTTTCCTTCCTCTTTCAATGTTTATCGCGATGATGTTCTTAACCAACCTACCGGCGAATGCCCTTGCCGAGGTGTCCTCATAGCTATTCAAAATATACTAGACTCATCCCTTATTGCAATCTCTTCTTCCTCGAATCTTGACTATGTTTCCGTTAAGATAACACTACCTCGCAAGTCACTTTATGTTATATGTTGCTATATTCTGCCGTCACAACCCATCGATTCTTATAAACTCGCCATTGATACGGTTGACCATATAATAGATGTGTGTGACCCCAACGATGATATCCTTCTTTTCGGTGACTTTAACCTTCCTTATCTAAAATGGATTCCATCCGAAGATCAGTCTTATTACATAGCTTCCAATCCCACCTCTGCCAAGGAATGTCTATTTATAGATCACCTAGCAGATTCAAGTCTATGCCAAGTTAGTGGTATCCCAAACTATATGGACAGGCAACTAGATCTTATTTTCACAACCGATCCCATTAACTCTACAGTGTCACTCTCTCCCCTTTCCCTATCTACCATCGACAATTATCATCCTCCCCTCTTTCTCTCACTCTATCATGATTCTCCATCACCAACTCAACTGCCAGCAAATAAGTACTCTTATGATTTTCACAAAGCAAACTTCCCTCAAATTAACGAATATCTGAACAGAGTTTCCTTCAATTTTGATAACCTTATTGTGAAAGATGCTGCAGAAATATTTTACACAGAAATATTCAATTCTATTTCACTCCATGTACTCATCGTTCGCTTCACCACCTTTTTAAACCCGCAAGCTTCGCTCTTTGCGTAATAAGAGAAACAAGTTGTGGGCAATTTTCCTTCGCACTAACTCTCCCACCGACTATTCTAACTACCTTGGTTCCTATCTTTACTTTACCGAGCTATACAACTCCCTTTACCAACGCTACTTAATTGAAACACAAATCAACCTTATAAATGATCCTAAGTCGTTCTTTCAGTTCGTCAATTTCAAAAGAAAAACCGATGGTTACCCTACCTCTCTTTCCTTCAATACCGAAACTTCAAATAATTCGCATGGTATTGCCAACTTTTTTGCCACCTTTTTCAAGAAATCTTTCACTGACGACTCCTTTGTTTTAAGTTTCCGCTGTAAGTCTGATCTCTCCAAGACAACACGGCTTTCTTAAATGTAGGTCTACAACCACTAACCTTGTCGAATTTGTATCGTATTCCCTATCTGCCTTAGAGAACGGAAAGGAAGTTGACGCTATATTTACTGACTTTAGCAAGGCTTTTGACAAAATTTCGCATAAGCTAATACTTTTCAAATTATCCGCCCTTGGCTTTGAACCTAATTTCTTGAAATGGATTTCTTCTTATCTAGAAAACCGTTATTACTGTGTTCGTTTCAGATCTGCCCTTTCTAGTCCTTTCTTAGCTACCTCCGGAGTCCCACAAGGCAGCCACTTAGGTCCTCTCCTTTTCATTCTTACCATTAACGATATTGAAAACGTCATCAAACATTCCCATATCTCACTCTACGCTGACGATACTAAGATCTTCAAAACAATTTCTTCAAAACACGACTCTTCCCTTATCCAACAAGATCTCGACAGTTTCTCAGTCTGGTGCCTTAAAAACTGCTTAGAGCTAAATATTTCCAAATGCCAATCAATCACTTTTTCACGTAAACACATAAAATCTCCTCCACGTCTCTACCTTCTACATAATCAACCCATATCAACTGTTGAATCGATACGCGACCTAGGAATATTATGCGACCGAGAGCTCAACTTCTTGGCACATATCGATAATATTATTTTAAAAGCCAACTCATCACTTGGTTTCGTTAAACGGTGGTCCAAAGAATTCTCCGACCCCTACATCACCCGATCCCTTTACATAACGTTTGTTCGTCCTCTACTTGAGTACGCCAGTCAAGTTTGGTCCCCATATCAACAAATCCACATCTCTAGAATCGAGAGCATTCAACGTCGCTTCCTAAGATTTGCCCTTCGCGGCCTGTCTTGGAATAATCCCTTGATCCTGCCCCCCTACCAAAACCGCCTTCAACTAATTAACTTAAATACACTGCAAGAACGGAGAGATATAGCAGATATTCTCTTCATTCATCGGCTTCTCTCAGGCTCCGTTGACTGTCAAACTCTTTACAACTCTATCTTTTTCAGCACAAACCCTCGCAACCTTAGAAATCCTCGCCTCTTCTATCTCCCCACCCACCGTACTTCCTATGGCTCCAACGAACCTATTACGCGTATGCTGCGGAGGGTTAATTCGAATGAAAACGATTTCGACTTTAACCTCAGCACTCGCTGCCTAAAAAACCTCCTCCGAAACACAATACAATTATAGTTTTAAGTTAGCCTAACCCTAACTATAAGTTTCATAGTTTTAAGTTAGATTAAGTTATGAAGCTTGTATTAAGCTAAATAAATGGGGGTATTGCCCCCACCAAAATTAAAATTAAAAAAATATCTATCACTTTACCGTGATAGTTTTCCCCTAAACACTATAAAATATCCTTCGTCAGCTTTACAACTTCCTGAAATGTCTCTATGGCCCGGCACCTAGCAGATGTGAATGTTAAACTGCTGCGCCCGCCATCTCCATCAGCGACGATCGGCAGTTAAGGCCTGTAGAGACAGAATCAAGCGATTTAATGGCTGCTTGGTAAAAAGTTCTGCCTGGAATATGTTACAGAGATTGGGAAGACAAAAAGTATACCGTCGCTGTAGATCGAATACCTCGTAACCCAGAAAAGTCGATTTTTCAGGAGAGACAAAAAACTTATTATCAAATCAATGAGAAGCAATGAGAGACGTGTTGTTAATTATGCGCGTGGCTCTGCAATTATAGTTTTTAGGTTCACAGGATATCTTTCATTAGATCCGGAATTTTTTTCACAATATAATTGCATCATTACCTAAAAATCGATTTTTTCTGGGTTACGAGGTATTCGATCTACAGCGACGATACAACTCCACCAACCCCGTCATTAGTTTCTGATCCATATTTATGTATATACATATGTCGACAAGATCTGCTATGTGAGGGTCAATGTCACTCGCATATGCAATCACTCTGTAACTCTCCGCTTCCAGATATCTCAAAAACTCATTTGATATTAAGTTACAAAGAAGTGGAGATAGGACACCGTTAAGAAAATATATTGACGTTATTTCCAACATTTTCGAATAACATTTTGTTTGTATATTTTTTCAAGTAACAATTTTACAAGGGAGGCTTGTAACATTACCCTCTTAAAGACCACTTTGTGATTGTTGTAAGGAAAGGTCTCTGGGTAGTAAAGTTGTAGAAGCTTGTTTCATCAAAATAATTAACCTTAAGCGAAAATATCACCAAAATGCAGCCTGATATTTCATCTTCATTTTCATTAACCGAACAATCATGCAGATACTTTCATTTCGATTTAAGATCGATTTTTTAAATCCTCTTATTCTATGTGTTGCGAAGTCACTTTCGTTCGGTTCTATGATAACTAAGAATTGACAAGAAAAATCTGATTGCCACACATGGAACGAGGAGAACAATTTGTTTTCCAACGTTATGCATTTTAAAGAGATATAGTTTCGGGATGATGTCAAAAAGTCCAATATGGTTTAAAATAGTCCATAAGTTTATAAACAACCTTTATATAACTTTAAACTGTCCCTTAACCTTGTGAGGTTGTAAAGTATTAACTCTCTCGAAAACACACTGCCTTGTGCTGACCAAACCTTTGGACTTTAGTTTTCACGACCCATCTCCATTATTTACTAAGCTAATGTCTTTAATAGTCATACCTTTAGAACTTTCAACTCAAAAAGGTAAAACTTGATAAACATAAATATTTAATTCCAACTTTTAAATTAGTATCCTTAAATTAAGGACATTTCTGTTGTTTATTTTTATTTCTTCATATGAAAAGCCAAAGTCTGGTCCTTCTCACTTTAGCTGCAGAAAAAACTACCTTAGTTCCATTTCCATTTCTATTTTTTGATTTTATTTTGATACTTTGTATGGATCTGCCTTACCACAAACGTAACACAACTTTTTGTTTTCTGGCTAAAAAGTAAATACAAAAAACACTTAAAAGTTTTAATAGTTTTGCGGGTTTGAATGTTTTTTTTTTATATATGTATATCACAAACTTACTTTATTTTGCAATTCCACGTCAGCACTTTGTATTATGCCACGAGGGGTCCGTTATTCAGGCTGAGTACAAATTCATGTGGAAATAATTTACTTACACAGTAGACCGAAGGTTTTTCTTTTAATTTGTGCTGGCGGGGTCTATAGGGTAAGTATTGGTTTTGTGTAAACATATGGATTTTATAGGAAATTAAATCTCATGTTTCGATGAACAAACCTTGTTTAAGGTAGGTTTTTGAGACAAATTGACTAAGCAAGCTATTTATAGCCCAAATTTAATTGGGTTGTCATATTGAAATTGTCTTCGGCAATTTTGGAAAAAGATAAATAGTCGAATCTGGCAATGATGGGAATGATTCCAAGATCGTTCTGTTTCCTATCGATCTATTTTGGCCCCCGTCTAGAACTCAGTAAAAGGCGTGTTTTTTTGCAAGTCCATAAGGAATTGTAGAAAATAAACGACTCGGGACTAAAGGCTTAACATGTAACTATTTAACAACTTAACCTAATGAGGAAATCCGTAATTATTCTGAAGTTGTTCCTGCTTAATCCGATACAAGATCTTTAACGTTCTTGGTTGTAGCTCAAAAAAAGCATTTTTCCCTGACTCAGTTTTAGGAGTTATGTTCATATATTTGATCTTATGGGTGCTCTTCCATTTTGATTATATTGTTGTGAACAGAGCTTTATAATACTACAGCGCCATCTGTTGGAAAATTGCATATCTAATTTATGGAAGAAACAAAAAGCTCTTTTCCAATGTCAAATGTATTTCCCCTTATTCCTACCATCTAGAACATTCCAAGACGAGAAGCTTCGCGAATTTTTGAGAACAACTAACATGAGTATATAAGGGAGTGCTCGCGGTAAGACAACACAGTTGATTTTGGATTATAAAAGTGTGCAAAAGTATTGCTTATTGGATTGTGTTATTAAACAAGTGTGATTTAAATTGAATAAAAGTATTTGAGCTGATTATAAATTGAGATTTACTGTTTTGAATTGGAAAGTGTAAATAAAGAAGATTACTAAAAAGAGTGATAAGTTTTATTTAACGAACCTAGAAAAAAATATTACAATATATTTGATTTCTCTCTCCTTTTCCACAATAGGACTCAGGCCCCGCCTCTTGAAAATAACAGTAAGTTTCTTCGACCCAGTCGTGGATTTATTTTTCTTTAAAACTGAAATAATATTTGCATAGTTACTTTAAGGCTATAAATAAACATCCTTCTTGAAAATATAAAACAGCGAAACGACCGCACATTTAGTGGTCATATTTAATTACGTGAATAATTTATTTTAAACAATTTCAGTTGGAATTGAATATACAAAAGTTTTTCGAGTTTTTTTTTTTTGAAAACAAACTTTTTTTTTTTGAAAGAATAAGGTGGAGGATAATGTGTTTACACACAGGAAACTTAAGTTTGTTTTAAAAAAAATAGCAACAGAAATGAAAGAAGATTTTGTGTACGGTGAGAGAAGCAAGGATACTATGAAGTTGGTGTTATCTGCAGACATTTTTATGTTGAAAATGAATTATTTAAGGATTTATAAACTTGAGGCATGTTTTTGAAGAAAATGTATTCAGATACCTTTTAGTGCAATAGGCTAGCAGATTCACTGCACAATAAAAAAAATGCACAACTGGATCAGACGTACTTGCGCTTGTTAAAAGTACTTTGGAATTTAAAAATTGTTTGTAAAAATCTTTGAGTATATATAATATGGAGGGCTCGATCCTATCCCTAATGCATTGTAGTACTTGAAGTTGTGATAGGGGTCGCTGTCTCACTTTCTGTAAGTTAAGGATACAGACGTATCCTCCGATTTGTGCTTAGGTACCTTCTCCTCGCATATAGTTCTCCGTCACATGTGATATGAAGCACTCGGCAATAATTTTGTCTTACACAAATTTGAGTAGCGCCCCCTATGATAGTCACGCATTTGGAATAGAAGCGAGCCCTCCATATTATATATACTCAAAGGTAAAAATACTTAATTAAAGAATTAATTAAGGAAAAATGTACAAATGCAGTAAATTGCCGTCTGATTTCTAGAAAAGTATCAATTTATTCAAACAAAGTTTAAAATTTTTTATAAAGGGGTTTTCAATAAGGGCAGGAAGATGTTCAAATGGAAAAAAACAAACTGTGTGTGAGGCAATACCAAAATTATTTTTTATTAAAAAGACCGGTGTATACCAAAATGTATGAAATATGACATCGTTCGAATGCCCGTCTCCGCTTTTTACGGTGACACGGATCCGAGTTGTCCAAATTTCAATTACTCTTTCACATATGTACATAGATCCGACTGAATTTGAGCGGTGGCATGTGTTATGTTCACCTAAACGCCATCTGTCGATAGTGGTTTATTCGAATAGACTTGCAACTTCAGGAAATCCCACAAGAAAAAGGCCTAATCAGTCTCAAACTGCACGACTTTAGTGGCCAATTGACGCCACCTCGTAATGTCATTCGTGGCTACCGCTGTGTGGCACATATCGCCATCCTACTGAAACCACATGTCTTGTAGATCAATATAGTTTAATTTGGGTCATAAGAAATTGGTTATCAATTTATCATCGTTCTAGATTTCGCCATTGACGTTGACCATCTCACCGACGCACGTTTCTTATGAAAAAGTGCGGAGTTATGACAATGCCGGCCTAAATTCCACATCAAACTATATTATTTTGAAGATAAATTGTCACTTGGTAAAAATCGTGTGATTTGGTGTCGTCCCATGTACGGTAATTTTGCTTATTTACACAGCCATTCATCCAAAAATGCGCTTCGTCCCTAAAGATGATTTTTCGGCCAAAATTGGGACCCTTTTCCAAATGCTCTGAAGTCCAGACAACGAACAAACGGTGTTTTCTATGGTCATGAAATTTGAGCTCATGGGTCAGTAGGATCTAGTACGGGTGCAGGTCCAGCTCCCAAAGCAATATGCAACGTTAAAGTCTGGCAAAGCCGACTTCTTTTGCAAAGCGGGGAATCGACTGCCTCGGGTTCTGCGGCTATGTTTTCACCCGATCTTGCGCTCCTTTGACGTACAAATGTGGCCTGATTGATTTCCGAATGGGTCGTCACAAATTTGGCCACTAAACCTTGAAGAGCCGATTGTGAAGGGCCTCGACGTTTACCATAAAATGGGCGCAACAAAACTACTATTTTTTTTATTTATTAAATAACTAGTACCTTATTTGACATTCAGTGTTTGGTACTAATTTATTTATTGCTATTTATTGAATAAATTCAATGGGTCGGCCCTCTCGCGGATTCAAAGGAAACTAAGTTCACTAGAATCACGTCATTTTCTATCGTCATCAATTGTCTGAAGAACCTTGCAGCAGACTCGTCATTTAGTAAAGGAACTTGCATGTTCGTTCTTCACTTATCGCCATAAAGGCTTTGAAATTTTGCATGTAGGTTCTTTATGCACTTGCAGATTTAAATGGAATTTCAATGCAGAATGAGCTGTCCAACCGCCTTCCAATAACATAGCCACTTTACAAAAGTATACCAAAGCAATCTCGAACGAATCGTAGCTTACATCCGTAAAATCAAATCAGGAATGTTCAGTTCATAATCCGATGTCAAAGTCAAAATTGAATGCAAAATATCATCAGCCATATCTTCCTTGTATCCACAGATGTCGAAACTATGATTGCGTTTCCGTGAAGCTCAAAATCGTGCAAATCGAGTTATGAGTGCACACACGGCAGTCTCTTTTACATATATTCTCAACCTTTAACCACATTAAGCCTATTTACCCTGCTAATATTAAAAATACCCTATTTAGTCCGACACATGTCCCTAAGAAGTACAAGGATCATCTGTTTGTTTTTCGGGAAAAACTTTAACCGTATATTAGACATATACGAAGTTTTTTTCAGTTGAATTCCTGTAATCTTTTATATTTTTTTGTTTTTCTTCTTTTTCTTAATGAAGGACTAGAGCCTGTGCTGCTAAGAGAATTCAGAAACAATTTAATATTGTGTTCCATACTTTGAAGAGTTTGGACGTTAAAAATTAGCTGCTCTTCCACGAACGAAACTCAATCTATTTTTTCCGCAAAAAGTTTGGACATCCTTTCAAATTCAATTAGTATTTTTGGCTGGAACGATAATGGGGCGAGAAGGCATGCTGCGCACCTTCACAACCCTGTCCATGTGCCCACGTATTTATATGAACAATCAAATAGTCTGCTCCGTGACCAGAAGTCTGTACAATTTCTCCATAATATAGCATAATCCTGATATTGGCTATAAAAAGTTTTTTTTTATTTTACCTCTTCGTATAGATGTGAAGGCATGTTTTTCCTTTTTTAATTTTTTTTTCCCGCTACACTGCGCTGCATGTGTCCTGTCCGTCCCTAACAATTAGGATTCGCAACAGTTTCTGGCTGTCATGGACTTTTGTGAATTGGTTTCTTTTTCGTGGTGGGAGGATTAGAACCTTTTCATAGCGTTTTTTTCTTTTAGCTGTCCATCAGGAACGCGTTTGTTGAACGTTTTGATTGAGCCAAATTCGTTTTTTTTTTTTCAACAACAAAAAGGAACGTGCTTGGGTTTGCAAAACAGCAGAGGGAAAACTTTTGAAGGTAAACCGATAATAGTTACAAAGAAATCTACCTTAAATTGGGGAGGAAATCTACCTTAAATTTCCAG
This sequence comes from Philhelius festivus, assembly GCA_963931855.1. NCBI lineage: Eukaryota > Metazoa > Arthropoda > Insecta > Diptera > Syrphidae > Philhelius > Philhelius festivus. The sequence continues at coordinate 187,231,967 of OZ007554.1, read as the reverse complement.
GGAATCAATTTGCTATTGGATCAATGCCGCCGGCCGGCCGCGCCGCTCTCTTGAGCCACATGAATCAGATTTAGAAAACAGCTGAGGTTTGGCCAAATTGAGGATTTGTAAATGAAATAAAATATTTCCATTTCCATTTATAAAATCTATCTGAGCATTTGTTTGGAACTACTTTGCAAAGATTGAATTAAATTTGAGAAAATCCTTGAATTTGATATTTGAATTGATAAAAAGATAAGGACAATAATTTACGTGTAATTACATTGAACGTGAACATTGAAGAAACCGCGAAAAGTTAGCTTAGCGGAGACCCTTGCCAGTTTCGAACGTGAATTAACAGTTCTTAATGAGAGGCGATACGATGTATGGGGCCTGATAATAACGGAGACCTTCGACTGTTATTACCATGACTTCTAACATGGAAAGATTTTTGATTTTTAGATGCATTTTTATCATCAGAGGAAGGATTAACCAAAGAGTCTTAAGTTTTCGCAATGTCAACTAAAGATTGATAACGACCTGAAACAATACTACAAAACAGGAAGTAACTACTAAGGAACTGTTACACGAGTGTCTCATGAAAACATATTAGACCGAGAGCCCACAGCAATTTTTGGGTGTGATTGATAACGAAAAATAATTAGCACAATTAGATAGGCCTTTTATAGTTATTTATGAATGTGAACGTCTTGCATACTCTAGTGGGCGCAATAGTGCATTATAGTGCATCAAGTATGCAGTTCTTTCCAAATTCTAAAAAATTGGGATTCAAAATTTTCCATAACTTCAAAATGCACAGCTAGGTGTCCTGATTGCAAATATCGAGGTCCAAGACGTTTTGAAGGTGCCTTTATTGGTGCAAGAAGTAGCCTATTCTTATCGCGTCTGGCAGGCAGAAGGCTGTCTGTAAAACGTCTTGGACCTCGATATTTTCAATCCGGGGGCTTAACTCTACATTTTGTCAACTGGTGAAAATTTCAAAAAAAATCAGTTTACAGTTTTTTTACAAAAAATAAAAAACTATATAAAATTCTATTGAAAATTGGTAAAAATTGTTTTTCGACTCAAGTTTCTTGAGAACTAGTAGTGATATTGACTTCTAATTTAGTTTATTTTATACATAGTATAATTTTGTACAATTGGTAAAATGTTGACAAATATTGAATTAATAGTTTTTTTTTTAAATAAAAAAACTATTAAAAATTCTAGTGAAAACTAGTTAAAATTGTATTTCAAGTCGAATTTCTTGAGAATAAACTCCGAAAGTGCCTTCTAAAGTATGTTGTTTTATACATCGATACCTTCCCGTAAGAATGTATATTAAGCGACATTTCTAAAATTGTTCAGGAAATGAAAAAAACGAAGAAAGTTCGTTGGCGAAACCCAGGCCAAAACGTGGCCCTTAACATATACATATTATATTTCCTCATCAAAAAGTCATTTTCGGAAAAGTGTCACTTAGTACATTCTTACGGGAAGGTATCGACATAATACAATTATTAACATATGGTTAAATTTTGACAAGTATCGAATTGACAGTTTTAACAAAAATATAAAAAAAATCTACTAAAAAGTGGTAATATTTGTTTTTCGACTAGAATATCTTGACAACGAGCAAAGATATTGACTTTGCAATTATTTAATTTTATAAATAATACAATTTCTAACAAATGGTTTATATTTGACATAAATCTAGTTTTAGAGCGGATATATTTTGTAAGTACACTTCCATCAATAACCAAACCATATCTTTTATATTTGAATATTTCGTTTTTAATTTTTTTTCAATTAAAATGTTTGGAACCGAAATAATAAAGTAATTTCTATAATATAATATTAAAAACACGGAAATCTATAATTTAGTATATAAAATGTACCTACCAACCTTCGTAATTATTACAAGTTTTCAAGACCACAAATGGGAAGTTACCAGTGTGGGTCGCACCCAACCTCTTTTTAAAGTTAAAATCATCGAATACCTACTTTATTTTTTTAGTATCGTGCTAGCTTCATATGACTCTTTGACATTTGCAAACATCAAAAAAGGTTCGTGTACTTACTTTTTTACACGCAATGTCATTGATTTAGGTGTGTTCAGAAGAAATTTATTAAGAAACTTGGCTTAGTACGATACTAGTTAGAAAATGTTTAAAATTCAGAATGAGTTAGTAAACTACTATAAAGTTAGCAAATTGCTAAGTAGTATCATACTAATACCTTAATAATAGACTGTTTAAAATTTTGCGCCAATGTTTTTAAAACTTTAAGAAGATTTTCTATACAGAAATTTAATTAAATTCAAAATTCAAAAAAATGGTTCTATATATATATATATAATAGTTACAGTCAGCAATATATTAATTTCAATTTTTTTTATTAAATTATAGATCGTAAAAATTAAACGAAAAAAATTTTATCAAAATTCTCGGAACCGTTTTCGAGAAAATTACTAATTTCGAAAAGCATTTTTTAACATTTGTATAGTGGGTACCGTTATTTTTTTTTCTCAAATCTTGTAGATTGTATTAAGAAACTTTATCAAGTTTGGGTCAATAGTAGCAGCCGATAACAATATAGAAGAAGAAATACGCGGGCGGCTTCTCAAATCCAACAGAGCCTACTATAGTCTGTCAAAGCTCTTCAAATCCAGAAATCTCACCATAACTTCAAAACTGCTGCTGTACAGGACCATGGTCCTGCCAGTACTCACATATGGATCCGAGACTTGGGTGCTTAGCAAAAGGCACTCCGACCTCTTAGCTGCGTTCGAGAGAAAAGTCTTAAGGAGAATTGTTGGCCCCATATGTGAGGAAGGACGATTCCGGAGACGGTACAATCATGAACTGTACGCAATCTACCTTGAAGCAGATATCGTGACAAAAATTAAGCTCGGTAGACTCCGGTGGGCAGGGCACCTAGCTCGCATGAGCGAAGAGGAACCTGCTCGGAAAGTTCTTTGTGGTACATTCTATGGTAGACGACAGCGTGGAGAGATGGCGTAGACCAGGACGCCCGAAGCCTTGGGGTGCGCAACTGGATGGCGTCGGCTAGAGACCGGGATAGATGGAGAGACTTGTTGAAAGAGGCCAGGACCGGAACCCGGTTGTCGAGCCGATGATGATGATGATCAAGTTTGAAAAAAATCGAGCATGGGATTATCGAAATATTGAGTTTCCAAAAAAAAAAATTGGAATTTTTTAAATTAAAAATTTGAATAGGTAATAATATTCAATCTTGGGAAGAGCCTTAGCATAAAAATAATGAATAAAATCGGTTGTACCGTTTTTGAGAAAATCAAAAACAAAGAAAATGGTTCCAAGGGGGGTACCAAAAATAACCATATTTTGGATTTTTTTTTTCAAACATTACCTTGCTCTAAATGAAATTTTATGATTTTGTTTTTTAATTTTGTGGGACAGTTCTTGAGGACAAAAAATAAATGTGGGAATTATTTGTGACCTCTCAAATATATTACAGAGAATAATTTGTGCGGGCTCTAGGTCAATAAAACAAGATGTTACTGGTTAAGCGACGTTTCGAGCATGAATACGCTCTTCTTCAGGCCTTTTTATTCGAAATTTAAACAAAAAATTTGTATGTCAGTAAAACATATTTTAACAAAATACAGTGTCATAAAACTTACAATAAACATTAAAAAACCTGGTTTAACAACATTAAGACATATGAAAAATTCTTCGCACTTAAAACACTGCAATAATAATGAAATTAATTAAAATTTAGCAAACAATTACGAAATTTAAATTATTCATTACATTTTACGAATATTTTTTAATTAAATTGCAAAACATTACAAAGAACAAAACTACCCAATTTCACACAAAAAGAACAATTTAATTTTGTTTTTCCCCACTGTTTCATTTTCTCCTAACGAGTTGGCTATACTTGTTGCAGAGATTATCACAATCAGACCGTCTATTGACTGTGTTATTTGTGTTTATGATGTGCAACATCTCTAACAACATTCTTTTACCATGGTGCCTCTCTACTTCTAATACCCTCACATTATCAAAGTCTGGTTTATGTTCTTCCTCTATACAGTGAAGTGCAAGTGCAGTTTTCTGAGCACCACCATTCTTGATATCGGAGCGGTGGCCGGAGAGGCGATTGCGCAGCTTTTGTTTAGAAGTGCCTATGTATACCGCTGAACATGCCATTTCTTTCCCACCTAAGCAATCGATTTTGTAGACAACGTCTGACTTGTCCATGTTGTCCATCGTTCCCTTAGTGTTGGTGAAGAGTAAAGATTTCAAAGTGTTAGCGGATTTAAAAGCTATTCTCGTCAACTCTTTATTTCTTATCGGCGCTGCTATCATACGAGTTGAAAGAGATGGGACGTATATAGCGCTTCGGTAAATAATTGGTGGTGGATCATTTTGAGGGGGATCTGCGTTCTTTCCATTGTAATTCCTTATTAGTTTATTGATTACATGCGCGGGGAATGAATTGGAGCACAGGGTGTCTCTTATTATTCTTATGTTTTTCTTTTTAAAATTATTATGACTTGTTTCAAGTACACGATAAATAAAGTTTTTTGCAGTATTCATAATAATAAATATAAAATTTCGAAAAAATCGTATGGCATTCATACAAACATTCATTTTGGGTCATTTTCATCTAACACTCTTATGATCACCCTATCCAGAAAAAAAAAACCCTCTGACATAGGCTCTTGAACGCAAAAAATGGATTTCACTTGGGTGTATTCATAAACATTGCACGTGATTTCGTAGCGCAAATTTATTTGAAACCACCTCCTTTTGAAAAGTGAATTGGCATAAGAAAGGAGATGATTTGTAATTTAATTCGGAAATTCAGTTGGAGACTTTCTTTTCACAATTTTTAATAGGCATATTTTTTAAAAGAGTTTTAAAGTTTTTTTTTTTTTTAGGTCTTAAGAAACACCTAGTTTTAAACTCACCTGCTAGTTATTTTCTTTTTAAATAATCTATATAGAGGTTGGGCCAAATACAAGTTTCTTTTTTAAAAATACAATTAAATGAACAGAATTAAATTTTGCCCATGTGTTATGGCTTTATAAGTAAGTGCAAACATTCCCCTTATGGACACAATGTCGTTCAGGTTACTTCTGTAAAAAATACGCACAGTTTTGGCTACGCAGCACTCACTTTTAAAATAAGTTTTCAATATTTCCAAGCGTTGTTTTAGCGTAAAACGACATATTTTGTTCCGTGGAGGCATGATACTGACTTTCTGTCAAGATTTCGAGTGGGAAACAGCTGTCAGTGTCAAAATAACCTATTATTTAAAAAGAAACCACTAGATGGCCCACCCTGTACAACGATAAAAATATGACGGATTGTGGATATGGAAAGAAGTTTAAGTAAAGATAGTTTTGTATTCATAACATTTTATTTTTTTAAACAACACATATTAGAATTTTCAAAATTATAGTGCGCCATGTTAATCCATCCTTGTTTTCAATTAAATATTGATTATGTAAATATCATAGGCAAGTTCTTTTAGCTTAATAGTAAGAAGACCAAGTTCATTTATCTTGATTTTTGTGTCGATTTTCAGGAATATTTTTTAAATGTGTGTTAAGCAACTTGTATAATCTTAAATATTTTCTCTAAATGCATACATCAATATTATAGCATATGCTTTGGGTGCATGGTGCATCTTCTTGAATTATCAAAAATTACCGATATGTATGCTTCAATCTAGAGGTTTCTCTTTTTAATCTTATTGCACAGTAACTCCATGATAAAAACTAAGCACGAAATTGCACAAAGCGCACCCCACAAATAAAATGTAAACGCCAATCGTTCAAGAACTAAAACTTCCGGTTCGTGTTTGCTTTTGTCCAGGACATACTCGGCACTTTTTATATTTTCAAAATTTTTCCTGAAATAATGCAAAATACCAGCTTCTTCCATTCTCATTATGATATCGTTAATTTTTGGTTGAATAACTGAGTGTTGTTGGAAAAACACACAAATTTGTTCTCCAAAAATTATTTTCAACATCAATTTTTTGATCTGCTCAGAGGTGTGAAATGTATAAATGTAAATATACGAATTTACCATTGCCATTCGTTTGTCGGTTTTGAAGAGATTGGGTTTTCTAAAATTGTAGTTCAGTATTTCTGTGTTAATGAATCTCGCCTCGCTTAACTCGTATATGATTGACACGTAATATTGTTCGGTGTAAATAGTGTAGTTAGCAGTTAAGAGTTCTGTTATGTTGTGAGGTAATTTTAACATTGTTTGTCTTCGATAAGCATCAAAAAGTTTACCCTGATAAGCTGCCCTCAGAACGAGTGTTCCAAAACTCAAGCAAATGAAAGAAAATCGATAACCATTTTTGCCTGGCAACTTTAAAACTGGCACTCCAATTGCAAGTGATAGTATGTCAAGAGCTCCTGGATTATAAAATTGAAGGTTGGAAGTTCTACAAAGTCTCTTAATTCTCCTTGCGTAAAGTATACATGCAATTTTTATAGCAAAAGAAACCACAGTAAAGGTCCAAGTTGTTAAATTGAACGGGGCTAGAAGCCAGAAGCCAGCAAGAAGCGTGTTAGGCCGTGGATTTAGAGCGATTACCATCCATGACAAGCAATAAGTCACACTTTTCGATAAAAAATAATTTTGGTGTGGCCCATTTGGGGAAAAAGATAGAATAACATCAATTTCACCATTGATAAGCTACGAGTATATTAAATTAAATGGTAGATAAAAACGGATTAGTTATCTGATACAAATTTATAAATACCGGGTGCTGTTCATTTGAGAGTAATCCAGTTCCATTGAGAGAAAACGATGTGGAATTCGACCATTTATTAATTTTAAAAATAAAATTCATTCTTCTAGCGAACTCCTTGATCATGACAACTTCGAGTATGGACAGCTCGTAGTTAATTAGAGCTTTCGGTATCGCATAGTTTCCCATGTTAAGAATGAGCTCATTTCCAGATGTTATTCGCAAAGGACATCCATGAAAGTTGTCTGCTTTTGGAGGGAAAAATTGGCCAATAGGTTTTGTTGAAATATTATTAAACCGGTGAGTTATGAAAGGTTGAGCTGAACGGCATGCGACATCCTGGTATGGGTAGAATGTATAAAACAAAACTTCCCCAGTACCGCTTTCTGTGATAACATATACATTGGCAATCATTAGCTTCAGAAAGTCTGAGAATATTTTCTCTATCTCATTCATATAACGTTTTTCAGAAGTCTCAGAATACTTAAAAACTATGAAATAAAAAAGTTGTGAGTCTCTGTGATAGTTTCGAGTCCATGGTAAAAGTCGCCTTTGAAAGGAATAAAACAAAAAAACAGAAGTTGTATTTTGTAAATAATTTCAAGATCTACTCACCGAAAAGCTTCGTAGCTGTCTATGAACCATAAATTATGTTCACTTGTTACCTGAATATCCTTGCTGTTTACGAAAATTTGAAGTTTAAAGGTCCATTTCTTCATGAGGATATTATCGATTGTATCAAGAAAAATTACTTTGTTTTCGTCTAAATCATTTTTAATGACAACATTCAAATTATTAGCTTCAGTGTTATTAAAAGAACTTGTTACTGCAATGTAAAGAGCTGCTTGCAGAAGAGAGACAGATTCACATTTGGCAATGTATGCATGCAGAAATATTGATAACATAAATCTGAAGACCAGCATTTTTGATTTCAAAACGAAAGACTGATATTTACTGCGGCGTAAGAAAACTTCTGATTCCAAACATAGTGTCGGTAAAATTTGATTCCATATACATACATGCATAATGTAAATTTTCATTATTCATTTAAGAAATTAGACTAATAGTTATTGACATTTTTCGCTTAATAGGCAATCTCAGAAACAGTAGTTATCTGGGGTTTATATTTGAACTTAAATGCTTGATTAATATTTAGATATAAAATCAAATAAACTTTGTAGTTTTTCTCATTAGAAATAAAGTGTAGAACTCGGTCGAACGTACTTGATTTTGATGTAAGGTGTTCTGTTATAACAAAATTGATATAGTAAAGAAGAAGAATAAGTGCTTACTTTATTCTGGAAAAGTTTGATATTATATATTTAAGTTGTCAATTATCAATTGATAAAAAAAATAAGACTCAATTTATCAAAGAAAATGACCTTTGATATGTATATATTGTATACAAAACTTGCTCATCAAATTTAATGAACTGTGCACTGAACACATATTTCTGACAGTGGTGAACAGATGTCTATAGAAAAAAAGTGCGATACAAGACCTGTTCTATTATGGGGTGCACTTAAAATCCTCTAATAATATCGAATAAATATTATCAAGTTTGAAAATAGCCAGTCAATAATTTGTACTCAATGTGCATATCGGCAATTTTATGTTGTTTGAAATGTTCCAAGAACAACCACTATAAGTGCTTCGGAGGCCAAATTTGAGTAATATGAAAACGTTAGAAATGTGAGGCCTACGAACAGGCCTCGTTTTGAACGATGGATCGAAAACACCCAGGTTTTTTTTTTTCAACACAGCGCGGGCGTGAAGTTACGGAAGAGAAAGAAGGATAGGAAAGATGTGTGGCACGATGTTCTGAGACTGAAGGTTGTTGTCTCAGATATTTTATCTCCAGGGATGGCGGCTGAACTAAAGCGGAGAATGCCGTGTCTTGTTTCAATGTCGCTTATAATTCACATTATTTTATTCGTGTTCATCCTTGTTGGGAATACTAGTTTAATTCAATTACATGTTGTTAGTGTTATGCCTGAACAACATGCAATGAATAAACCAGCAACCCATTGATGACAATTTTAGAAGGTTTTTTCTTTTAATGGAATTAAAACGACATAGACGACGGCAGGGATCGAACCTGCGATCATGAGGTTCACAGGCGAGCACACATCCATCGCACCACGGCCACCCCAGGCAAAGTTTTGTAACTGATACTGAAACATCGACACGACCACGTTCAACTCAGTTAGGCATACCGCGATTCATCGGATTATGAGGAAAGATCTGCACCTATAGCCATACAAGGTCTAGTTCGTCAAACAGCACAATCCTAGTGACCCAGATGTCTAGAAAAAATCCAAGAATTGTCAATTTCTTCCAATTCTTTTTTCATGAACTTTGAAAGAGTATGGACTAAAATTGGTAGTTTTGAGCAAGTAAATGAACAGACATTTTAGTTTGGAAGTGTAATAATGCTGCACTTCGCTTAACATAGATTTTTGTTAATTTAATGTAAAAGTTACGAGTAATAAACCATCGAAAAATTCTTGTTTAATTTATTTGCACGATTTACTTATGTTCTTATGTATGTATTTGCGCAAAATTTTAGTTGAATTAGTTCGACGTTAAAGCTGTATGAAACTAGGTTAAAACAACGATTTTGAAAGTTTTAATCGAATATAACATCATCCTTTCTCTACGCTTTAATTAATGTTAAAATCATTGAATACGTATTTTATTTTTTTTAGTATCGTGCTGACTTCATATGACTCTGACATTTACAAACGTCAAAAAAGATCTGTTTATTTAGTTTTTTTTTGCACGAACTGTCACTGTTTTAGGTGTGTTAAGATGCAATTTATTAAGAAAATTGCCTTAATACGATACTAGTTAAAAAATGTTTAAAATGAAGAATAAGTTAGTAAACTACTTTAAAGTTAGCAAATTGTTGAGTAGTATCATACTAATACCTTAATAATAGGCAGTTTAAACTTTTCCGCCATTGTGATTAAACTCGTCTCTTAAAAAGAGAGCCTAAGGCTAAGTTAAGAGTAAGTAGAAAATACATATGTATGTAGCAGTTGTCTTACAATATCACTATTTATGTCAAAATAGGTACAATATTGATCAATCATAAATTATTTAAACGGAGTGGAATATATCAATTTTAAACACACAAAAAAAAGTGGCTTTAAGATGTTTGAAACTGACAAATGAATTGAATTAGTAACTTTCTATGTTTTTATTTATACATATTTCACCGCCAAAGAATGCAGGAGTTTGATGTTGGAACCTGTTCTGGGAGAACAAATTTGCATGTTCTTCTAGCAACATTCTGTTCTTCAATTAAAAATCAAGAAAATCATAGCGAAATTGGAAAAAGTTGGAATTTCGCATCATTTCAGGAAAAAAAATTTAATCTATGAATGTTGAAGGATTTTTCTCCAAAGACCAAGAACATGAACTGCAATCTGCAGTTCTTCAGCAGTTTGCTTTAACGTCTTACATATGGACTGCACTTTGTGCAATTTCCTGCTCAGTTTTTGTTGCGAAGGTACTGTGGTGTAAGTTTAATTGAATTATTTGCAACATTGAGAAATGTTTTAATGTTATGTTTAAGAAAATATTTTATGCAAATACAGAACTTTACATTTAAATACTTTTTCTTTTCTTTCTTTTTCATCACGGCCATGTTGTTTTATTTGTTATTAATTTTTCTATTGTGAGCAAGGAGGTGTCGATGAACATTGGTTTTGAATGTTTGCAAATTGAAATGGCAAGGAAAAACCGTGCCGTGTAAAATCTCAAGAAGAATAATATTCCATGCAATAACTGAAATAATATTTTAAACTAAATCAGTAATTGTTTAAATAATAACCCATGCATTTTGTTTTCACCCTTATATCGGCATTATACATTCTGCTTGCACCATTTAACAAAAACATTCCGGTAACCTACCTAAAAGACGTCATTGTGATGGTTAAAGATGGTGAATAGAGATTTCTTTAAACATGGCTGTGTTTTTTAACAGAAAAAACGTCGAGCTGTCAAAACAAAATAAATTCATGACCTTATATTACTGTTGTAATTCACATCTATTCATCAGCATGAAAAGAAAGTAGGGGAGAAGGGGGTACATTTGACACTTAGTTTTTAAAAGTCTGTATTTCCGAAAACTGTTAATATATTCCAATGTTTTGTTTTGTATTTGATTTATTGATTATTCACGATTATGCTAACATATAATTTTTTGTTTTAAAACATTTCCACATCTTAAAGAAAAATATTTTCTAAAAAAAGTCATTTTGTCAAAAGTGCCCCGGGAGTGGGGCACCTTTGACTTTAAAAGGGGTACATTTGACAATTGTTGATTAAACGCCACATCGTGTGCATTATATTTCTAAAAGTATCAACGGATCCAGCACGTCTGTTGTTTGAATAGTAAAAAAGTAAATTTTTGTTTTTAAACAATTTATTAAACAATATAACGATAAAAATAAATCAATAAATTCAATTTCTAAAAAAAAAAAACAATAAAAATAAAAAACATAAATTATTTCATTTATAAACATAAAAATTCAGTCCATATAAATCTAAATTCAAATTTATCGATATCGACATTTTTTAAATAATTTATTTAATATATAATTTCCCAAAATCAACGTCAAACAAATATTTTTTGCAAAAGTCAAAGGTGCCCCGAAGGAACTTTTTAATTTAATTTTTATTTTTTAATAACTAATATTATATTTTCACAAAACTGGCTTCAATTTATTGAACTTAAAGCATAGTACTATCATAATATTGATTCGCGATAAAAAAAAATTATTTTATTAGGTTAACAAATCGCTTACTTACCGATGATCAAAAATTAGATCAGAAACACAGAAAACACGAAAACACGTGGTACTCCACGAAGAGTTAAAGAAAGGCTGCCAAATTTCATAACGTTTCTTTAAATCAAACTAAGCTTCTTCCTTCATCCAAACTTTTCTTTTTTAAGGGCACGATCATACCGAAAAACGCAAAGTCAAATGTGCCCCGGTGTCAAATGTACCCCAGCTTACCCTATATATCCTACAATATAAATAATGGGTTTTGAAGGTAAAACGTTCGAAAGTTTCACATCTTCGTCATTGATAATCTCTGACTACAGCGACTACATTACAATGATGTGTAATGCAGTTATATGCGGCTTCCTCTTTCAGCAAAAAAATAATCTACACCTATAAGGAACATTTTAGGATATGGGGATAAGTCAATGAGCAAAATTGTCGGATTATGGTCGAAGTAAAAATGTATTGTTTGCGGATTGTCATCGACTATGACCAGTAGGGGGCGCTGCCAACCACGGTTTCCCACAAAAAAAAAGGCCAAAAGGGTTAAATCGCAGCTCCGAGGAGTCCAATTGACATCGCCAAGACGTCTGATAACACGACTTGAGAATTAGGGGAGTAAAAGATTGATTGTGGCATGGCGCGCCAACCTGCATGAGCCAGAGATCCTCCAAATCCATGTCTTCATTTTCAGTCAAAAAAAAGGCGGTAAATATGACAGAAACAAACGTTGTTCCCAGCCTCATTTTCAAAAAAAAAAAAAATTGGTCAAATTATGCCACTACTCCACACCAAACTGTCAATCTCTGTGGATACATTGGCTTCAGGACAATAACGTGCATGTTTTCCGAGCCCCAGATGTTGTTGTAAAATGAAAATGCGCCTCGTCAGATAAGATGATTTTTCGCCCAAAATGGACAACGATTTTTCAAACTTCTCTAAGGCCAAAACTGCGAAGCGATAACGAAGCGGATGGTCGTGCACCGTCAATTAGTCAGCATACAGCAGGCGCCGGGGGTGCTTCATTTCGGCACTGTTTTTCAATAACAACACAATATTTTCTAACGTTGTTAAAGCGTAAAGCGACTTATTTTGTTTCGTGGAGGGGAGACAGCTGACAGTGTCAAAATACCCTATGAAACCACTGGATGGTCCACCCTTTAAGTCCTTTGACCTAATTTTCTCAACAATTTCTGTGTACTCAGGAATGCAGGAGACCTGCAATTTTCTGCCGAATCCAAACGACTAAGATGACAGTAGATTGGTCTTCCAAAATTCGTAACCCCGCAATGAAAATTACGTAATCACAACCCTTTTTTTCCCTTGCGAGTGCCAGATCATAGTTATCTAATCTGACTTTAGCATTGAAGTCGTCCAATATGATTTTGACATCGGTTTTCAGAGCACTGCTGTTTACTGAATTCAGATCTGTTAATTAATTTGCCTGCACAAAGCACTGTATGAGTGATATTACGTATTTTTGATCAAAATCTGACAGAATTGGAAGCCCCTGGAAATAGGAACTAATCACTTTTTCGATACTAGAAAATCTTTTGTCATCCTCCTTAAAATCTGATCTTAATTCGAAGCATTGGTATCTATCAATGACTGTTTATTATTATGGCGTCTTGATCGACGCTGGTACACCATCACAAATCCGATGATCTAAGCAGTATAATGAGTCTTTGTATCGCGGATACCTGTTATGGACTCAAGTCAATTTGTTGTCACATTGCATGCAAAAGGAATTTTCATATGACCATCGTGTTTTCCAAGATATGATTAATTAAATTGATAAGGTCAAATTTGACAGGCACACTCACCACTAGAATCGAACACGTAACATTTTAAGGCCTCTATGAGGAAACAGACGCATTTTGTAGAATGGATAACAGTATAGCTATACTTGACACAATCATTGGCTTATTAAGAATTTAAGATAAGCTCAACAGTATTTCATGTCATTTTGATAATTTTTGGTTCACTCCGGCTATGGGAGAATTTGCTCAGAGACACTGCCTAGTACCTAGGGCATATTTTTAATAAAATCTCATTTTTAGTAAACTTAAATTTATTTTTGAATTGAACAAGAGCATACATTTTGAATGAAGTACCTGACGCAATTAACATCTCCTAAGTACTTAAACTTCATGGATACATTCACTTGACAAGAAAGTGTCCACTATTGGGTGCTCCATACCTCCACATTCTATGATACCAGTTTTAAATAATTAGAGATCATTTAAACGCTTAGAAAAAAAATGTTTTATCAGGAATAGCTGATTAAGTCGTTTTAAATGTTTTTATTCAAGTCTTTTTTAAGAGCTTACTACTATGTAGGAGTATAGATTATTATCTAAATAACCATAACGTATAATCAAACACCAGAACTTATTGTTTCTAAACTGTTTCTAAAAGTTTATGAAAAATGTCAATTATATTTTAATTTCGTTGATGAATAATAAAAATTTAATAGAATTTAAATGTGTTTTACCGTCTATAGTGATTGAGAAGTTTTTATTTCGCAGTAAATATCGGTAATTCCATTTGTTTATAGTAAATAATACTGGTATTTAGCTTCTTTTGTCTGTATCTTTGAAAATTTTTCTTTTTCAAGCTGTATATCTCTTAACAGGTGGTATTGAGTATGGAAATGTTAGTTTTTTCAATTTGTATTAAAACTGATTTTGATATCTCCATTGACACAAAAGGTAATATCATTCAGAACTATAGACAGTCACAGTTCAATTAATCATTAAGTACAATAATTAATAGACTCCGTCCTATGAAGAATTCGGGTAAGTCTCTAGTGGCGTTTGGGTAATAGCATAAAATATGGATTAGATTTGTTCGAAACTTGGGCTCAATGTTTGAAATATATTCTATTTAAAAACGACGAACCACAGAGATTAAGTACTTTTATATCTCTTCGTTTCGTAAAATTTCGTAATAATATGTTTCTAGTATTGTGTGAATTGTGCGCGGATAATTAAGCTTGACAAATTACAATTAGTTTATGTAATTTTATTGACCGAATGATCTTATAAAGCAAAAAAACTTTTTTAAGGAATCTGCTTCTTGCGAGAAATTTGCAAATCCTCCAATATATTTTCTCTAGCCGCTGGCCTCTAATTTATGTTTTTAATTAATTTTATGGAAACAATTATTTTTTTTTAAACTTTTGACCACGAATAATTATTTTTAAGAAAAACACCCATATTTGTTACAAATGTATAGGTCATGCTTTTTCATTAGGGATTTTTGAAATTTGACAAGTGTTAGCGGACAAACTGTTAAAGCTGAAGTGTTGTCAAATTAGGTGTCACTTATGTCGTTTTTGTTTGGCAATCCGGAAGCGTATTGCCAAACTGTATATCAGTACAGAGCTCCGACGCTCTATAATAGACTACAGATACAGAATGCTCATTCAAATTAAGAGCATACTATATACTGTGTCAGATCAAAAGCAGATTTTTCTGTGTTGGTATAAATTTTGCTCAGGAAACTAAGAGCAAAGTACCTGTGATTACAGAGCCATCGTTCACGTTGGTGTGGTTATTGTGTGTGGTGTGTGGTGCCGTGACATAAGGCCAAGTGACAAAAGGCCAAATTTGTTTGTGACTTAAGGCCAAACATAAAATGTTTTGTCTTGAGCAACAGTACCTTGTGTGGCCCGCTTCGCGGGTTTTCAGGATTTTAACTCCCTTTTCGGGGCTCACACCCGCTCACGCAACTCCGTTGCTCCGCTTAGGGTATGTTCAGTCGCCAGGCAGGCGCCTGTAGCAACAGTTTTCCTGAGCAGCAGTACATAACTGTTAGTTGTTTACTCCAATTAATGTAAAATACAAAACTAAAACATACCCTAAGCGGAGCAACGGAGTTGCGTGAGCGGGTGTCGGCCCCGAAAAGGGAGTTAAAATCCTGAAAACCCGCGAAGCGGGCCACCCACGGTACTATTGCTCAAGACAAAAGATTTTATGTTTGGCCTTAAGTCACAAACAAATTTGGCCTTTTGTCACTTGGCCTTATGTCACGGCACCACACACCACACACAATAACCACACCAACGTGAACGATGGCTCTGTAATCACAGGTACTTTGCTCGATCTGAAATAGTATATAGTTTGCTTCAGCTTTTTTAATATTTTACAAGTAAACTGCATGTGACCACAGAGCGCTCTGTGGTAGCATACAGTTTGCTCTACAATACTTTCAAATTCGGTGAGCAGAAATGGCTGAGCAGGAGCACAGACTAAGGAGATCTGTGCTGACATACAGTTTGGCAATACGCAATCCGGAAGCCTTCTGGACTCTTCTGAAAGTGTTCACTTGGGAAAAAATGACAGTTCTGATTCTGAAAAGAAGAAAAATTTGCTTCTGGATTTGAAATCAGAATCGAAACCAGAAGCACTTACACATTCATATACTTAAACGTCAAACTCAACAGCTGGGATTTTTTGTATCCTATAATTGTGCGAAGTGCATCTTTTAACAAACATAATTCTTAATTTTCATTACGGTCCACATTTGATGTTTCACATATACAATCACAAAAAACTTCAGAATCATCAGAATCAAAAATAAAGTGTTCAATAAAAACGACATTATTGTGTCTGCCCTGCCTGTCTGTGTTGCCAAGCTAAAAAAAGAGCTAAGGTGCTCAATAGCATTTGCAAGTCTATACAAAATAAAATGCACGACTGGATCGCACGTACTTCCTCTTTAGAATTTAAAAATTGTTTTTGAATAAATATAAAACATGGATTTAACAAACTTCCAACCAATTTCAAATAATTTTAGAACTATTTATATCCAATTGGATATGCTAGTGTTTTAATTCTTTATGGGTTATTAATTATTATAAAGCAGTGAATATCTAAGCTTATTGTACATAGTATATGTATGTAGATACGCTCAATTTGTTTCCTTTTTTGTCCGAATATTAGACTAATTTTTAGTAATGCCCCTAATTAAATACTAACGATAAAACTAGCAAAAAGATGATTAAATGCGTTTAACAGTCAGCAAAAAACAGCGGAAAAAGACTCACAGTTAAAACAACACAAAAAGGAGGTATAATCGTATAATGTAAGCCAAACTATAGGGTAAATTATACAATACTCGATAGAGCAAGACCAATTTATTTATTTGTAATCAATTTTTGGCGGAAAACGTTTGACGAAAAAGGTATCAAGAATACTGGCAATGCGATTTATGCTTAATTTAATTCTATGTCGAAATAAGAAAGAGAATCAATTTTCCCAGAATTATAAACTTTTTCTTGGCGGTGAACAATTTGATGTAAATCGAAACCTCTCAAGGACGCAATAATGAAATTTAATATTTCTTTCCAAATTTTTTAAATCGTAATTCCCAATTGGTGAAGTTAAGCCGTTTAATATGTTGAAGAAACTTCAATTATTGTAGGCCAAGATCTCTGGTTGCCTGGAAGCAACTGATTTGGATCATTTTTAACTCGGTACTTCGACCAGTGTTCAATATTATGTTGAATTGATATATGAAAGGGTCTTCAGCGGGAAGCAGTTAACTCTCCGATTAAATTAATGATTTACACCAGCGATGTGAAAGGTAGTCTTACTCCATCATTGCGTGTACCGATAAAATCTAATAGCGTTAAGAATAGCCGTGTTCATTGTTATTTTTTTGCAGCATGTCTTCGACAAGATTCAGCAATATTGCTTTAACTGCAGTTTGATATTCATATTCGTTGAGAAGTCAGAAACTATTTTATTTAGGACTTCGTTGCATGAAGCCTCAAGGTAATGCGACAAAGAACTAGCGTAATTTAGTGATCATAGGGTCACATGGAAAGTAACTGGCAAGTTAAAGTTTGACCAGTGTTTGTATTTCGAAAGATATACTCTTATTATAAATGCTCATCTGACCAGGGAGCTTTTGCCCTCACAAAAGTTTTATTATATAGCGGCCGGCTTTCATCTTGGATTTAGTCAGTAGTGGGCTACGTGTGGACGAGTACCTCCATCACTGTCCCACTATCCTTTGATGTACGGACGAAAAACCGCCATAAAAACCATTGCACTACGTTATAAGCCATCCGATGCAAGCCATCGTTATTACATCCAGCATTAAAAAGAACACTTAAATATGTCATGTGTCATATTTGGAGTTTCCAAAGCTTTCACTGCTCTATCTGCACCTTAAAAAACACCCTTGTAACATGGACGTTTTTATGTACTCCCTTGATCCTTTATTATCATAGTCAAGCAAACGAACTCACCAAGTATTATGAGTGCAAGAATAGTTATTTTTTCCTCGGATATTTTGTTCTGTTTTTTTTTTTAACTTAAGATGGTGCTACCAAGTTCTCAACCAACTAACGTTTGCCAATCAGCTCTATCGCTTAGCGATCCCGTAGTACACATATCTGCTACGTGTGTGCATCACTTAAATCGCGGTCTTCTTCCACTACACTGTCCCTCGCGGTTTGATTCGAAGATTTTCCAAACTAGTTCAACAGCATTGCTCTTTCGGGGGCATTAAAACCACCCCATTCCTTAGATGGCGGTGGTATCTGCTTTGCGGTAGTCTAGGGCCTACACTAATTGTGTGGCTGCACGTTATTTATGAGCCTAACATTCCACGTGCAGAGGTTAGCTTAGATTGACGTGGCAGTCAGCAGGACAGCCGACACACTTAGACCATGAGTTGGTACATTGTAATATCACATTGCATCTTGGAGACTTTCTCCCTAATAAATAAATCAATTAAAGTTCCTTATGAAGCAAGCGAGCCTATGTCTACTTGTACATTTGCTAGATCACTTAGATATGTAAGTGTAGAAGAAATCTTCCAAATCGAGTCTACGTCTTTGGGTTAAAGCAGGACATGTATAGAGAAGGTGAGAAATCGATTCGTCTATGCTGCTTCTGCAGAAATTTTTAGAATATAGGTAAATACCAAGTCGCGTTGCGTGCAGATCTGAATTTTTTTTTGTATGTCGTTGGCTTGATTCTTCCGTCTATTTTCTGGGCCTTGACCGAAAGTCAATTTAACAGGATCATCAGGCAGCCATCAGACGAATAGGGGGAATAACATGTAGCATACGAAAACATGCACGTGCCGTAACTATTCGGGACTGGTAGAAGTCTGATCATAGCCTCTCCGTGGCGGCCGCTAGAAACAAGCCTTTAAAAAGGTTTGGCTAATATGATCAGGCTAGTTCCTCAGGTTGGCGACAGGTTAATTCCCTGTCCCGTAAAACTTTATGAATTACGAGACCGACAACAAGCCTCGGAAACGGACTGATCACACGACGACAACCAACGCAACGAAAAGTGAAAAACGATTTACGAATTTTCTTATGGAACGTACGATCGCTCTATAGAGCTCGAGCTGCTCAGCAGCTAGCCGATGCCCTGTCAAAATATAAAGCTGACATAACAGCTCTTCAAGAAATCAGATGGACAGGGAATGGTGTTCTACAGAAGAAAGAATATGACATATACTATAGCTGCCATACAAAACACCATGTGCTCGGGGTAGGCTTCCTAGTCAGCGAAAAAATGAAGTCTACCATCATCGGCTTTAACGCTATAAGCGAAAGGCTATGCACCCTTCGTGTGCGAGGCAAATTTACGAACATCAGCCTCATTAACGTTCACGGACCTACGGAGGAGTCCTCAGACGAAGAAAAAGAGACTTACTACGAACAAGTCGAGAGGGCCCTCAATGCCTGTCCAAGGTATGATGTTAAAATCATCCTTGGGGATTTGAACGCAAAAATAGGTCGGGAGCCGGTATTCAGGAATTACGCAGGCACCCATTGTTTGCATGAGAACACTAATGACAATGGACAATGGGCTAATGACAAGCCACCTGGATATCACCTGATGGAGTCACTCGTAACCAAATAGACCACGTGTTGATAGACCGTCGCCACTACTCGAACTTGATGACGGTACGAACGTACCGAAGTGCCAATATCGACTCGGATCACTATCTTGTTGGTATGGTTTTCCGAGGGCGGATTGCCTTGCGAAGACGAATTGCATCCGCCGATCAGGTTCGGATCAACACGGCTGCCCTGCGCAATGAAAACACCAGTAACACCTTTGGTAATGCGTTAGGACTCGCCCTAGAAACACCTGATTTAGGGAGAGTAAGTCCTGGAGCCAGTATACTGGGCGTAAATGAGAAGTGGACACGTCTTAAAAATACTGTCATTAGTACTGCCAACTCCATCTTAGGCAGCACTCGTAAAAATCGGAACGACTGGTTTGATGATGAATGCAAGCTAGCGACTGAACGTAAGAATGTTGCGTACCGAGCAATGCAACAATCTCATAGAACGCGGGCACGCGAAGAGGAATATAAAGAGCTTCACAGACAAAAGAAATCAGCCTGGGAGAAGAACCTAATCTGTGAAATAGAAAACAGCCGAGAGCGAGGTCCGCACCAGGCGCGGAAGTTCTACCAATCCGTCCGAAACATGACGCAGTACACACCACGCTGCACATACTGCAAGGATGGAGAGGGAAATCTGATCACCGATCCTGAAAGCATACTGGAGCGATGGGAAGTGTACTTTAATGAATTGCTAAATGGTCAGCTCACTGCAGAAGTGGAGGCTCCACTACTTCAAGAAGAATACCCTATGTTGCCGCCACCAAGCATAGAAGAGGTTGAGAAGGCTATAGGCCGGCTTAAACAGAACAAATCCCCGGGAGCCGATGGCATACCAGCCGAATTATTTCATCACGGCGGGCCAGCCTTACGTCAAGCAATTCATGATATTATAGTGCACGTATGGGAGCAGGAAGAAATGCCAGAAGACTGGCGAAAAGGCATTATATGCCCCATACATAAGAAGGGAGATGTTACAACGTGCAGCAAATGTAGAGGTATCACGTTGTTGAGTACCGCCTATAAGATACTCTCCTCTATCCTACAAGACCGGATAACCCCATACGCTAAAACCGTCATCGGACAATATCAGTGTGGTTTCATTCCAGGCAAATCAACAACTGATCAGATCTTTACCCTTAGGCAGCATATGGAAAAATGTCTAGAATTTAACATCCCAACATACCATCTGTTTATAGACTTTTAGGCCGCCTATGATAGCATAGCCAGGGTAGAACTTAACAAAGCCATGAGAGAATTCGGCATCCCAAATAAATTGACACGACTATGTAGGTTGACCATGACCAACGTAACAAGCCAAGTAAAAATAGCCGGATTGCTATCCAGACCAATCAACATCTTTAATGGACTCCGACAAGGGGACGGTTTGGCCTGCCTCCTCTTCAACCTGGCGTTGGAGAAAGCAATCCGTGACTCTGGCACGGCAACAAGAGGGACCATCGTCAACAGGTCCAGCCAGTTACTGGCTTACGCAGACGACATCGACATCATCGGAAGAACCGAACAAGCTGTACACGATTCCTTCATCCAGATCGAGCAGGCGGCACAAAATCTGGGGCTGCACATTTGTGAAGGTAAAACAAAGTACATGGTGGCGTCGAATGCGAGAGGAACATTTGGTCAAACAATCAAGGTTACGGAGCACGAATTTGAAGTGGTGCAATCCTTTAAATACCTTAGGTCAATAGTAGCAGCCGATAACAAATACGCGGTCGGCTTCTCAAATCCAACGGAGCCTACTATAGTCTGTCAAAGCTCTTCAAATCCAGAAATCTCACCATAACTTTAAAACTGCTGCTGTACAGGACCATGGTCCTGCCAGTACTCACATATTGATCCGAGACTTGGGTGCTTAGCAAAAGGCACTCCGACCTCTTAGCTGCGTTCGAGAGAAAAGTCTTAAGGAGAATTTTTGGCCCCGTATGTGAGGAAGGACGATTCCGGAGACTGTACAATCATGAACTGTACGCAATCTACCTTGAAGCAGATATCGTGACAAAAATTAAGCTCGGTAGACTCCGGTGGGCACCCCGAAGCCTTGGGGTGCGCAACTGGATGGCGTCGGCTAGAGACCGGGATAAGTGGAGAGACTTGTTGAAAGAGGCCAGGACCGGAACCCGGTTGTCGAGCCGATGATGATGATGATCAGGCATATGAACATTATTTTTGAAAGCCTGTACATCGAAAATCAAACTACTCCAGTTCCTAGCAAGGCGGCAAATGAAAGAACCTCAATAGTTATTAGTAGGTCCAAGCTAGGCTTAAGGGCGAACTGATGAAGATTCACAGCTTCGTGAGTATAATGACAGAATTGTTTGAGGGAAGGAATGCAATTGGCTATTTCATTTGACCTTTTATACCGCAGCGTTTTTGGCTTCGTCGAATATACGATCCTTCGCTAAGCTGTGGCAGGATAATATAAGAATGCTTTACATGGATGCCTCCAGTTAGTGATATTTCCATCCTGGTTATATCCACATACCAAGAACCAAAGCCCCGTGATTCGAGATCCCAGTAGTATTTAAAGTAAGTCAATCCCTCAAGAAGAGATGTACCTGTTATCAATTATAGTTCTTGATTTTTTTTTTCGGGGATGACTTCTAAACTGAAGAGCAAGCTGGCAGATATACGAATGCAAACGCTCGAAAAATCCTATACTCTGATATTAATTGTGCCCTTAATATTTGTTTTATTTGATACAAATTTCCATAGATAATGATTGTTTTTTGATAGAACTCAGTGCAATAATCAAATCATGTAAGAATTTACCCTATACCTAATTGATTCTGCAATTATTCCCATAAAAGCTAGCTTATTTGATTTTGAAGTTTTGAGTTCATTTTCAATATGAATTCATCCTTATACCGTTCGATATGTTGGTTTTGAGGTTGCTGCTTGCAATTGTTTCACAAGGACTTCTTATAGAAACCAAATCTGCTTTACCAGAAGCTGTTGCTCATGCAATTGCAAATTCTTTCAATAAAACTGCCCAGGTGTTGCATGTTGTAATTGAAACGGATTTTGAGGAGAACACACTAAGTTTTCGCGACACAGTGCAGATAATCCTTGAGAAACACTGGACATTTCGGATTCAAATTGATATCAACAATGAAATTGGACAAGCTGTTAGTGATCACAATTTGTGGTTCGTGGATTCGTACAAATCATTTGGGTAAGTTTTTTTTCAAAACCTCATACATCATGTAAGACTAATCTATAAGTAAATTCTTTTTATTTTCTTAAGGCGTCTTCTTCCTTGGATTCGTGCCTATCATAGAGATTCACAACTTTTTTACTTCATAGTTTTAAGTGCTTCAAACGTGGAGAAGCAATTGTATCTGATAAAGAAAATTTTCTCAGATTTTCTAGCACTCATGTTGGGCAACTTGAACATTATCGTAGAGACTACTTCCGGAGAAGTTCTATTCTATACCTTCTACCCTTATCAGGAGCATGCGTGTCGATCAGCAGAACCTTTTATGACACTCCGTTGGCATAATACAAATACTACAACCGAGGATAGAATGGTTCAATTTTTCCCCTCAAAAGCTGATAAATTTCATGAATGTACCCTTCGAATTCAAACACGAAACGAACTTGTTCTTACCCTTGGCGGCTTCAATTTACCCAATCAATTAGTCAACTACGAAATATCAGTTCTGGAGCTGGTAATAATCAAGGAGCTCTCTTCTGTGATGAATTTTACATTTGAAATTTATAATATAACTGATAATGGACCTTATAAATTGGTAGGTAGCTAATCTAAAGTTTTACCGAATTTGTTGAATATACCGTTCATATATGTAGTTCCTAGATCAGAACATAGATGTGATATTTGGGTCTTATTCAAAGGGGCCTAAGGAAAATCATGTTTTTTCGACAAGTCCAACGTACCTATTCTCTTGGCTGGTAATTGCCCTTCAAATAAGGCCCGATCTACTACGCACACTGGTTTGGCTGCTAGTTCCGTTTAATTCAACAACATGGTCTTGCACTTTTTGGTTTTTAATTCTAACCACCGGATGCATAGTTTTGGTTAGAAAAAATAAGAAACTTGTTAAAATTTTCAATCTTAGAAATTCAGGAGGTCTTGAGATATTAGCTGTCACGATTGGAACATCAGTGGAACACTTGCCAACGAAAAACAGTCTTCGATTTGCTTTTGTAATATTAAGTTTGGGAGCTCTCATTATTCGGTCAGCCTATCTAGGGAAACTATTTGATGCATATCGTGGATTTACAACGACCAAATCTCCTCACAGTATACTCGAGCTCTTAGCTGAGAACTACACAATATACTGCCACAATGTCTACAAACCAATCATTGATGACCTTATTGGGGCTGATAATTATCATTTCAAAGATTTAGAGCCATATCAAGGTGACTTCAATGTTCTATCTGATGCTGAAAAAAAAAACGCCTTCGTAGTTTCATTCGTATACATTTATACATTTTACACTGCAGAACAACTTAGAGGTATTATCCTGAAATCGGTTTTGCGACAGCAAGTTTGTATGTTTTTCCCGCAACACTCCATGATTGTACCGAGAGTGAACGAAATTATTATGAAAATGGAAGAAGCTGGAATATTGCATCATTTGAGAAAACACTATGAGAATTATGTTAAAAGTGATGTATCACTGGGAAACAGAGTGCTTAAGCCAATACCGTTAGTTCTGGAACGATTTCAATTTACATTTTTCCTATTTGGCACGTTAAATGCAATCGCAAGTCTTATTTTTATGGTTGAACTGCTGTGCAAGAGATTTTCAAATATAACCCACAAATGCAAGTAAGATCGTAATAATCATTCACTTAAAAACAAAATGGCTCCGGAAGAACTGCTAGGCACACGATTTCGATACGAAACAATTCCTTTATGTATCTACATATTATAGTATTCTAGGAGTTTCATCAAAACACCAAAATACATGTATTACTTTGAAAGAGCGGCCGTACCATGTAACTTGAATCTATGTTTGATCATATTCGAAAATCATTTTTTAAACTTGACGTGGCTATTAGTCCAGGAAAAAAGTATTTTTTTTTTATAAGAAACAAATCAGTAAGTTTATGGATTAAGAAATTTACCGACCCAATCACTTTTAATTAGTTTAGGTTAGGGATCAAATGTAATGAATATGTGTTTGTTCTAGATTTTAAAGTGACAAAGCACCTGTGACAGAACATAGTATCGATACTTTACGATATTCACATTTAAGCGATTAAACAGGCTGAGCAAGGCTTTAAAACTATCTTTTTACCGTGAAGGCCAACCACGTCTACGGTAAAATGGGCGTAACATTTGCATTAACGAACACTCATTTTGATAATAATGTTTTATCATTTGGACGTCCAGTTTAATCGTGTAGCTTGTCATGGTGATCTAGCATCTGCATCAGTAGCTGAATAATAAACAACAGATTTGACAGATGTCACCAGAACAACATGGCCACCTTTATTAACTCTGCTGATGTAATTGTTATATAAATAAAGGCCGGTCTAATGTATCACTCTAACAAGGTTCTCAAAATCCCTTAATCGTAGTTAAAGGGCCCCTTATCATTTCGAAACAAGAGTTGTGCGGAGTTATCGTTATGCTTGGTTTTGGTTCCTTTTATTCTCGAGTTTGTTTCATTTTCTATTTGGCGTTCGCTCAGTGACCTTCGCTTAACTGAGTAGACTAAAAAGTGCAAAGAGATCACTAGTTTTCGCTTGAACAGAGTTAACTTTTATTTAAAATCGCTGGCGCAAAATTTTAGTTGAATTAGAACTATGTTAAAGCTGTTTTAGTATGAAACTAGGTTTAACAACGATTTTGTTAATTTTTATCGAATCATCATAGTTTCTCTACCTTTTTATCAAAGTTAAAATCGTCAAATACCTTCATATGACTCTTTGACATTTACAAACGTCAAAAAAGTTCTGTTTACTTAGTTGTTTGTACGAACTGTCATTATTTTAGATGTGTTCAGAAGCAATTTATTAAGAAAATTGCCTAGATACGATACTAGTTAGAAAATGTTTTAAATTGAGAATGAATTAGTAATCTACCTAAAAGTTAGTAAATTGTTAAGTAGTATCATACTAATACTTTAATACTAAGCTGTTGAAATGTTTGCCCGATTGTGTTTAAAAGCACCCATGCAATCGAATGGAAGCCGAAAGAGAAACGGATATAAAAAATCGTTTTCGTGTAAAAGCAGTCTAATTCGTATCAGATAACATCTTTGTTTGAATAAAAGTGGACAAATTTATTGTTGTATCAAACAACATCCCTGTTTAAGGCCAGATATACATACAGTGTTCAAATGCATGAGAAGAAGCGTATTAGTGAAAAAGTCACACTTATGTAGATTGGATGTAGGCTTGAAGCAAAATCAAAATGTTTTGATTTTCCTTCAATCTAGCGTACTGCATTAAAATAGTACGTATATAAGCAAGATTGATGATTGATCATGCATTTATTGGTTCATTTGCGTTTAGTACTTTGAATATATGAGAACACAGCACTACATAAGCATAAGCACTGATTTAAATAATAAAAAAAAAATATGATGAAATTGACAAAAAAATTAAACTAAATAATAATAATAAACAATAACTAATAATAAATAAATAAAAATAAAAATCTCAAAGAAATTTGTAAAAATACAATTTTGTTGAAACTTTGAAACTCAACTACAGAGACTGTTAAATCTTCATCTTAATCATTTTAATTATACTTTGTTATTACTCATATAATATATTGTAAGTACTAAATATACTACTTAATAGTACCGCTTATTCCAATTTACTACAAGTCAACACTGACAAAATGTCAAATATATTTTTCTCATTGTTAACTTTTAAACTAAATAAACTCTAATAAAGTTAGTCTTTTTTGTAAGGCCATCATTGAAGGCAGAATTCTTTGTTTTTCTTCAACTGAGTTTCGGAAATATTTTTCCTCGAAGAATTTTGTTACAGGCCATGTATCAAAATTAACAGAGACATAAAAATTAGTCGGAGGAATTAGACCAATACATGAAGACTGTCTTGAAATTAACGATTAAAAAGCCAATGATAAGTTCACAGGATATGACAGTTAAGCTAAGAGCAGACGGCATATAAAAAGTTGCATACGTTTGCGGTGCTGACGTCACGTTAAAAGTTTAAAAAGCAGAGCAAATGCTATACGTAAATCAGTGTACGCAAACTCGCATAAAAGGGTGATCAGACGTTGTGCAGAATCTGTCCCAAAAGCCGCACATTTGTTTGCGTTGATTTACTCGCACATCAAGTTTACGCAAATGAGTTTGCAAATTTTGCGATCAATGTGCGACGTGTTCACACGATATGCGGAAAAATCCGCACATCACCCATTTGCGACCATATGCAGGTTTGCGACCACCTCACGCCAAAAATTTAGCTTTCCGAGTTTGTATTCTGCCGAACCTGTATCCCAAAGCCTAGGGTGCTTCTCCACAGCAGTAATCAGAGATTTAACTTCGTCAGTCGCCCAATTGTCTACACTATTCGACTACAAGACTCAGATTTTCTTATGCGGCGTATGTTACTTTGCCGAGGCTTCTTGATATCTATTTGTGTTGATTCGCTCATTTCTTTTTTTTTTTTCCTTGAAATTGAACACCGATGTTATAACAACAACTTCACAATTACTACTGGAAATATGCACATTTGCGTGGTCTTGTTTTCGTGTCATCGCAAATGAATGGGACGGTCGCACATGCCCTCACATGCACGCAAAATGTCACAAAAAATGTGCGAGGGTGTTCCGACGATATGCAAAAACGCCGCACATTTATGTGCGATTTCGCCGTCGCACATCGTCTGCAAACCATTTGCGTGCATTTGTGGAATGTCCCAAAAGAGTGTTCAGATGATAAGCATCAATAGTCGAACAGTAAATATTTGCGGCTTTTATCTGCCGTCTGCTCTTAGCTTTACAGATGAGGGTCTAACTAACGAAGGTGCACTAAGGCTTAAGTATTATGCGCGAAACAGATTAAACCAGCAACAGCACCAGCATCGTCAACAGCAAACAGCACGCTGACCAGCAAAAATTTCTCAAACACATTGCTACCAGAAACGTCATTTCATCTGCTTGACATTTCATATGGAAAAAAAAGCTTTTCATTGTGGTGCCACTGAATATTGCAGTGGGAAAGTTGACAACACCGCACCAGCAACAGCAAATTTAGGACTTTGGCCTAACGACGCTGTTGGCGTTGCTGTTGCTGTTCTAATGTGTGTTGAACAATTGAAATACATTGGCTCTAAATTAATGGCGGCCGCTGTTGCTGTTGACGGTGCTGTTGCTGGTTCAATCTGTTCCGCGCTTTAAGGTCCAATATAGTAAATTTATAAGTTCCTAAAAATATACTTTACTCTTAGAGCTGATGCTTCGTAGTGTGCTACCCCTGTCCATTCGCTCAGCAATTATTTTTGTCGCAGTTTAACTTCGGTTTTTATACGGCTCATCAAACAATGTTTCACTGGAATCTTATATCAAATATTGTTTATACTGGCTACAACAGCTCTTAATAGGCTTATGAAACAGAGATCCACTAGCGATCTGATAGGTGGTCTAACTCAGGTATTTGCTGTTGATCTAATAGCGTACAGAACAGCTCCAAAAGTCGAGGTCATCAGAATTATTTTATTAAAGCTGATTCGAGGACAGATTGCAAGAGCGATTTCTTCTCCTAACAACCTAATTTTTGGGGCTTATTATCCTTACGACGATTATTACTAGAGTGTGCGTCTAGAACTGTGGTTATGCGGCTCCATTATAGTCGAGACGTCCTTGCAAAGCGGATGAGGATGCATTCGGATCAATAGGACTGTGCCCGATCAGGACAGTGTAACACACTTCTGGTTGTTATCTAATTGATAAAGAAAGTTGTCGAAAATATATATCTTGTGTCTTGGCCGACCTAAATAAATTTACATAAGTTTAAGCGCAATATAATTTTACGTATAGGGGCAGTCAGGGTGGCAACATTAAAACTGCTGCTGTGGTTGTTCTAGTTTTAAATAGATATAGTTTATTTCAAGTATTTTTTTAATAAGGTTAAGTGTAGTCTTATGTCATAAGATTCCTGCAGGTATTTGAAAAGTAAGCTAGTTTTTTTTTTTTAATTTTTTCTAGCTTTAAGATAGTTTTAAGATTAATGTTAATAAAAATAAATTTGAAAAAAAAAAAAAAATTATAATTTATGTCAACAGCAATTTGAACTTGAAAACCACATGTTTCCTTTTTCATATCGCTTAACATAAATGTTAAAATATCAACTACTCGTAATAGATATAATTTAATTATTTTATCATTTAATTCTAATTGTTTTGTGTAAATGACAGTCAGACTTATCGAAAGCGAAATTTACTGCATTGCTTGATTGCTTTTGTCATGACATTTTTTTCCAGTTTAACATGGTAAATTACCCACTTCAATTATGAATACAGGGTTGCATGTTGCCTTCAATTTAATAGATGGCTTACAAAAAATTATTAACCTACAAAAAGACTTGGCTTATTGAACAAGTTATTTCGTATTGTCCATATTTTCGTTTATCTATTTCATCACTATTAAGGTACATTATTATGGATTAAGAAACACTCGATTCCTGACACAAAAGTCTATGTTCTTAATTGATGTATAATATCAAATTCGATTCTCGGTTCAAGTGAGTTAAAGAGTGTTTCAATTGCGCGGATTGATTTTGGATTTTGGTGACATCTGTCAAATTTCTCGTTAATTATTCAATTACTGATGTCAAACAACCATGGCAAGTAACAGTATTGAACAACACGTCCAAATGAGAAAACTTCATTTTAAAAATGAGTGTTCATTAATGCAAAGGTTGCGCCCAATTTATGGTAGACGTGGTGGCCCTTCAAAGTCGACTCTTCAACGTTTCGCGGCCAAATTGGAGACGACGTATTTGGTTATCAATCAGCAAACATCCATACGTCAAAGGAGCGCAAGGTTGGTCGAGAATGTCGCCACGGTCCGTGAAAGTGTGCATCTTTTGCGGACTTCAACTTGGCGAATTTTGCACCAGAACTTGAGTCTAAGCCCCTATAAAATCCAATTCACCCAGGAGCTCAAAGTTAGTGGCCATAAACAACCCAGTTTTTTCATTGACTGAGCCTCAGAGATTTTGGAAGAGGATCCCAAATTTGGCATTTTTGGCCAAAAATCATCTTAAGCAACGAGGCGTATTTTTGAATTACTGGCTAAATTGCCGTAATGGGATGAAATGAAGTTCACAGTATGACAATATATCCTCAAAAAGTTACCTTTTGGTGAGGATATCCGATTGGCGGTGGCGTCATTTGTCCGTTGTTTTCGAAATCGACAATGGAGAGCGCTGAACGATGATAGCCAATTTCTTATGGCCCAAATAGAACTATATGAACCTGGACAACATGTGGTTGCAGCAGGACGACCGGCGCAACGTGACAGACAGCGGACGCCATGAACTCTCGCAGAGGTGACCTGAATTGATCACCAAGGTCATGCGATCTGACCTCGCTAGAATTTAGCTTGTGGGGTTTCGTGAAGTCGCAGGTCCATGCGCAAAACCACAATAGACTGATCCCTTTAGGAGGACATAAATTGCGGAAGAGTAATTGAAAATTGGAATACTTGGATCCGTGCCGCCGCACCATACGAGTAACAATGCCTGCTTATGTTAGAAAAGAATGATCTTGTAAGATCTCGCATTTTAGGAAAGTAAAATTTTAGCTAAGCATACACAATTGTAATATCTTACAATATTGTCAGATTTTTCGAAAACAAAATTCAACAGATTTCCTAATAACCGCCTGAACTTACAGATTTATTCAACAATACTGTTAGGTTTCCAACGGCTGTCAATGAGCTGATAATAATTGAACATTTTTTAAAAAGTTAAAATTGTCAGTTCACACTGTTGGGTTGGTTGATTTTATTAAAAAATCGAACAATCCCTCGGTAGAAAGTTGGCTGAAAACGTGTTAGCCATTTTTCGCTTTCAACTGAAATAAATTGTTAAAAAAATATCGTGTGTGTACCAGTGGCGTGGCGTGGATAATTTTAAATGGGAAGACGTTATAAAATTTTGTTACCAGTAAAAATGAAAAAATAATCTTAGAACCTTAAAAAGAACATTTCTAGTAGGGATATGGTATCTACAAATGCATTCCACATTGACTTAGCAAAAAATGTGTAGCTATATTTTTTTATACTTCAAGACATTAATATTTCAATCAACAATGAGCTTGAAACAAAATAAAAAAGGACCTCCTTTTAGACACCACCTCTTTCGTCGGACATAACTGCGGCACCTTCCTAGGAATTTTCTATTAATATTTCCTTGCAATCATATGTCTCAAGAATATTAAATACATATATGACGGGACCACTCATCTGCATTAAGACTCGCCCTAACGTCAAAAAATACAAGATATCTTTCTTGTATTCCATTCTCTGACAAGAACCGAAATTTGGCACTCAGTTGTCCCCTATGACTCAAATCTGATGTTTCGTCGATCATAATCGACACGAACCGGGCTTCTATGGTTTCTGTTTTAATTTAAGATTTAATAAGAGCCGCGATACTATGTATCAAGAGGGATTTACATGTATTTATGAAACACGCACATCTGGGATCGAAATCCCTGGTGTGTAAAGGAAAAAAGGATAAAATATAAACTATCAACTATCCTTACTAAAATTATTTGGTTTCTCCGATAGGTAATCTGTTGAACAGCAATCTACATTTATCAAAGACTTTTCCAAGACAAAATCTAGAACTGCACTAAAATTAAGAAGCCAATTTTTTTTATCAATATAGTGGATAATAAAAGGAATTAAATCTTTAGATACTTTAACATCTAACTTTTCACTTTTTTTAATTAAGTTCAAATTGGCTTTTCAAAACACTAGATTCATTTGAAGTTATTGAACCTGTGCAACACAGTCTTTTATTGAATGCCAATTGAATCTAAAATTAAATTCCTATTAAAAAAAAGCAAATGCATTTTATTTGAGAAGTGTTCTTCAGCGATATGCTAAATTTACACTTTTGACAAATTGCCATATATTCTACCATGATTTATTTCATAATTTAAAATTATCACAGTAAATTTTCAAAATTATCAATCGTGTATAAACTAACACGAGAGTAAAATGAAAGCATTTTACATTAGCATGCAAATCAACATCAAATTCAAAATCAAGAATCAACAATACCCACATGCCATAGTTATATTTATGACATATTAAAAAAAAAAAAACAAATAAGTCGAAGAACACCGTCTTATTTCTTACTCAAGCTTGAAAAAAAGGCGAGCACCTGAACTCCTGCAATGTATTATCTTCCTACTGACATGCAATGCTAATTGCTAAAGGGAGAATAAAATACAAATAATTCCAACTCCTACTGGTATACATCGAAAATTTTATAAGACGGAATGTAGCGTCTTATTTTTTGCGGATGTTGAACAAAGAGGATCCGAAACACAATGCTTGGGGAAGAAAGGGATATAAAACAAATAAATAAGACGGTGATTGAAAAGTTTATGTCAGAGTATTTTTGTGACTCTCTTGGTTAATGTTGGTTGGGGATTGTGGAATGTGTTTGGATAAAGTATAAGATACAAACGAGAAGCAGAATGGAAAACTTAAACTTATTCGATGTTTATTTGGTAGATTGTGTTATTTGTGGATTTTCTAAAAGGGAAGACGATAGGAATCGTGTTATATGGACGCCACGCCACTGGTGTGTACTTAGCTTAAGATAATTTTATTTTACAAAACAAAAGAAAATATTTTTAAAAACTCCACACAGTGCATTTTTAAATGTCCCTCCTATTTTAAAATTAATTTTATCACAAGAGTCATTTTCCCATCTGATATTTTTTGTATTATTATACTTGTTGGAGTCCAAAAACAATTTAGTTCCGATTTAAACAAATTAATTAAATTATCCAAGTAAAAGAACTAAAACATCCAATTAAACATTCATGAAAATTAAATTTCCCAAAAGGGAGTCGAGCTTATTTAAAAATTAAACAAACACACCGGCGGAGGTCGGTGGATGTTCAGCACGGTAAAAAGCTTTAATCTAATTAATTTCACTTCTCATGGGTTGAATTTACTTCATTAGCACAAAGTAAACATTTCAGATTTTCATCTTTAGATAGGGCAGTCAGATACTCTACCTGCAAGTAAAGTATGTTGTTTTGGATTAGGTACATGGGTTTTAGGTAGGTACTATAAACAGTCTGGGCAAAGCATTTAGTCGCAACTTTTCATTCATCCACTTTATCCATTTAGAAAAGATTTTTTGTTTTAATTCTTTTGTAAGTTAACTTTGAAGTTAGCTTAAATGAAATAAATGTTGGGAAAAATGATTCAAGGATATTTATCCTTCTTAAAAGGTTTATCTTGATTTGAAATAAAATAAAAACTTTGGTTTAAGGGATAAAATTGTGTATGTTATATCGACGAAGAATTACTTATTGTGTGGTAGTTTAGAGTAATCTAGACCAGAAGACAGCAACCCAAATAAAATTTTAAGGTTCTTCCAATAGGGACTTCTTAAATTTGACAGCTGATTGCTACATCTGTCAAATTGTTTGTGGTTTTTTTAATCTGTCAAATCAGCATTAGGACTTAAATGATTAAATTGTGTTTTATGAAAGGAGGCTTTTGTTCAAGCAATATTTCGCGCGCCTTCCCATTTTACGAAAAAAGTGTATTCCCAGAGCGAGGAAGAAATGTTTAAAAAAAAGCGAATGTTAAAAGTATGAAAATGAGAGATTCTCTAAAAATGGTTGATAGCTACTTATTTCCACCAAAACAATGTCTGAATTTACGCACCGATTCCCTGCAATGAGATTGACCTGACAAATTTCCAGACAATGAAAGAGAAAGCAAGATCAAACATAATAAGTAGCCATTTTGTTTTTGTCGTTATTATTTGGAAACCCAATGAATAAAAAACAGAATAATCAGTTTAGCACGGTTGGCTACAAATTTGATTTCGGGGTTAAGCGTAGTACCCAGATCGCGCTAAATTTGATCTCCCACATTTTTCTCCAAACATCAGCTAAAATCCAAGCTAAATTTTGACATAAAAACCTTGTGGAGAATATGTCACAGAAAACAGCTGTTCTCTAAATGAAATTTTTTCAAAGATTTAAAAGAATTTGGCTTAAGGTATGATTTTTTAAGAATTATGAATGCGAACGAATAAGAATTATGAATTATGAGTGATTTTTGCTGGGGAAAATCTTGTAAGAATTCTGTCACCAAATATTCTTATAAATATTATCCAAATATTATTCCATTTCAAATTGAAATTTAGCTCGAGAATAAATGTGCCAGACAATAATTATTACGTGCGCTAAATTTTGACAGATAAGTTATGTACAGTTCGAAGAGAAATTTTGATTTTTTAGCTAGAGCAGCGTATCTTTCGGCTAAAATGCTTGACATAATTTTAGCTTGGCTAAATTTTGGAGAGAATTTTGTATGGGAGATAAAATTTAGCGCGATCTGCGCTGATCTAGGCTATGTGGCATTTTTCCTGCAACTACCCTAAAATGTGTGTAACTGGGGTGTCATTATAAATTTACGCTTATGACTTTCACATATTTTTAAGCCTAAATAAACTGTAGAAAACGTGGATTTATAGTAACTAACAACACTCAACTACTCCTGTGTGCGTGTTTTCGGCAAGAATGGAGGGGACCTAAAATTTTGTGACAGGTCTGATCGACTAAGATGAGAAGCACATTTCACGACAAGGGTATTGTTGGAGTTGGAATTGCAACTTTTTCGTCTGAAGGGTTATACTATTTTTTTAGAAGACACCGGCTGATCCCAGAGCATCGGTGTGACAGTTTAACACAATAACCATTACGCAATGGTGTACTCAGGTGTTTCTATGTAACTATGGTCTCTATAATTGAAAGTGAAGAAATCAACGTTTGTATAAGTTTCCTTTTTCACATGCACATCTCACATATTGGTTCCATAGGCGAAGGCTGCATCAAATTGTTAGTACTCGTGTTTCCTTCAATTTGTGTTGCCTAGGAAATCAAATATTTACTTCGCCTTTTACCTCTCTTGCCCAATACCAACTAAATGCCACATTTCTCTGACCAGTAACATATTTTCAATCCCAGTGCTTCACATTTCGGTATTTGCTAAATATTAAAATGCACAACAGGGTCGCAAGTTGTTACTCTTAGGTATAGTGGATTAGAACCTTAAACATTCACTCCCAGATAAATAAACGGTGATTAGCAGCGAGTTAGGAGTTATACATCTATAATCTTTTGTGTAATTTCTATTCACAAAAATGTATATCGCTCTAAAGGAACAAGGAGCAAACTAGGTGTTCCTAACTCTGCACACTTACTGCAGGTTTTAAATTTGACGTAAAAGTTTGACAGAAAGGAAGCAATTCAAGTTATTTACGTCATTTTATACATCAAATCCAAATAGGTAATAGTTAACTTATAACCCGACTCTAAAAAACTAGGTGCAGACGAGTATGTGATAAAACTGATTTGCATAACATTTGTTCGCTTCGATTTGAATGAATTTTTAGACCTTCAATCTAAAATTCACTGACATAGTTTTTTAAAGAATAAGAAGAACCAGTCTAGAAAAGTAGGAAGGAAAAGTACCCCTATCACCGTTTGAAAATGTCACATAAGAAGTTCACTTTTATCTAGACTCTTCATAGAAATATCTAGCGGAACATTGTCATCTGACATTTTTGGGAAGTGGCTAGTCTATTTATGATAGTAGTGGCCAACAATCCAATGAACGCTTTATGTGCCAACTTCCGTTCTTATATCTTCGCAATGGGTTGGGAGCATTGGATTATCAAGCCTGCTTTGCTTAGTTCAAGCAAGTTTCCGGGAGAGATACATATGTAGATACCTATCATCAGAATATTTAATATCAGAAGTCGTACTCCATGCTTGGGTCTGTCCTCACGGGGTATAAGCAAATATTACCAAATTCAATTTAAAAAACAGCCGTTTAAGATTAAAGGTTGAACATACTAAATTATTTTCGTCGTGGGAAATCGAATAAAGAGGAAAGATATTGACTTAAAGCTGATAAGTGGTCAATAGGCTGTGATCCCCTTCAATTATTCTCTCCAAAACATACCCTTTCTGTTCGCAAACGCCCTTACTGATGAACCGAAGAATCCATAAGGTAGGGTTTTTTATGAAATCCTGGGTGCAATTTCGAAGTTGTTTTCGGTATGAAGAGAAACTGATAATGACTTCTCAACAGACTTTGTAACTGTAACATAAGATTTCCAAAGCTTAAGATCTAGAAAGAAACCTATCACTTTCCAGACGGTGGAACCACCAAACTTTGTGCTTATTGACGATGCGACGCAAGAAAGGTATACGACATCTTAGACGTGCGCTTTTGTTTCTAGAGCAAATTTGATCATTTCGGCTGTCAAAAAAAATTGCGAAGCATCCAGAAGAAGAAATTCAATGTTGGACGCTTAAATATACCTTGAGTTACTAAAACCTACGGAGTGGCCCTTAGAGAGAAGCTCTCCGCTGTGCATTTACCTACCACAAACGTCAATCATTAGTGGTTACAGTATCGTCAGGTCACCAAAGAGACAGCCGAAACTACCTTAAGCTACCAACATCCTCCGAGCTTACGGAGTTCGAAGAGTCTCTCGATCGGTCGATCGATCAAAAGACAAGCCAAAATTCTTCAAAGCACCGATGTTAACTTAGTCAACAAACTACAGGAAATAGTAGACGTCTGTCAAGTAAGATTTCCAGCAGCTGCTTAGTGGGCATCCTGTGGCCGTGGCGCGATGGATGTGTGCTCGCCTGTGAACCTCATGATCACAGGTTCGATCCCTGCCGTCGTCGTCTATGTCGTTTTAATTCCATTAAAAAAAAAACCTTCTAAAATTGTCATCAATGGGTTGCTGGTTTACTCATTCCTCATTGCATGTTGTTCAGGCATAACACTAACAACATGTATTTGAGTTAAACTAGTTTGCCCAACAAGGATGAACACGAATAAAATAATGTGAATTATAAGCGACATAGAAATAAGACACGGCATTCTCCGCTTTAGTTCAGCCGCCATCCCTGGAGATAAAATATCTGAGACAACAACCTTCAGTCTCAGAACATCGTGCCACACATCTTTCCTATCCTTCTTTCTCTTCTGTAACTTCACGCCCGCGCTGTGTTGAAACATTTAAAGGGTAATCATAATCCCTTGAGCGCGGGTAGATTATAAAAAAAAAAAAAAAAAACCAGTAATTGGACAAGATGACAACCCACTTCTAATTAATGAATAACTATAGTTCAACCACTTATTATAGATGGATGAATTACGCCGAGCCGATATGGTTGGTAACCTGCAAAACTATTTTCATATAAGGGTGATGTTTTAGGCAGCAGGTATGCATCAATTCATCAACAAAGTAGGAGTGGAAGTAAACATGCCCGATGATATTGACTATCAGCTCTGAATAATCTATCTACAAAAAAGGGAACCTCTTTCCTGCGAGAATTATCAAGGCATATCCCTTCTAAATGTCTTATGTAAGATTCTTTCCAACGTTCTTTATCATCGTATGCAACACTATAAAGGACAAGTATTAGTGTCGATCCCGGCTCATCAAATAGACCACAGACGAAAGTTTGAAAAATTTTAAGTCACCCTTTTTTCATCGAATTGAATTATATATGGCTATGTTGGAACTTAGATCCCTAAAAAAAACTAATCCAATGTACAACTTAACTTCCCGAGAACAAAAAACAGGCACAGGGTTCCGGCAAGGAGTTGTGGATCTAGACCAGAAAAGTCCAAAGATGACTAATAAATTGGCTGATCCACATCGATCAAATGAAGATTACTGAAAGCAGCGTGCTGGGAAGCATAAAAGAAGGAAAGCCTCCGGCGCGCGCCGTAACTGCGACAACCCTTTTGAATTGTGAGTCGCTTGTAATCATTGGGTATAATTCTTTCCAACCATTCTTAGTTCTTCTTAGTTAATTGTAATGAAGCCCCCACCGGAGGGAAGGGGTCTCAATTCTCAAATCAACTAAACTTATTTTATTTTGTGGATTCGTCCATGATTTGCCGGATTCGCCTGTGATTTACCAGATTCGTCTGAGTTTGGCGGATTCGTCTGTGATTTTCAAAAAGTATGTTGGAAGGATATAAAAATACATTATTACTTTTTTATTTTATTATTTGAAGATGTTGTTATATTAATAAAATTGCATAGAGAGCTGTTAATGGATTCGGTTTTCCGGATTTTTAGTTGTACGTATCTTATTTTTCATCTTTTTTTATTGAAATTGCAAGCGGCACTTAACCAAACTTATAAATGGAAAAATGCATTGACATTTACTGGACGATTAAGAACCTACATAGAGTAACTCGTAGTTGTAAAAAAGCTTGAATTCCGAAAACCTACACAGGTATTAATTTTGCATTTTCAATCTTCCAGCGTTAGGGTTCCGAACTTGACCTATGTGCATACATAACTATTACTATAGAGTGGGCAGTAGGACATACAAGCCTCGTAGTGGTGCTTGTTTTATGTTTTCGCATCGTTAGATCCAATGTAGGAGTATTGTTGCATCCTGTATCTCGGCACATGCCATAATATATCAGGGCCACAAAATGAATGTATATTTTTTTGCCGTTTCCTTCTAGCGGATTTTATGGAACAAGGTATAACAACGTGTATCATGTGTTCCGGATGGTTTGTTCATAGTAAATACCATTATTGGTATTCATGTTTCATGCGATGAACCGTGCACAACCCAAACGATGCAATAAGCTTAATATAATGAAGCCTAGCTGATGGATGCGTGCATATGGGTAAACTGCAAGCACACTCGCATCAAGCATAAACGGAATAATTTTTCATCTCCTTATCTTTCATAGCTTTGGGAATCTTGATAAACACTGAATGAGATAGTTTTTTAAGTAACTTAACAATTCCAAAAAAAAAAAACTTTTATGATACAAATTGGAACTTAAGCAAAGCTATCTCTATTCTATCTCTAATCTATCTATCTCTAAAAATGTTGAGTTGGGAGAACTTCTAATGAACTTGACGACAAAACGGATATATTCTGATTTAGGCTAAAAATTTAAAATAAGAGCCAATTACGATTTGTAGAGAGCCTAAACCTAGTAACTTATGACTCCCAAACATTCTTGTATGCGTGTTTTCAGCAGGAATGGGGGAGACCTACAACATGTCTTCCGTTTCAACATGCACACAGGGAGTCGTTTATAACTAGGTCCGGTTTTTATATGTGCTGTTGTGTCTCTAGATGGGTAGAAATGGCGGCCACGAGTAGTCTTCCTAAATTACCCA
Organism: Philhelius festivus; assembly: GCA_963931855.1. Classification (NCBI taxonomy): domain Eukaryota; kingdom Metazoa; phylum Arthropoda; class Insecta; order Diptera; family Syrphidae; genus Philhelius; species Philhelius festivus. The sequence continues at coordinate 187,193,121 of OZ007554.1, read as the reverse complement.
AATAGCCCTGGAGTGCGCAGTTTTGATACCAACAACTCGTTTGTCCTGTAGATTTAATGCCATATATGGTTCATGTAATACTCCTTGGCAAAATGGTGCGTTGGACTGTCATGCGGAAGGTCTCGAGTTCGATTCTCAGCTGCTAGAAAAAAGTTTTTCAGGGATGTACTGTCTCTTGCGAGGAATTGACAAATTTTCTAAGAGTATATTTCTTGTCATGGAAAGTGCTGCAAATTACCCGTTCGGAATCGTCAAAAAATTGGAAAAACAGGAATGGTTGAAAGTTGTAAGTCACTAGGTCCTGGTTCACTTCGAGCTGTTGCACCACCAAATTTAATTTATTTATTTTTAGATTCATGAACTCTCTTCTACCTGGAGTTCACTAGATCGTGGCCTTAAAATCGAGAAGTACACGTTACAGAAGTCGTCGATATTCATCTCATATCCAATTCTTCTTGATTAGAAAAGAGATCAAGTCTTTGATCTTCAGTTCACATAGTTCGTTAAGGTCGTCGGGGAATAATTTCTGGGCCAGAGCAGGACCTTTACAAAGGAAATCACTGACTATTTCCTTTTTCTTCTGATGCCCACAACTGTGACAGTAAATACTGTAGGATACTCGTATTCCCAACTTCGAGGCATATTTCCCTCGTGGCTAAGGGGAAGTTAATGCCATAGCGAAATGTTTGTGCAGGTCGAAATCTCGAAATGCTTATTCACCATCACCTCTTAGTTAATGTGGGAAATGGGAAAGGCAGGCTATACGAACTTGGTATGAACACAAATGTCCAACTTCATTGGATACCTGGACATTTTAGTGGCAAGGGAAATGGGAAGTCGCACTCTTTACTACGGAATAGAAGAAAACAGTATTAAGAACGAAATAAACAAAGAGGAGGGTGCCTAAAAGCTTAGGCACGCTTAACTTTTACTTGGGTACTATAACCAAAATCATTTCATGAACTGCATCAGCTTAAGAAAGAACAACCTTAGAATATGGTCTAACGGGTCATTGTAAACTAAGAAGACACTAAAGAATTATTGGCTTAGAAAAAAGTGATTCTGCAAATGATGGAACGCCCACCGAACCACATACTAAGCAGATGCGAAGCACTTATGCAACAAAGAATTAACAAATTTCTTTAAGGGGTACAGAGCATCTCATCGAACTCTCAACGGGGGCACAATAGAGCTTTAGATCGCAGTGCAATAACCACCCATACAAAATTCATAAGCTATAAGTAATGTCACTGTGTACCGCAAATAGCTTTCGATTGTTAATATTATGTAAGCCGATCCACTGACCAAAAAATAATCAAAACTTATTAATTTGCCTAAAAAATCTTGGAATAATATATTTAAGTCAATTTCAAAACATCTTAAAACAAACGATATTGATTTCCAATATTTACAGAAAATTTCCTTGTTAACAAAAAAATCATAAGATTCTATTTATATGATGTATAAATTTAAATACTTCGATATTTTTCCCATAACCATTAACCTTATCTATTGTAATGTCATTACCATAATTCTTCAATGCCTATCCATGTTATAGCTTTAAAGAGGAAGGTCGGGTAACCCAATTCAATTCAACGTATTTGAAATTATCTGGAAATTTCCATATTGTTTTTTTTTTTTATGTGCCTACCTTTAGAAAATGGCAGTGTCTAGCCTGTTTTGGGTTGAATATTTTGTTTGCATCAATTTGTGGTAACATTTCTAAAAATATTGGAAATATTTTTATTTATGAGTTCAGATGTTGTGATTTATAAGATTGATTTGTAAATTTATGCAAAACTCGTTATTCTATAAGTATCAACAGTGCTGTAACTAAAATACAAACTCTGTATCTGTATCGTGTATTTATGAGTACCTGCACCCTAAAGGGTGAAAGGTATTTTTTTTTAAACTTTTGACTTTTTATCCAGTTTTTAGGTGGAAGATTGAACTTTTTTTTTAAGTTAAGTATTTATCTCAAACGATTTGGATAAAACGATATAAGTATGACCAGCATTTTGGCAACAAAGAATTTTCAAAAGCTTTTATTAAAGGTAATCTGCTATAAAACCTTTGTTTTGCTTTTAGACTTCCCTTAATATTTAAGCTCTTTAAAAGTTTAAATATTATATCATAGTAAAATTTTCAATGTTCGGAAAATATGTTGCTGAACTCTATGACACATATGTCCCTGTGGTAACAAAAGTCTTAAAGCCTCATAGCTGTCCATGGTTTACCCCTCAAATTAAAAAGCTTATTCAGGAAAGAGAGCACTTCTTCAAAAAATACAAAAGAAATCGGACGGAGTATAATCGATGGCAATATACCTTTGCTCGTAACAACGTAACCTCACTCATACGCAATGTCAAGCGCTCATATTTTATGAAACGTCTTGACCCTAAATTAAACTCAAAGGTCCTATGGAAAAACTTGAAAAGTTGCGGCGTTATTGATAAGGAAAAACCCAAATGCTCTTATAGTCCTACTGAAATGAGCCTGGTTCTTGCGCCAGACTCTTCTGAGGTGGTTTCGTTTGAATTTGGTGAGTTCTCCTCTGATGACTCTTTTGAATTTAGGTGTGTAAGTGATTTGGAAGTTGAGATAGCAGTTCGCTCGGTCAAGTCAAACGCAGTGGGACCCGATGATATGTCACCGAAATTTATAAAATTAATCCTTCCAGTTCTCCTCCCGTTCCTGGTGCATATATTCAATTACTGTATCTACAGTTGTCAATTTCCTGAGCAATGGAAAAATGCCAAAGTTGTTCCAATCCCAAAAAACCCTTACCCAAAAAGCCCCTCGGAATTCAGACCCATTAGTCTTTTATCATTTCTGTCGAAGACGTTAGAAAAAATATTGGCTGAACAGATACAAGACAATTTGGACAGAAGAAATAGCCTATCAGTATGGCAATCAGGGTTTAGAAAGAAGCATAGTTGTGAATCAGCCGTATTAAAAGTAACTTCTGACTTAAGAAGAGCAATGGATCGTGATGAAATCAGTGTAATGGTGATGCTTGATTTTTCAAAAGCCTTTGATTGCATTGATCACTCGATTCTTATGTGGAAACTCAAAAATAACTTTCAATTTTCACGCTCAGCCCTTCAACTTATCTCTTATTATTTAAGAAATCGTTTAGTACGTGTCGAAACTGAAATCGGGAGTTCTAGCCCGTTTTTTGTCAAGACGGGTGTCCCACAAGGATCGGTTTTAGGTCCTCTACTTTTCTGTGCCTACATAAATGATCTTCCTGATTTTATTGTAAATTGTAATGTCCATATTTATGCAGATGACGTAACAATTTATCTGTCTAGGAAACCTGGATTGTTAGAAGACTGCGTAGCCCGAGTAAATGAAGATCTTTTACATATTCAGGGATGGGCTGAGTTAAATAAAATAAGATTAAACCCGTTGAAATCATTTGGAATGGTGTGTGCAAGAAGCGAAATATTAGTATGTGATGTCCCCTCTCTTAATTTGAATGGCTTTATCTTACCTTATGTTGATCGAGTTAAATATCTCGGCTTTATAATAAACAGTAAAATGAGTGACGCTACATCGGATTCCATTAGAAGAATTTACGGTGGACTAAGGAGTCTTAGAATGTCTTCAAGTTTGTTGAGTCCTAACATGAAGATGCGACTGGTAAAATCATTGCTCTTGCCCATCTTCTCTTACAATTGTATTATATACTCTTGTTTAGATTCTGAATGCAAGCGTAAAATAAATGTTGCATTCAATGACTGTTTGCGGTATATCCACAGTTTGCCAAGGTATATAAGCGTTTCGCGGTATAAAACTTCGCTATTGGGAATGGGGTTGGATGACTTTTACAAGTTTAGATCAGTTCTGAAACTGCATAATATAATTCATAATAAATGTCCTTGAATGAATATCTTAGTTTTCTTCAATCACCTAGAGGCCTTAAGTTAGTTTTACCACGATTTACACATAATGTTGAAGAGCGATCATATTTTGTCAATGCAATTCGACTGTGGAATAATCTTCCATCTCAATTGCAAAGAACCATCTCGTCGGGGGGATTTCGAAAGGAGCTACTCAAACACATGTCGGAATAAATTTCAAATATCTGAATATCTAATATCTAATATCTGAAACTAAATTATTAAATTTTGCAACGTTTGTTCTTTTTATTATTACTATTATTATCATTATTAACTTATAATAATTATCTATTATTTATTTATTAATTCTAGAACTTATTTATGTTAAAATTTATACGACGTCTACATCATTTACTCGTGCACATAACTTATTGTTATCTTAATTTGATACTATTCATGAGATTAATCTCGAAGTACAATGTAAATAGTTTAATATGAAATAAATGAAAATGAAAAAATGAAATGAAATGTTGTTTCGAGTGTCAATGACAACAATTTGTACGTGAGTAGGCCTAAGTCATGACGCACAATTTTCCAAGTGGTGCGAAAAGTCGAGTTATTGTGCGCAGGGCAAAATTGACTGCCTTGAATTCTTCTGCATGGACAGCGAAGATATTTTCGGCAGATCTTCCGTTTGACACCAATTTGTCCACCATGTTGCGAATAGTCTTTTCGAATAATATAATTGTAAGTACACATTACATTACATAATACACTACTCCGTAGATAAATCTACGAAGTAGAGACACTGAAAGCACTGGCAACTGAAACCATCATCTTAAAAATTACAACAGAGGGAGACACAAAGAAAGAAAGAACAGAAGAAACACATATCAACGCACACAGTTGGTATTTCAATGGTCCCCCATCCAAGTACTAACCACGCACAATGATGCTTGATTTTGCTGATCGATGGGAATCGATGCTTCCATCAAAGCCTAGGCCGTTGACAATATATGTAATTGTAATTATGTACTTACTTATTCGTAAATTTCAGTGATAGAGCTAGTCTCGCTAATTATTTGCAGACTCGTCTGCCGTATATTTAAATGGATGCCTATGCACTTATAAATGTTTGCTCAAGCTTTGTGCTCTACTATAAGAGATTGATAAAATCCATGGTATCTTTTAAAAAAAATTGTAACATAGTTTTTGATTTATTGAAATAAATCACACTGTAGATGTGTGTACTTACACTATTCCCTATCGATAATTGGATTTTAATCATTAACTTTCAGCTTCCCAAAAAAGAGAACAAAAATCAAAATAAAAAATAAAAAAATTGCGAACCAAATGTTTTTATAAAAATAATAAAAAAGAAAAATTCTATCAATTTAAGCTAGCTTTCCCACACCCCTAGTTCTATTTTTTATTTAATTTTATCAAACACGATTCCACGAATTTTTATAAGTATTTTTATGCAGAATATTTCTTAGAATTTTTAAAAATTCGAATTTTTGGTTTCGAAAACTCACAATTTTGAAAACCAACCGCTCGATTGATTTGAAAATTGGGGACCCATCAGTTTTTTAAAACTATCTAAAATATTTCGAAAAAATTGTTTTCTTATTCAACAATAACGATACTTACCATACAAAAATGTTAACAAACCTTTTTATAAAATATTACTTTTCTCAAAAACGACTTCAGGATTTTTGATAAAATTTGTTTTTGACATGTATCAAAACCTAAAAAAAAATGCTTTTCGTATTTAAAACTTCTTTTTTTAAACTTCTTAAAACGCCCATGCATACATTTGATGGATTTATTTTACTATAAGCTTTAAAATTTTTTTTACACCTCATTGTAGGTATATCATTGATTTATGTGTCATACGCAGTTCCGGCCAAGTGTTTGAACAGATATTCCATAATACTTAACTCGTGTCCTTGAGCCATACAAAATATTTTTATTTCCATAAAAGGTGGTTTGAATTTAGATGCTTGATTTTAGAAATCATGAAATATATTGATTTATTTAAAACATTTTCAGATAAAAATGTTGATGGTTGTAAATGTACGACTGGATGGCATGTCCTTTGTTCCTGAACTTCAATGTGAATTTAAGAGTATAAGTTTATAATAGGTAATTCATTTTAAAGAATACATGTGGGTTTCTTGCAATTAACTCTTTTTTAGTTGACATAGTTTCTTTGATAATTTTAGACGACACGTCAGTATTTACAGATGTGTTTTGACACACGCTTGCAGCGTACGTGAATGCGTTAATAGGTTCGTAAAAAGGGGTTTCCAATAATGACAATAGAAGATGAAAATAAAGAATTTAAATTTTTTTAATTAGATCAATTATATTCATAAATTTCAATAATATAATACATAATTTTTCATATATAAATTATCACTTACTATTATACATAACTCAGAAAGACATTCGGTTTTCTTATTATAAAATAACTATACAAATAGTATTGAATGTGTTAGACTACTCTTAATAATAAAAATCAAAATATTTATGATTTTTAATTGTGTGGGGAAATTATTGAAAACTAGCTTCCCCGGCAGACGTTGTTCTGCCCTTTTTTTTCTAAAACAACAGTAATATAACATATTTAGGAGTGATCACTTTTCATATTTATAGATTTATGTCTCCATGATAAACAACGATTACTTACAATTATAAGTGTCCTATTTTGTCAATTGCAACCCTTTAGTAGTAGTAGTAGTCATAATCTGGTATTTTCAATGTAATGCCTGATCGTACATGATATTTTTTGTTTGGTTACCTGGCGCGAAAATAAATGAAGCGGTCGGTTTTCCGACGCGAGAGCAGGCAACATACAACTGTCCATGAGAGAAGCATGGGTTTTCCAGATTGACACCGCCAACACTCAACGACTGACCCTGTGATTTATTTATAGTCATATAGCGATAGCAAGCCGCACTGGAAATTGCAGTCACTTAAATTCAAACGGTACGTCAGTTGGTACCATTGGGATGCGTAGTATCAATACATCCTCTCCCTTATATTTTCCCCTCAGAATAGTTGCTTCTATCATATATTGTTCATTAATATTTTCACTGCTAACCGTGTGCCGTTACAAAGTCGCGGTTGGTTGATATTTCTTAGCATTATGACCACCGATCCTACTTTTAATTGAAGATTATCGGGAGGTAACCCCACCAAATCCAATGAGTTTAAAAATTCTGGTGGATAATTGACGATATCATCTTGGTTAGTTGCGCAATCAATTGATTTATATGTCCTTAATTCACCGGAAATTTCATTTTGGATTTTGAAATTTATTTCATTTACATCCGTGTTTTTGGCAGCTAATATACATATGTAGCTCGTTCACTCAACCAACAATGATCTCTGTAATTTTGAGCTACGTTTGGGAACACCTTTTCTATAAGCTCAGTTTTTGATGCTGTAGACTGACAAAATTTGACAGGAAATGTAATGCAGCCTGTCATAACATCTACAGGGATTTTGCCATTACCAATGTCAATGAGTTGTTTTGAAAATATTTCTCCAGATCGATCATTTTGCAATTCGACACGCATATTCTTGCTCAACTTTAGTATCTTAACTTTTGTCCACAAAATGGACGACTTCAAACATGCATTCAGTTCATCTGCTGGTGTAGACCGTGGAATAACTGGTAATGTTTGACGAAAATCTCCTGCTAACAAAATCATCGCTCCACCTAATTGGTTTTGATTGCTTCGCAGATCTTTGAGAGTTCTGTCTAATGCCTCCACAGACTTTTTATGTGCCATCGTGCATTCATCCCATACTATCAACTTGCATTGCTGCAAAACCTTTGCCATTACAGAGCTCTTTGAAATGTTGCAAGTCGGAGTTTCGTTGCTTTGAGTATTCAATGGTAATTTTAACGCTGAATGGGCTGTTCGACCGCCTTCCAACAATGTAGCTGCAATACCAGACGAAGAAAGTGCGAGTGCAATTCCATTCTGTAAGCGAATTGTTGCTAAAATCAATGCAATTAATACTGTTTTTCCTGTACCACCAGGAGCATCCAAAAAGTAAAATCCTCCAGTTCCATCATTTACAACTTTCATAATTGTATCAAATATATACTTTTGTTGTTTGTTCAACAACGGAACATTTATTCGAACCGATTCCCTTAAAGCATCGAGATCGAACAGTTTTTCACGATGCAACTCTTGATTAAAAGCGTCGTGCATTGGGCGATTAGGCGCGGCCATTCCTAATTGAGATAATAATTTGTTCGACATCATCAAGCACATGTCTTCATTTTCATGAACCATCAGGCGATAGGAGTAATAGTTCATTGAACTTACTTTGTTATTAGTTTGAGCATCTGTCAATAAAATAATGTCTAAATGACCGTCATTCAGTATGGACAAACAGTTTGTACAATACTGTGGCACATGATAATAGGTTTGTTCGTTGAGCCCTGAAGTCACACTGGTGTCGCCCTAAATCGTTTTTGGAAAAACCTGAAGTCACCCTGGTGAGTAAACTCTGTGTTTTTTGAGACTTGGGGTCGCCCTGAACTCGCCCTGAAGTAGATCGAGGTATTTTGCTAGGGCGAGTTCAGGTAACGGTCAAACTGTCAAAAGTCATATGAGATTTCATATGTATTTCTTTTGTTGTATTTATTTTGTTTTCGTTCATTATTAAAACTTATTTGTAACAAATTTAAAGTTTTATCAGAGCACAAAATTATTTCGTCTGTCTTTTAGTTGTCAACAAAACAGTTGACAGCCCTTTGGTGTTTTTTGAAAACCGAAAACCTCAGTTTTTGTTGACAACTCTGAGGGTTGTCAAGAAAACCTGGGTCAAACCTGGGGTAAAGTTGAACGAACGAACCTAATACATACTGTAGTCAATTGAAACATCGTAACGGAAAGCCGCTCGTAAAACTGTGAAAGCAGTTTGAACACGACGCGCTGCTCGTGTTTGTAATATCCTAATCCTTTCAATTTCATTTCGCTCTTCACGTTGCAGTGAAGTCCGATTTGATTGAAAATAAGCTTGGTTTCTAGCGTTTCGATTTCTTCGACTCAAATTGCTGCGCCAGCGTGCAATAGGCGGCATGGTTCTAAAAGCAAACACACTCGACAAATAAAACCACAATTGGTTTTCGTTTTTATTCATATAGATTACCCTTATTTAAGTTCTCTTATTCTCGTTAATTTTGTTGTTTGTTGTAGAATTATTAATTATTATTTAAATGAAGAAATTATTTCCTTAGCTATAAAGTTTTCTTTTATTTTTTTTTTTGAGTCAGTGTATTTCAATAAGCAAACGATTTTTTGTAACACTTAACCTTCACACACCCACAATAAACGTTTTTTCTCTCCATAAGAACCTTCCATGAATCTTAACAAAAAACTTAAAAAAAAAACAATTAGGCGAATTGGTCGAGTTTAACGCTTAGCAACACATTTTGCGATTCATTTTTATTTATATAGATAAAATAAATGAAATAATAGTAAAAGGAAATGAAGCAATTTTTTTTAAACCAGAGAGAACCAAATTTTCAACACCGACAAAGTTGAAGTTAAAAAGGCAATCTTTAACAAGTTTAAGAAACATTCCAAATAGAGTGATCATTCTCGAGGACTGAAGAAGTTTATTGAGTGAACAAAGCTAAGAAACATTGTAAAAACTACAATAAAGAGAAGTATGGAAGAACGGAACAGACACAGAGTACGAAAACTTTCCACGTAAATTAAAGTTCAGAATCAATCGAGAATTCCTATTGCCAGACTTCATAAAGAAGGTCTTAAGAACTTTAAAACAATACAAATGACGAAAAGGAAAAACTTTCAACTTACAAAACAAAGAATAACTGGAATGTCTGCTAGGTTTTCCACTAATTTTCCATATGTATAACATTTTTCTGTAGGATCCAACAATGGATGTATTTTAATTCTTATACGAACTTTCCCAGCAAGATATAAATATTTTTCATTAGCGTAGAAAAGCAAGGGATAGAGTAAAAAACATTACTTTCGTCTTAGGGCTTGAAAACTAGGTTGTGCAACGAGAGCCAGATGCGCAAAAGATTAAGGTTCCAATTTATAATAGCGATCAAGGCGACTTTCTGAAGCATAAGAGGAGCCAACATCATCCACAAAAGCAGTGAATTCACCGTTGAAATTAAGCCCGTACAAAGAATTTATGTAGATGAGAAATAGAATAGGTCCAAGGGCAGATGCTTGCGGTACCCCTTAATTTAACAACACAGCATCACTTCTGAAATCATCTACTTTCAATGTTTGATACCTGTTCCTGTTAATCAGGTAAGACCATTCTGACATGAAACCACGGAACCCTGCTTTTTCAAGTTTTTTTTAGAAGAATATCATGATCAACCACAACCATAGCAAATGCTTTAGTTAGTCAAGAAACAAACCAAGAAAACACTTTATTTGTGTCAAGGTTAGAAATAACTTCGCCACAAAATTGTAGAAGAACATCTTCAGTTGATTTGACTTTTTGAAATCCAAATACTGAGATGGATGAAAAATTAAATTCTTTTAAGATTTAAGATCATTATTCTATTTTTGACAAGCTTCTCAAAAAGATTACTAATATCAGGAAGAAGAGAGATTGGCCTATAATTGGAAATATCTGTAGTAGAACTTTTTCTAAGGCAGAATATTTGCACATTTTAAAAGTTCAGGAAATACTTCTTCAAAACACAACCATTAAACGTATGTGACAGTATCTTAAATATATGAATAAATCAATCCCATATGAATTTGTATTTTTTAGACTAATTATAGTTATCAGAACTCCAAACGGTGAAAATAGTTTAACAGTTACGACACAGAGATTGTACAACACATAGTTCTAAACTGGTAGCAATATTAGTAAGATATTAGCAATGACCAGTTAGTCTAAGATCACACAGTTTTTTATAAGAACACTGAAATAATGTAACGTGCTTTAGTATATAGTATTAGCCTTCGATGACTAATTCGATGTCCTCCTGTTGTTTGCCACACAAAGAAGTTTTGGTTTAGAAACTAAGTTATGCAAACAAGATCACTGAGAACCAGTCATGTAGTTAAACACCAACCAACGGCTGGGTTTTTACTGTCGTTGAGGACGGGCAGGTTACTGCCTTTTAATAAACGTTTTTAGAATGCGTTTTGAGTGGCATTACATTACATTCGACATTTTTTATTATGTCCGGTCTTTAATCTAAAATACTCCTATGTGTACTTGTGTGGAGCGTCAAACCTTTTGTCCAATTTTCGTTTTCGAATAGTTTTGAAAAGTTGCATAATTACATTAACAATACGTAAAATAAATAAAAGAAAAAATTAATTTTACTTTTGTTAGCCCTCTTTCGCATAAGAAAAATACCCAATATATTTTTTGTCGACTCTGTAACTCTAAATGTATGAATGCCGCAAAAAAAAAAATATTCCAAATGAAAAAGAAAGATAATCCAATTTCTTATAAAAAGTTGTTTATAACTTTTAAGTGCGATGAATCGTTCTCGAGATTGAGTTGCCTCTGCGTCATTTATTGTCATTTATTTATTAAATTGGATGGAGCTACATTGGGGCCTCAACTTTATCCTGGAGTCGTTGGAAAGGCGCTGGAATACTATGCTGACCTTCCGGTTATTCAGTTCTTGACAATCCCAGGAAAACAACTTGCGTTCACAAAAGAAATTCAAGATAACCTTAGTATGAATCAAAAATACTTATTTCAAATGTGCGACGCTATGAGCAAAGGATCGTTTCCTAGATATCTGTCTAACAGAAACTCAAGAAAATTGCAAACTCTAGATGGTTTACAACAGTCAATAAGATTTGGAAGCTTTATATGGCTACATCTAGTCCAATTGATGACTTAAAGGTACTTGATCAATTCATATTAAAAGTGTATGATCCGTTTCGGTTTAGTGTTAAAAGAGACAGTTCATTCAAAAATGGGCCAAATCACGTGTTAAACTTAATACGTTTTTCAAAATGCTTCAGATCGAACGTTAGAGAAATAAAATTGACCCCGATATTCTACACAATTCTTATTTGCATATTCAAAAAATATATTAATGGCAATGCTGAATGATGAAAGACCACATACCAGAAAACTGGGCTTTAGAAGAATCATCTAGAAAAAAACAAAGGCCTGACTCTTCAGCTATAGGGTCTTTAAACTACTGAAAATAAATTTCGATGCCAATGATTACATCGACTTTACTATCTTTGCCGAATCACAAGTAAGACCACCCCCATTATTAGACAAAATGATTGAACATCATTTGGAAGATATTTTACAACATTTCAAAAACGCCTACAGTTCTTCGATTATGTTTTGCAAAAAATTTAAGAAAATCCTATTGAAAAACGGTTTACACAAATATTTTTTAATCCAATATTTCCCGATTTTTATACCTCTGGAAACCCCTTGGTAACCATTATTTTTCGTTTGCCTTCAAATCCGACTGTTTCTTGAAAGAAATCAAACATTTCTCAAAGTCAAGATTTTTTTCCCCCAACTGAAATGTGTCTGCTGCACTAAATCAACTTAACCCTAAATTCAAAGCAACTTGCCATCATCAACATACTTGTTTTAGCTCTGTATAAGCTTTCGTCCTGCACATGATGTGTCTGTACGTTACAGGTATTTCTTCCCTCAAATCTAATACCAAACCACACTCGTCTCGTCCATCGTCCTCCGCACTGCATTATTGGACAACCGAGATGTAAGGTTAGGAACTTTGAAAGGAAGAAATGTCAAACTGTCGAAGATAAAGTTTCTCAAGTTAAGACATAACTTTTGCGGTTGTTAAATAAAGTTCGAGTAAGGGAATTACAAAGTTGGCATAACTAATTTGGGATCTAGCTATAAAGGTCAGAAAGTGTTGTGTTGAGTGTTGTTGTGGTTATGGCTGCAGACATCAATTGGACATTGAATAAAATTAATCGATATTTCGATTCCTATTCAACAGGAATGCTATATGAATTTGAATAGTGCGCCCTAGAAGCCATATTAATGAAGTCATATTCAGTCAGGGAAAACAAATTAATTGATATCATGATATGCTTCAATTGATAGGAAATAGAGATAAAAGAAAAAAGAAGTACTTTCACGAATCCAATTAGATTGATATGGGAAATATTTAAAAATAATATCATAAAAATATGAATGAAAATGAGTATTCCGATATTGGTGCGTTAGGGATTGTTCGAAAATCAAGTCAAGTGAACAATATGATACGAGTACTCTTAAGAATTTCAAAAACAAACATTGGTTACGCTCATTGCTCGAAAAACATGGTGGTACAACAGCTTGAAAAGAATATGGATCTAATGACTTACAACTCTCAACCATTCCTCTGAGTTAGAGTGTTATCAGGAATGGAAGGACCTAGAATTTTCTGGCGAATCCGAAGGGCTCTTATGAAAAGAGATAGGTACTTGTGGAAGATTTGTCACTTCCTCGCACGACATAGTACACCACTGAAAAACATTTTTGCAGTGTCTGAGCCTCGAACACAAGACCCTCTCTGCATGACAGTCAATTAACGGAATCGGACTAACCATTATGGCAATGCCAAGGGAAGGGACACACTTAAAAAACAGGAGATTAAAAAAATCATTCGAACTGAGTAAAACGAAAAACATAGAATTTTTGAAAAGTAAATACATTTCGTGGTGTAGTGGCTCATGGACATAAGCCTTGATAGGAAGTTTGTCCAGTTTGAGTAAGACGCAAGTCCAAAATTCATTTCGGGACTTATGTTCTACTTAAATGGGAAGAAATTGGTATTGGTAAAATACTCAAGGAGTTTTTCATCTAAAATGACTTTGACATCTGATATCTAAAGGGTTTTTCAATTGACCTGGGTAGATTTCGGCGGCCTGTTGTTGCCATGCTGTTTTGGTGACATCTGTCAAGTCTGTTTTTGTTATTCAGTTACAGCGAAATCAGTATGGCAAGTAACACGATTAAACAGCACGTCCAAATAATAAAATCATTTTACGGTAGACATGGTGGCCCATCACTCTTCAACGTTTGGTCTTTGGTGACGACCAGTTTGGAAATTAATCAGCCAATATTCGGCACACGTCAAAGGAATGGAAGATTGGCTCATAATATCGCCGCAGTCCGTGAAAGTGTACAGCAGAGGCAGTCGATTCCTCGACCTGCAGAAGAACTCCGCCTTTCCCAGAATTCAACTTCGCGAATTTTGCGTCGGGACTTGGGCCTACACCCGTACAAGATCCAACTGATCCAGGAGCTCGAAGTTCATGACTGTAGACAACACTGTTGGTTCGCTGACTGGCTTCCAACTTTGGCCGAAAAATCATCATCAGAAATTCTCCAGGTGAGAATACGTCATGGGGTTCCTGAAGTCGCAGGTCTATGCAAATAAACCACAATCGGTCGATGCCCTTAAGATGAACATTACACAGTATATCGCTCAAATTCAGCCGGATCTATACGGAAAAGTCATTGAAAATTAGACCACTCGGATCCGTGCCACCAACATAGGAAGCCTTAGGCGGGTATTTGAACGATGTCATATTCCATACATAATAGCATACATAACCCTTTCAAATGAAAATAATTTGTTAATACCTCACACATAGCTTGTTTTATTCCAATTAAATATCTACCCGCTCTTATTTCAGATTCCCTTGCTGCTCAGGTCAATGGAACTGGATTAATGTCGATTGGACCAACCCATCCGGTAAATATCTGGTACCTAAGCTCAGTGACGGCGCAAGACCTAAACTTAGTGTGGGCAAGATACATTTCGCGAGGCCCTCTGATGGTGCAAGTAGAAGGCAATATAAAATAAAAAATAACTTAATTAAACAGTTTATCTATTTATTAAGAAACAAACCTAAGTTTTCACTCATACTTCTTTGGAACATTAAACAAAAACTCCTCATACGAGTACAACAAATAAGGTTGGAAGTCACTGCTCTGACCTTCTTGTGTAAATCCTGACAGTTTTTCAATATTTGCTCTTTTGGAATTTTTACTTGCGACTTATAGGTACTATAAGGCAAGTTATGCATTCGTAAAAAAAATCGAACTCGAGATTTTGATCAAAGCTGACATTACGATGATAGCGAAGACGAAAAAAGTGGGTCTCGCAATTCTGTCTGTCTGTCTTTCTGTCGGTTCGACTACAGCCTAAACGGCTCGGCCGATTTTCTTCAAACTTGGTAGATATGGGTTTTAATTTTTTCCCCCCGGACGTTTTTTTTTGTTTTTTTTTTAAGACCAAAAATAACGGTACCTGCCATACGATTTTTTTTCGAAATTTTATAAATATTTTTTTTTCTCAAATACTGTCCCACAGAATTTTTAAAAAAAAATTTGAAAAATTTCATTTGGTTAAAACTAGCTAATGGTTGAAAAAAATTTTACAAAAAATTGTTATTTTTGGTAGCCCCCCTGGGTCCATTTTTTTTATTTTTGATTTTCTCAAAAACGGTAGAGCCGATTTAAATAATTTTTTTTATGCTAAAGCTCCTCCAAAGTTTGAATATTATTACATATTCAAATTTTCAATTTTTAATTTTTTGGATTTTTAAAAAAAAATTCAAAATTTTTTTTTGGAAACTCAATATTTCGAAAACCCTATGCTCGATTTTTTTCAAACTTGACAAAAAAAGTTTCTTAACATAATCTACAAGATTTGAGAAAAAAAAATTTATTTCATCTAAAACTAACGGTACCTTCAATACAAATTTTAAAAAATGGTTTTCGAAAATCGTATTTTTCTCGAAAACGGTTCCAGAATTTTTCTAAAATTTGTTTTCTTTTGATCTATAATTTAATAAAAAAAATTTTAAATCTAGATATTACTGACTGTACCTACCATAGAACGATTTTTTCGAATTTTGAATTTCTCATTATCGACATAACGGATTTTAATGAAATTTTTTATAAAAAAGCTCCAAAAAAGTTTAAAAAACATTGCATTTAAAAACTTAAGAAAAAATATTTTTTCAATTTTTAGAAAAAAAAGTGTTTTTTTTTTTGAAAAATTCGATATCTCAAGAACGGCTTAGTATTTTTTTTTGGAAATCAGACTTTTATTCGTACAATAATAAAAGCTTAAGGTTGGCGTACCAAAATTTTTTCTTAAAAATGTTTTAAAAATTTTGTACATAAAAGCTTACTTTTTTAAGGAACCACTACAACGACTTATAATTTTTGTTCTTGAATAAATTCATATTTGCATAGCATTCTGTTTTTATCTCTTACTACTTAAAGAATTTAAAAAATTAATTTTATCCTTATGAACAGTTTTCTCTAATAACATTCGTTTTTAAAATTCCTAGTCTATTACATAGGAGCAAGTTCTTGCGACCCAGTCGTGCATTTTATTTTAACTTTTTTAAGTCATAGAGAAAACCAAAATTTTCGAAATATTGATTTAAATACATAAATCTCGATTCTACGTTACTTATCGCAGAATCAATCATGGTATTAAAAAAATCTGTTTCATACCGGCTTTTAGCAGATTTTGTAGGTTGATCGCTACCTTCATAATCTAACATCCTTTTCCTTTTGGCTACTCTTTTATTTTTAAAATCTTTTGGCAAATCATAAGTGCTTTTCTCACTAAATTGACGAGCGTCAGACAAGCACTTTTCGAATCCTGTTTGTCGATATTCTTTGATCCAGTCACAAAATGTACGCAAATGTTCAAGAGTAATGCTTAAATATAAACGAATGATCAGAAACGACAGAGATGAGATTTTTTAATTAAGGGGAGATTCTCCTTTTTCGGCGACCAAAAATGCATTTTTTTCCATTTTTTTATTTTATAGAACAGAAACGAGACCTACCTTTTTGTCTCGAAAATTGACATATAGCGGTATTTTGAGCGTAGCATGTGTTACATAAATATTTTTAAATTTGGCGCTTACATATCCATACCATGGTAAGCAGAGGTACCATATGGGCCACCAGGTGTCGACACATGAGCCATGACTCGAAAAAAAAACTTTAAACGCGTTTTTCTCGAAACCACGTTTTTCAAACTGTTGGCTACGATTACTTTAAAACTACTTGACGGATCGTCATAATTTGTTTTCGTTTTAAAGCTTATTAAATTTATTGGAGTCTGAACAAAAATCAGGCTGATATATAAAAAACTTTTTCTTGTACAGCGCTCAAAAGAGCGAAAAAAAGTGGAAAAAACCAACACTAAAATTCAAGCGTCCGCCATTTTTTTAATTTTTGACTTTGGGCAATTATTTTGGTCCAGACCCCCACTACACTTTTCTATTTAATAAAAATCTTTGATTTTTTAATTTTCGATCATTTTTGCAGGAGCTAGAGTGGCCAACAGCGAACAACTTTTTTTTGAAGGTGGTCTCGTTCGTGAGAAATCAGTTTCTGTGTGAAGGTTTCCAACTCTCGACAGATTTTATGTTCCTTCACACCAAAAAAATCGAATTTTTTGACAAAGATCAAATTCTTCGAATACGTATTTGAATAGGGTTTTACATTTATAAGAAATACGCACACCACAAGAAAAAATTTGACACGGGATCGAAATCCCTAGTGTGTAAAGGAAATCGACATAAATGTACATAAGTAGTTTATCAGAAATATCGATTATTGACATTGACATTCATTTCGTGCGCTGCGCCGAATGGTGGAATATCTTTAATTTAAGAACTAATTCTAATTATTATAAGAAAAATCTTGTGGCGTGTACTTTTGGATTTTCCTCCATACTTTTTCAAATTTATTTTCGGCTGTAAGACGCGAGGCCCTTTGCACCTTGCGCCGCCTCTGCCTAAGCTTATTACAAAAAGGTATCTCTTAATTCACGTTTTATTTCATTAAGCTGATACAGGTTCAAATTGATGTGGTACTTTGTTCATGTCCAAGGCAAATTATTATATTTCGAAAAGCATGACAAATATTTTTTGTCATGGATAGTAATCGCTATGTGCCCCCGACCGAACACATTCCGGACGAATGCTTGGCTTTGAATATCGTTTACCTCAAAGACGTGTATTTATAGTTCTGTTTCTCTTACTCTGGTTATTGGATGTATAATTTTGGCTATCAATTAAGGGCACTTTCAATCATTTTTCAATTAAGGTATCACCATCTAGGAGGTCTTCACATACTATCTGTTGCTATAGGATCATCAGTTGAGCAAGAAACAACAGTCTCCGATTTAAATTTGAGGTTTTAATTTTATGATATAAAAGCAGCATAGATACAAGGGTCAAATTTTTGCCGCTTAAGGAGGAAGAAGAATGTTGAAAGCTCTTTACCAGTATAAGGGACATTTTCTCTGAAAATTACACAATTTGTAATTTACGCTCACCAGACTTTACATTTTGGCATTAACTCGTTGAACGAAATATTTATATCTCTTGGAAACATAACATACGTATCGCAGTTTATAAAGGGTGGGCCAAATACAAGTTTCTTTTTAAAAATGCAATAAAATGAACAAAATTAAATTTTATCCAGGGGGTCATTCCGTAACTCGATTATCGTCAGACGATATTGGTTGAACGATAGCGTTGCCTTTTTTTGATTCACGTAAGCGTTTGGACGATAGCTAAATAGGTATCGTCTTGCATTAATTTTGAAATTTGTAGGTGACTGTTGTTAAGTGATTGAGTTTCCACTGTAAATTGACATTTTGTATTGTTTTCTATTGAATTGACAAGTTGACTACAGTTTGAGAGTTTCTGAAATGCATACAAATCTCTAAAACTGTGATCGATAGACGAGACGATAGTAGTCGAGTTACGTGAAGCAAATCATGGACGATATCGTCGACGATTATCGTTTAAAAAATTACGAAATGGCCTATGGCCCCCCAGGTATTATGACTTAATTAGTAATTATGGAACACAAAGTCGTTCAAGTGGCTGCCTCGGCTTACTTTGCTGTAGGACATTCTGTCACTCGAATTTTCCAAGGCCTTGTTGATGGTTTACGGATTGCTTGGATATTGATATTGCCTTTAAGTGCTTGAATCGTTTCTAAAGGGTTCAAATCTAAAGGGTCTAAAGGGGTAAAATCGTAGCTCCGAGGCGGCCAATTGACATTGCCAATACATCTGATAACACGCTTTGGGAATTAGGTCCCAAAAGATCGATTGTGGTATGGGTTGTGAGGCATGGCACGCCATTCTCTATGAACCAGAGGTCGTCTAAATCCATTGTCTTCAATTTCAGTAAAAAAAAAAGTAATGCCCACTGTTGACTGAAACGTTGTTCCAAGCCTCATTTTCGAAGAAACCTTGTCCAATGATGACACCGCACCAAACTGTCACTCTCTTTGGATGCATTGGCTTCTGGGCAATTACTAGCGGGTTTTCCGATCACCAGATGCGGCAATTTTGTTTGGTAACGATGTTGCGGAGATGAAAATGCGCCTCTTCAGAAAAGATGATTTTCGCCTAAAATCATTGTCTAATTCAAGCTGCTCTGAGGCCCAAACTGCAAGCGATAGCGAAGCGGATGGTAGTGCGTGCGCCTTCAATTGCTGAATTAAGTCTCACACTCTCTGCTACAGCAGCCATATTCTCGTCTGTGGTGCGCACAGTATGGCGATTCACGGGGACCATGCTTCATTTCGGCCAAAACTCTTTAAAAAAAAACGAATTGTTTGGGCTCACTTTGGAAATAAGTTTTCAATATTTTCGAACGTTGTTCAAGCGTAAAGCGACTTATTTCATTCCGCGGAGGTATGATACTACTCGTAACTTTATGTCAAGATCTCGAGCCGGAAACGGTTGTCAGTTTCAAAATAACCTATGATTTAAAAAGAAACCACTAGATGGCTCGCCCTTTATTCGTTCGTCCATCTTTTACCGCAGGAGTGTAGGTCTAGGTATAGCTATATACAAGTATTGATGCTTTAGAAAACAAAAATTCGTAAAAGTTGGAGTATGCCATAAGGAACTATATGCCACAGTAGAACCTACTGAAAAAAGAATATTTTTATTTTTGGTTGACATTCGACATTAAAGACCAACGCACTGTCTGTTTTGCCAAAGGTGTCTTCTTACAAGAGACTAAGTTTTGTCCTTTTATTGTCTAGCGGAATATCAGCTTTAAATGTACGAGGTATAACGACAAAAAAGCATCGACACATTCATGAATCGATTAATTCATGAATTCACACGAACAAAAGAAGCCACAAAGCTATCAGCCGTCAGCAATGAAGTGACTAAACCAAATCCTTTGTTTCAGGCATATTCACAATAAGTCCTTGGTTATGGATTCATCTGAGGTCGAGAGTCGGAATGGAATTGTGTTTTGAGTTTTGCTATCAGGAATCGTATTCTGGGCAAAAGGTGAAATATGCTCCTGTTGGGGTTTTCTAAAGTGTCCACCTGAATATTAATTTCATATGCTCTTGCTCCACGTGGATGCAAGCATTTAAAGATGATTTAAACAACTTTAAATGATTGTTGATAGATGAATTTTTTTTTAAAAACCGAATCATTTAATGTTTAAAGTGGCGAAAATGTTTGGGCTTGACAGTAATTCACATAGGCACACTGTTTGCACTTTGTACGGGAACAGGTGTAAGTCTTTCACTTAAATTGATATTGGTCAAAATAATCGACACAGTTTTTGCACGCTTTTGCCGAGTAGACACAGCGCTCCATTGCTTGTTGTCTGTTTCTATATTGCAGCTGTCTAGTTCACAAATGTCAAATCTGACTGACGTACAATGCCATTTCGTCCCCTTTCTGCGTTAACCTCGTAACTACATTTTTCGGCAAATTCGTTTTTTTATATAAAAATACTGTCTAGGGCTCACAGAATAATAGAGTATGAATGTTAAAATGATTCATCTTATCTATTTTACCGTTAATTCTTTTTCCTCGTAACTACTCTCATGTTGTTAAGTTTCGATGAGAACCTCGTATGTACTTGGTGAGGCCTTAGTTTCTTCATTGTTAGTCTTTTTTACACAGTTAACGACAAGTCAAAAGTACCATTATTCAGATTTAGCTTTGAGGCAGATAATATTATTATTAATTAGGTACCTTTAGAGTGAATTTAAGCTTTGTATGTGGCGCAATCTTTTTGAGCATCAGTTTTATATATGCGTATTGGATTTGGCTTAGTATTAAGGTTATAAATTTAATAAAAATATAAAATAAAAAACACAATATAGATCGGTAAATAATATGTGTATGTATGTAAATTAATCTCTTTTTTTTTATATAAATACTCTTCAAAATGTTCTCGTTATCGTGTTAAATTAAAAGTCTTAACAATAAATTTTAAACTTTAACAAAAATAATAATATTACTGAACCAGGCTCTTCTAAACCAGCAATTTTAAATAAACATGTTTTGGTGTTAGATGAAGCAAAAGGTAAACTGAAGTTTATCGAATGTGAAGTCGAAGACAATATTCCTACATTAGACTACGAACACGAAGGCTTCATCCTTGATGATCAGACCGGACTATTTATTGAAACAAACGATAATCAAGATTCCATTACTTCTGATTTATCAAGCTGTTGTCAACCCTCATCAAAATCTTCCTTTGTTGATTGTAATAGGTCTAATCGCAGAAACCTTGATCTAGATGAAAATTTCGGTAAGAAGGAAGAAAAGACAGGGTAGACCGGAGAAATGGAAGAAGAATATAGTCGCAAAAGCACGGCAAAAAGGAAAGCAATACTATAGTGTTAAAAAAGAAAAAGGAAAGATAGTCGGGAAACAAAAAAGACAAAAACGTGGGCTCAAGCCTCGTTGTGATTCCGCTAAGTGTAAAATGAGCAAGCATTTTAAATGTTATGAAATACCTGAATAGCAAAGAAAACAATTATTCAACTCTTTTTGGAAAAACATGTCTTGGAAAGAGCGAAAAGTGATGATTGGAGCTCTTGTAGAAAAGCAGTTCATAGCTCGCCGTACAGGTGGTGATAATTCAAGACGGAATTTAACTTTAAAATATAAGTTAAAAGTTGAAAATATTGCTTTACCAGTCTGCAAAAAAATGTTTTTAAATACATTTAATTTGGGAGAATGGACGGTACGAAATTGGGTTTTAGAAACCATGACTTTGGAATTCCTTTTTAAACAGAAAAGTCGAAAAAGAAAGAATCCGCTATCAACTTAAAAAAAAAAGAACATGTCAAAGATTTTTTAGCGGGCCTACCTAAGCTTGAATCTCACTATTGTAGGCAAAAAACTGACAAACAATATTTTGATTTCAGCTACACATCTTTTAAAGATGTTTACACAATGTATGAACAGTTTGCGAAGGATACAAATATTCCAAATAATGAAAGATCATCGTATTTATCCATTTTGAAGACAGCACATTCTTCTAACATTGGATTGTATAAGCCAAAAAAAGATCAATGTGATGTATGCTTTAGTTTTACGAACGGAAACATTGACCAAGGCATATATAGTGAACATGTTAGCAACAAAAATAAAGCAAGGTTGGAAAAAGATAATGACAAAGAAAAAGCGTTAAAAAATGAAATAAATGCTTATACTTTGGACGTTCAAGCTGTCTAATCGGTACCTTTCATAGCTGCATCAGCTACATACTTTAAGCAAAAGCTCGCTGTGCATCAGTTTACTTTTTTCAATTTGAAAACATCAGAAGTTCATTGCTACGTATGACACGAAGGAGAAGGTGGAATGGATTCTAATGTTTTTGCTTCATGTGTTTTTCATGTTTTGGAAAATGTTTGTGATCTAAGTGTTCCAACAGTCCTGTTTAGCGATGGATGTAGCGCACAAAATCGAAACGTCAACTTAGCTAATCTTCTACAATTCGTGGCGATAAAACATAATACGACGATTTATCAAAAGTATTTGACGGTTGGACATACCCAGATGGAATGTGATTCTGTCCATTCAACCATCGAAAGAAAAAAGAAGTCAAAAGAAATGTACGTTTCAGCTGATTTTGTGTTCATCACTCAATTTATTTATTATGATTTTTTCTTAAATACAATTTAAATTACAACAATATATTTAAAACACTTATTGTGAACTTGTCATTTAAAATAACGAATTGAATTAATTTGAATTGTTTGCCTATTTAATATGACACTTCATGTCAAACTATGATAGAAAATAATGTACATAATAATACTATGTAATGTTTTAACCTTTTTATTAAAAGAAGGTTATTCTTTCGAGAACTGTAAGCGACACAACACCGGTTTTAAGATTAAAATAAACGTTATAACGTAATACAAAAGTTGAGTTATTTTTCATTTTTTATTGGAAACTAAAATTTTACCAGCGCTACACAAGAAACATTGGTCCTTCGAGCCCTAAAGTAAAATATATACAACACAAAAGAAAAAACTATAAAAAAGTGTGTGTGTGAATTTGATTTATTTGACATTTAATTAAAAGTGAAAATTATAAGAACAAAAGTACATTATATAGTTATATGTATACATATCACATTTCACTTTCACATTAAACTGAATTAATTTTAAAATAAATTGAACAATTAAAAATTCAAGAACATTTGTGCTGTGCAAATCGGGATTCCCGCGACGTGTAACCAACAACAACACATTCACCACCATTTCACTGAAGGCACACTACGTAAGTCCTTATTTTTAAAGTATTTTTTTAGTCTTTTTTTATTACATTTGATAAATAAAAGTCCACAATGTCGTTTGGGGAGCTTCAAAATGAAGTTTTGTCACAAATAGAACGTGACTTCACAAATTTTAAAAAGACAGGCCAAGCTCGGCGTACTGTCAATTATTTGAAAACACGCATAGAACTTTTAGAAGAAACTTTAGTCAATGCCAAAAGATATCATGAGGAAATTGTTAGTGGGGGAAAGCTTGAGGAGGAACTTAAAAAGGAAGATATGATAGCTGTATTTGACCAGATTCGCGACAAGTATCTGGAATATAAGAGTGATTTGATGGATGCGCTTGACAAGATCACTCCACCTGCTCCTGCTCCAACTTCGCCGACAATGCTTGCTACAAATCCCGCTTTATTGCCTTCAGCAACCACACAGGTTCCACATAATAATGTCCTTAAGCTTCCTGCTATTAAACCTCCAACTTTCTCAGGTTCTTATACAACATGGCGTTCTTACCATGACATTTTCCATTCTCTTGTGCATAATAATTCAAGCTTGAATGAAATTCAAAAAATGCATTTTTTAAAGGAAAGTTTGACTGGTGAGGCGGAACGACTCTTACATCATTTAGACCTCAGTACAGGAAATTACCAAAAGGCCTGGGATTTACTTAAAGAGCGATATGACCATAAGATAGTGTTAGTAAACTCCTATCTTAAAGTTCTCTTTGGTCAAACCACACAGAGTAAAGAGTCTTCAGAAAATCTTAAAAATTTATTAGATACAACTACCGAAGTCGTTCACGCCCTGGAAAACTTAGAATTGCCCGTGGAACATTGGGATACAATTTTAATTTATATTCTTTTTCAAAAATTACCTAGTAAAACGCAACAATTGTGGGAAGAAAAGCTAGGCAATGATAAAAATCTTCCTACATTTTCCGAATTTACTGGTTTTCTTAAATCCCGTTTCAGGACGTTAGAAGCTATCGTACAGCAAGGGAGTTCAAAGCTTATCTCACAATCTTCCTTGGGTAGGTCTTGTAAGAGATCTTTGCAGTTGGACGTCCACTTGCGTAGCTTAAACCCTGCAGAGGCCAAAAGATCGCGTGCTTCTTCGCGTTTTATACGAGTTTCATCAATGGAATCTCCTCCACTAATAAAGTCATCAACGTACATATCCTCCTTGATGGCTAGAGCTCCTTTTGGATATTTGACAGCCTCATCTTCAACGGCTTTGTGTAAAACACGGATGGCCAAGTAAGGCGCACATGCCGTGCCAAAAGTGACCGTTTTTAGTTTAAAAACCTTTGTGGGCAGATCAGGGAGTTCAAATGCAGAATCCAAGCCAGTGAAAACGCCATCCGTTTTAGCCAAAGCTTTTCATGCTAAAACGCAGAGAAAACCACAAGTAAATACGCAGCAATACGTGTGTCAAATTTGCAAGCAGGGCCAACACTCTTTAAGGAAATGTAATCAATTTTTAACTATGGATTATGCTCAAAAACAACAAGCTGTTCGTCAGATTGGGGTTTGTGAGAACTGTCTTGCTTACAGCCACACAACACGAAATTGCCTAAGTAACCGTAGTTGTTACTTTTGCAATCAGAAACACCACTCGCTTTTACACAACAATTCATCACACACACACAATTTGTTTTCTAACAAAACCAACTCAACACAAAATTCAACTTTTTTTACACCAACCCAATCACAAAATCAAATAGCTCAACCTCAGAATGATCATTTAGCCGTTAACCCAAACGCTTCTGTTTTTGAGCCCACAGGTAATAGTACATCAAATTTCAGCACTCGACACAATTTTTTTGCGTCACAACTGGACGAAACAAAAATTTTGCTTGCAACGGCTATTGTGAAGGTACAGTCTGGAGATGGGAAATTTGCTGACCTACGAGCCCTAATTGACCCAGGCTCAGATGCTACCTTTATATCCGAACCTGCAGCAAAACTACTTAATTTAACACGACACCACACACATGTTAAGGTATCAGGGTTAGGGAAAGTTAGTAATGGCATCAGTCAAAACTACGTTGAACTAATGTTTGCTTCCAAACATTCAAATTTTGAAGGTACAACCAACGCATTCATTCTCAAGTCATTGACTGGCTTTCTTCCGGCCCACAAAATGGTACTTCACAATTGGGAACACCTGGCTAATTTACAGTTGGCAGACCCCAACTTTAGTATTCCCGCTCCAATCGACATACTTTTCGGTGCAGATGTCTATCCAGACATTGTTTTACCGGAGATAGTTCGCAATGAGCATGAAATCGCACCTATTGCTCAGAACACCCATTTTGGATGGATTGTTTTAGGTAAAATTCATGAGACAATTCCGAAAACCATCCGCAGCTTTTTTCAACACGTCGATCTCGATAAGCAAATTCGAATGTTTTGGGAAACTGAAGAGACTCCGTTCGTGACTCAACCGACAGATGAAGATGCCATCTGTGAAAAGCATTTTTTGGAATCTACCAAACGTCTGACAGATGGACGATATGAAGTTGGACTTCCGTTCTTAGGAGGATTTTATCCTGAACTCGGTTCCAGCATTGAGAATGCAATGAGGCGCTTTTCATCTCTAGAACGACGATTTGAAAAGGAGCCACAGCTGAAAGTGAGCTACAGCAAATGCATTACGGAGTATCTTAGCCTAAATCATATGGAAGAAGTAAATATAAATGATTCAATTTTAAAATCACCCTATCATTATTTCCTTCCCCATCATGCTGTGTTCAAAGAATCTAGTTCGACCACAAAACTAAGAGTCGTTTTTGACGCAGCTGCAAAAACTCATGATGGGACATCCCTAAATCAACACCTGATGATCGGTCCTAAATTACAAAAAAACATCGTTGATATCATTTTAAAATGGCGAACACATCAATTTACAATGACTGCTGATATAGAGAAGATGTATCGACAGATTTCCGTCAAACAACCAGATCAGTATTATCAGCTTATTCTGTGGAGAGAAAACCCTGATCTGCCCACAAAGGTTTTTAAACTAAAAACGGTCACTTTTGGCACGGCATGTGCGCCTTACTTGGCCATCCGTGTTTTACACAAAGCCGTTGAAGATGAGGCTGTCAAATATCCAAAAGGAGCTCTAGCCATCAAGGAGGATATGTACGTTGATGACTTTATTAGTGGAGGAGATTCCATTGATGAAACTCGTATAAAACGCGAAGAAGCACGCGATCTTTTGGCCTCTGCAGGGTTTAAGCTACGCAAGTGGACGTCCAACTGCAAAGATCTCTTACAAGACCTACCCAAGGAAGATTGTGAGATAAGCTTTGAACTCCCTTTTGGATCAACCGATCATGTTAAAACCTTAGGCATAAGATGGCATCCAGAAAAAGATTCTTTTTCGTTTCAAAATTTTCAACACGACACTGAAGAAGTTACTAAAAGGTCGATGTTATCAGCGATTGCCAGACTTTTTGATCCACTCGGCTGGATTGCACCATGCGTGATCAAGGCAAAAATTATGATGCAGAAGTTATGGTGCCGAGGAACTGACTGGGATCAACCGATTCCATCAGACTTAAGAGAAGAATGGCAAGCTTTTCGGAAAGAACTGCCTGATATCCAACACATAAAAATCCCAAGATGGATCAGAACACACAACACACATAAACAAGTAGAATTTCATGGCTTCAGCGATGCGTCGGAAAAGGCTTATGGAGCAGTAGTCTTCATACGTGTGCTCGACAGCTCTGAAAATATCCATATGCACCTTGTCATATCAAAAACCAAAGTAGCCCCATTGAAAACCGTGAGTCTACCAAGACTTGAACTTTGTGGAACTGTGCTACTTGCATCTCTACTGAACTACACAAGAGGAGTTTTTGATTTCGCTGACACCAAAATGTACGCCTGGTCAGATTCAACGATAACGTTGGCTTGGATCAGAGCACAGCCTTCAAAATGGACAACATTCGTCAGCAATAGAGTTGCGGAAATTCAACGTCTCACAAGCTGTGATATCTGGAAACACATCCCCACGGATCACAACCCAGCTGATCTAGCATCCAGAGGAGTTTCACCTTCAACACTCGGAAAACAAGAGCTATGGTGGAACGGACCTTCATTTTTGCGGGAGAAGTGGTATTTTGAAGTACCCGAACAACCATCTACACTCGAAACTGAAGAAGAAAAGAGAGCAGAGAAAAAGCAATGTACACTAGCTGTCTCTGATGCTGCGGATGATGACATCAACAAAAGTTTATTAAGATGTTCACGACTCTCAAAGAACATCAGAGCCATTGCCTTCTGTCTTCGATTTAAAAGAAATTGTCTTGCAAAAAGAAGGAACATAACCAAAATTTATGGAGACTTAAGCCCCGAGGAGCTGAACTGTGCAGGCTTATTGGTACATAAAGCTGTACAGAGACTCATGTTCACCGAAGAATTGAGTGAATACGAAAGTAAAGGTACAATTCCAAAATCCTTGCTCTCACTAAACGCGTTCATCGATGGTAATGGGATACTTCGCGTTGGTGGTCGACTGCAGAACACATTACTCCCATACAATCAGCAGCATCCGATCATCCTGAAACCCAATTACCAGTTTTCTGAGCTTGTGATGCGAGATGCTCACATCAAAACACTACACGGAGGAAATCAACTGACTATCGCATACATCCGTATGTCGTACTGGATTATGGGCATTAAACCACACGTGAAAAGATTTATTCATAAATGCCCAATATGCTTCAGATTCCAGAGAAAGAACCTGCAACAACTCATGGGAAGCCTGCCAGCACCACGAGTACGAATCTCCATGCCATTCACCCATACTGGAGTAGATTATGCTGGCCCTATTGATATAAAAGCATGGAAAGGAAGAGGAGCTAAAACCTACAAAGGCTACTTTGCGATTTTTATATGCCTTGCTACAAAAGCTATTCACCTGGAGACAGTATCAGATTTGACAACCCAATCCTTCTTGGCAGCTTTTCGTCGCTTCACGGCCCGACGAGGTCTTTGTACTCAAATCTATAGTGATTGCGGCACGAATTTTGTTGGAGCAAACAGAGAATTAGCCCGAATGCTAGAGCAAGCTAAGCACGATTGGCAAGAAATTGCTGGAACTCTAGCCAACACAGGAACCAATTGGAATTTTATTCCTCCTGCTTCTCCTCACTTCGGTGGTCTATGGGAAGCGGGAGTGAAATCTGTTAAATATCACCTAAAAAGAACGATACGAGATGAGAGGTTAACTTTTGAGGAGCTCTGCACACTTCTTGCACAAATTGAAGCATGCTTGAACTCTCGGCCTCTATGCCCTCTATCTGAAAATATAGACGATCTAGATGTTCTCACTCCAGGGCACTTCTTGATTGGAGGACCATTATTGTCAATCCCTCAAGGAAGCACACCAACTCCAAAACACATAAGCTACCTAGATAGATGGACGAGGATACAAACATTTGTCGACTCTTTCTGGCGAAAGTGGAACGGAGAATATCTATCACGTCTACAACAAAGACCTAAATGGACTAGAAAAGAGGCCGAACCCAAAATCGGAGGCTTAGTCCTAGTAAAAGATGAAAGGCTTCCGCCATCCCAATGGTTACTAGCCAGGGTCACCGAAACACACCCCGGAGTCGATAAATTAATTCGCGTCGTAACCCTCAAAACAAAAAATGGTATTATAAAGCGTCCAATAACAAAAATATGCTATCTTCCAAGCAACAAATCCACAGATGAAGACACAATAATTTAAATAAAATCGTTACTTCATTAATAAAAATAAAAATTAAATAATAATAATTCATCATTCACAATGAATCATAACGCATTCAATGAAAACTCAAGCTAAAATCAAAACCGAATTTAACATTGTACACAGAAATAAAATCCTAGCCCCTATAATAAAAACTCATAAAAAGGAAAATATTTTTTTATAATTTTATTTCATAAAATAAAAGCATGTAATATCAACATTATGAATAACAAGAACAACACACATGAATTTTAATATTAATAAATAATTTAAAATATTTATCACAACACAGAATTTAACTCAACACAACACAAATAAAAGCATAATAATACACTATACATTTTATAAAGTATAAATCAACATGCCGACGGCATTTCACATAATATAAAATGTAAATTCTACATATACACAACAGATTTAATCATAAAATACACCACACTTAAACACAACACATCATTAAATTTAATACTTTTTATTTGAATTGGGTCACTAAATTCACTGCACTACAATTCACTTTATTAAATTAAAAAAAAAACCGAAATTGAATTTTAACTTTAATCGAAAAACAATGACGTCACTTAAATATTTTTGGCAAAAGCCAGCCATTTGCAAATTTAATTCTTTGCACTCAACAAAAAAAAACTCAAATCTATTGCTAAGTACCCGCCTACAATTTTCCGTAACCGATTCGCAAAAAAAAAACTCACTCGAAAAAAAACCCGAAACGAAAAAAAAACCCCAAGCACAAACACAAACCTACCAACAGAAAAAAAGGGAATTCAAATAATAAAAAATTAAAATACGAAAAGAATATGAATCAAATTATAACAAAATAAAAAGGGATAAAAATAAAAAAAAAAATAACACTTATCAAACAAAATCCACCCCGCGCTATATGCAGGGTTAGCAGCAACCACCCATCAGCAACAACAGCAACACAGCATCCAGGAACCACTAACACAACACATCACAATCACAATAATGAATTATAATTAAATAAATTTATAATTATTCAAAGCAAATTAATCGGTAACCGCACTACCGATTAGACAATTTAATTATTATTATTTTTTTTAACTATCCCGGACAACACTCGAATTAAAAAACGAAAACGTAAAAAAAATCACCACTCCACCGAAACCGAAACCGAAACGACCGTCATCAATAATTTTAAAACAGAACTAATGATTCTTTTATCAATTAACAAGATCGGCGAATTGTATTTGGTTGTAAAAACAACAACAACCACACTATGCACTTACTCAATGGATTAACTGTTCAGAAAGCTTTGAATGGAATTTCTGAAAAAGGAACGAAATAACAATGTTGTTAATGCGGAAGAGCATAACTGTTATTTAGTTGTGTCTTTTGCCCTTGAACTTGTTTTTTTTGTTTATGTTCTTTTGCTTAAGTTTTTTTTTCTCTCTTTGCATGTAATCAAGAAAGCAAATCAAATCTTCGTGTGCCGTACTGAAGCGAATTTACTGAAGAGAATGTACAGGGCCGGCTTCAATATGTAAAGGGCCTTTGCGAACTTGTTCACCGGGGCGGAGAATGTTCATCACTCAATTTATTTATTATGATTTTTTCTTAAATACAATTTAAATTACAACAATATATTTAAAACACTTATTGTGAACTTGTCATTTAAAATAACGAATTGAATTAATTTGAATTGTTTGCCTATTTTATATGACACTTCATGTCAAACTATGATAGAAAATAATGTACATAATAATACTATGTAATGTTTTAACCTTTTTATTAAAAGAAGGTTATTCTTTCGAGAACTGTAAGCGACACAACACCGGTTTTAAGATTAAAATAAACGTTATAACGTAATACAAAAGTTGAGTTATTTTTCATTTTTTATTGGAAACTAAAATTTTACCAGCGCTACACAAGAAACATTTTGAGAGAATCATAACAGAGGCATGAAGATTCCCCGAACCCTATAAAGTGACATCTTAGACTATACTTTTTTTTAAAACTTTTCCAAAATTAGTTTCTATAAATCCATTAGACCAGGCTTTAAAACGGGTGATCCGCAGGTAACAGATGTTAAATGCATAAGATATGATTCCACGGCTATGTATTATAAACTTGATTTCGACAATGATTGGATATTATCTCCGCAAAGGAAAGCAAAAATAGATATTTCAAAAACTATTTTAAAATCACTTTATGAAAATTCCATACCTTTGCCGTTAAAAAAATATAACGACTTACAGAGTTTAAAGAAACTACTTCCAAAAGATTATCACGGCTTTTATGATAACATTAAATTTAATTCTAATAAAGAATAGAAAGATTTTGAGATTTAATTTTGTTCCCTTTTTATGAATAAAATCTGTTACTTTTATTGAATATATTTTTTAGTTCATAAGTTACTTGTAAATACATGCTTATAAATTATGTACATAAATAACATACATATGTATTTAAATAACATATCCTTTGAGTTGTATGATGATATTTAATTTAACAAACCATTTCATCAAACATTGAATTCGCTTTTCAAATAATTTTAAAATTTAATATATTTTAGATATAAGATTTTGTATGAATTAAAACGACAGTATTTCAGTTTAATCTGTGTATTTTTTATGCTTCAGCTATTTTTCTAACCTTGAGTTTAAACTTTCAATTATTTGAATTTATTTTAAATAAGAAAAAGAACCTCGTATCTGCATTTCGGTAAATCAAAACGTAAGAGACAGATACTCGTATGTAACAAAAACAGTTAAAACAAGTACTTTTGTGATGTCCTAGCAAAATTAAAACTAGGATATACTAACAACTGTAAAATATAAATAGAAAACATATAAAGTTTCGTTATTAGGTTCCATTGACGGAAACTACACGTTTTTTTCGTTTCCTGAAAAATTGTGTTTTTGTAGATACGAGGTTAACGCAGAAAGGGGACGATTTGCAGTAATTATAACATCTTCCGATAGGGTGATTAATTTTGCGCCACCTTGTACCTATATAGTTTTGTGAGGATTTTAATCAAGTTTATTGATATTTTTAACTTCCCTAGACACACGATAAAATTATCTTTTGAAATGCTAAAGTTATATGACAGTAAGTAACCGCACTACATACCAAAAAAAAAAAAAGATGCCTTTAATAGCCTGTTTTTAAATGACTTTTCAATTTTTTGTTTTGTCCATAAGAAAACCCGAATACGACAATTTGAATTATAAAGTAACTCAAACAGCAAAGTAATTCAAATAATATTTCTGTTCTTGCGAATTTTCGAGTTGACTGTACACAGCAGTAAGAAAATATTTTGAGAAGTTTATTTAAAAACTTTGTTAATCAACGAAATTGAAATTTTGTGCACTTTATTTACATAAGCTATACTTTTAATATTCCTAACTGCATCTCGAAAATAATGCTTCAACTAAACCAAGAAATTTCATTGCATAGGTTCTGTCCTCATCGTTGTAATTGCCGTAACTTCCTTCGGCCGTCCATAAGACAACTTCTCAAGATGTTCACCAAAGAATGAAAGTGTGACAATTTACTTTCATGGAGAAGTTTGGTCCTCAGGCGACTTTTTCGAAATAGAATTTCTGTCTGGTTTTGTGTAACTATATTAAATTGCTGGCTACACTAACCAAAATAGAAAGCTTTCACAGTCAAAGATGAACTAGAAAATAAAGTTTTCCCTTCGTGTTTGGGGTACTTTCTAATAAATATGTATGTATTTATATTTCATTGGCGATTCGTGTTTGTTACACCAACTCCTTTTTATAACTTTGAAAAATTAAAAATAAAAACGTACGTTTACTTCGCTTTTGAGACGGTTGTATGGAACGGAACGTATTATGCATATAACTATTTTTGAAAACAAAAGAAAAAAGATGTATCAAACGAATAAAGTCTCCAAAATTATTCAGAAATAAATTTACTCGTATATATAAAAATAATTATAGTCGTTTTTGAGGTAAAAAATGTATTCAATTCGATTCAAATTATCATTCATTAGTGCGGTGCTTAGTTTTGTAATTAATTTTACGTCATTAGAGTCGCCTAAAAAATGTATGAAAGGCGAAATTATTTGATTTAAGATAATTTGAATAACTTTGTCATTTCATAACTCACTGACTTGAGTAGACTGAAACAACACAACGAAAAAGTGATGCTGTATACAGTGGCGTAGCGTGCCATCTTGGCGCCCGGGCGGGAGACCAATTTTGCCGCCCACATTCAATACTTAATTAAAATTAAATTTCGAGACATCATTTCACAGGCAATGAGGTAAAAGGTAAACTAGGTTCAGCGGTTTCACAAACGGATTCTACGGGCCTAACGAGCAGCGAAGCCAGAAATAACTTTGTCAAAATCAATATTTGCAGCCAATTCTTGTACAATCGACAATATAGCCAAGTTTGATAGTCTAGTCCTAATAGAGCTTATAGTGGATCTGAGATAATTTTTGATTAGCTTCAACTTCAAAAAACATCTCTCACAACTAGCGACACTGATTGCCAAAGTCAAATATACATAAACGAATCAAGATGACTATATTTGGAACCGAAATTCCCAGATTCGGTTTTTGAATGAACTGGAGGAGCTGCAGTGGTCCTTTGCCCCTTATATCTTCCTCTGATTCAGAACTGGCGACAAACTGATGGAAACGCTTCCGCTCCATCTGAAACTCGTCCTTGTTGATGTCTTCTAAAACATGGGAAAGATCACACTCGTACTTGCTGTCCAAAAGTTTCGCTGGCGTTCAATATCCGAACTTGTCCGCTATTTCTTGAACTTGCTGAAATCGAGTTGTCATTTCTTGAATGATCTTCTCAAATGATGCGAACACCTCCCGACGGAGTTCCTGCTCGTGATACAAAGCTGCATCTGCGGATTCATTGCTATGCATGCGTTTTTTCCTGCGAATTCTTCTCGTTTTTAGTTCGATTCCGAGTTTTTCGCAGAGAGTCTTAGCAAAGTCGATTGCGGCTCAGAGTTTCTGAGCACACTTATCCACACTTATTCCTCGTTGCTGCAGGTAAATCTGTATGTCATCTACTTCAGGTAACACTGCAGCCCAAAAGCCAAGAAAAGTGAGGAATTTGAATGACTGCATGGCTGTCAGAAGAAGACTGGCTCCCGATCTTGTTTCGGAAGTTTGAGATGAATCCGTCAATTCTTCCAGTACCTCAACTTATTTTTGAGCGTCTTGACAGCTTCATGTCTAGCGCTCCAGCGCGTTTCACTGCTTGACCTGTGAGGGCAACCAAAGCGTTCCACCCAGCAGTTGATGCAGAAAAGAAAGCAAATAGTTTCTCCAGAGTTCCAAAAAACGCCACGGAATTCACTGATTCCGAAGCAGCGTTCCAAGCCAAGTTGAGTGAGTGGTTTGTGCATGCAACGAATGTAGCTTTCGGATTCAGAGCTTTAATCCGGACTTGAACTCCATTGTTGATCCCTGACATTGTGGCAGCGTTGTCATAAACCTGTCCTCTCAAGTTCTGTATGTCCAGTCCGTCTGATGTTATCTTCGCGATTATATCGTTGCTGAGATCTTCTGCATTTTTTCCTTTTGGTTCGAAGAAGTCCATGAAAGATTCTACCATGGCGAACTTTTCTCCTTCGATATGTACGTTTCGCAGAACCTGGCTCATTTGATCTTTGTGGGAGATGTCTGGTGTACTGTCGAAAATTACGCAATAATGTTTAGCTTCTTGAGTGCGACGGATGATGGTGGATCGAACTTGCTGTCCCAGTAAGTTTATCTATTCATTCTGGATTTCTGGAGATAGATACGAAACTGGGACTCTTGCTCCCAGCTTTATATTTGTCAGGTGTTCCATTAGAAGAGGATCATATTTAGCTAGGAGGTGCACTAACTCCAGAAAGTTTCCGCGATTGCCACTTTTATCTCCTCGAATGTCTTCTCTATGTCCTCTGAAGGCCAGATTCTGTTTGGCTTAGAACTGGATAATATTCAGCAACCGGTACAGTACATCCCTCTACTTCTTCTCCTCACTTTCAAAAACTTCTTGTTGTTTCTGATCGATGGTTGCTTTACGGTTCAGGCTAACTTCCAACTCCTTCCATTTCAAGAAGCTCTGCTCATGGTCCAGGCTGTCTCCGATTCTTGGATTTAGCTTCCACCATTTGTTGAATCCTTCTTCAGATGCGAAGTTCGAGCCGGAATTGCCAAACAGCTTGCAACAGAAACTATACAAGGATTGCTTCAAAGGCGAGTACATCATTCATGTTTAGCGTTAGATAATGGTTTGTAGAACAACTCTCTGGTTGGTTTTCGGGTACCGCCCTTCGTTGAAGTCCCTGAGCGAACAACATCGGCAAATTTGGAATCGATGTGCTGTACTGAGTCAGATCTTCTTTGTCAAATGTTCTGTCATGAAACATATGATCTCTACTCTACCCGTTTCACCGGCGCCATTTTGCTGCCCCCGCCCGGCTGCCGATTTCTAGAAATGAACAAAGTTTAAAAAGCGTTTTATTATTAAAATAATTTAACTAACGCCGACCCCACGTTTTTCGGGTTCTCTATCATCGTAATGTCAACTTTGATCAAAATCTCGAGTTCGATTTTTTTCCAAATGCAAAACTTGCCCTATAGTAGCCTATATCGCAAGTAAAAGAAAGCTTTTATACAAGAAATTTTCAAAATATCTGTAGAAAAAATTTTGTAATGCTTACTTTAATTGCATCTTATAGGTACATACTAGATCAAAGTTGACATTACGATGATAGCGAAGACTAAAAAAGTGGGTCTCGCAATTCTGTCTGACTGTCTGTTTGTCTGTCTGTTCGACTACAGCTTAAACGGCTTGGCCGATTTTCTTTAAACTTGGTAGATATCATTTTTAATTTCTTCCCCCCACAGGTTTTTTCTTTTTTTTTTTAAGATAAAAAATAACGGTACCTGCCGTACGATTTTTTATTCAAATTTTATAAATATTTTTTTTTCTCAAAAACTTTTCGACAGATTAAAAAAAGAAAGATACAAGAAAATTTCATTTAGTTAAAACTAGTTAATGTTTGAAAATAAATTTTCCGAAAAATAGTTTTGATTTTGGATTTCGATCATTTTTTTTTTGATAAAGCTCCCCAAAAATTTAAATAGTATTGTGTATTCAAATTTTCAAACTTTTTTTGGATTTAAAAAAAAAAATCAAATTTTTTTTTTCAAAACTCAATATTTCGAGATATTTATAAAAATAAAGGTACCCACCATACAAATGCTAAAAAAAGGTTTTCAAAAATCGTATTTTTCTCGAAAACGGCGCGTAGAATTTTGATAATTCTTTCTTTTATTTGATTTATTGATTTATTGATTATTGATTTTTATAATCTTTATCTTTATCTTTCTCTCACAAAATGTACTTTATCCTTATGAGCAGTTTTCTCTAATGACATTTGTTTTTAAAATTCCTGGTCTAATTCACAGGAGCAAGTTCGATCGACCCAGCGGTGCATTTTATTTATAACTGTACAGATAAAAATTTAATTTCAGAAAAAAAAATTGATTTTTTCTTAAGTTTTGAAATAAACTTTTTTGAATATTTGCAGAAGCTTCTCTATAAAAAATTTCATTAAAATCCGTTACACCGATAATGAGAATTCTAAATTCGAAAAATGGTTCGATGATGGTAGGTACAGTCAGTATTATCTAAATTTTAATTTTTTTATAAATTATTTTTTAACATTTTTATGGTAAGTAGGTACCGTTAATTTTAGATAAAGAACATTTTTTTTTTCTCATATCTTGTAGACTGTATTAAAAATCTTTTAATTGACACGTTTTAAAAAAAATCGAGCATAGGGTTTTCGAAATACTGAGTTTCGAAAAAAAATGTATTTTTTTTTTAA
Source organism: Philhelius festivus (assembly GCA_963931855.1). Taxonomy (NCBI): domain Eukaryota; kingdom Metazoa; phylum Arthropoda; class Insecta; order Diptera; family Syrphidae; genus Philhelius; species Philhelius festivus. The sequence continues at coordinate 187,156,085 of OZ007554.1, read as the reverse complement.
ATCCAAAAATAATTTCTTGAAAAATTTCAACACACAATACTATCCAAATTTTTGAGAAGCTTGAGCATAAGGGAAATGATCAAAGGCGCTTGAACCGTTGTTGAGAAAATTAAAAGCCAAAAAAGGGTTCCCTAAGGCCTAAGGGTACCATTAATAACCATTTTTCGAACATTTTTTTTTTCAAGCATTATTTAATTTTAAATTTGCTTAACAGTTTCTGAAAAAAAAAACAATGTTTTCTTAAATTTAAAAAAAAATCCGTATGGCAGGTACCGTTATAAAAAAAAAGTGTGGGGTAAAAATTTAAAATGCTATCTACCAAGTTTGATGAAAATCGGTCCAGCCGTTTAGGCTGTAGTCAAACAGATAGACAGAATTGCGAGACCCAGTAATTTCGTCTTCTCTATCATCGTAATGTTAAGTCTGATCAAAATCTTGATCCAATGCAAAACTTGTCTTAAGTGCCTACATATGTACATACATACACACATAAATATGTATGTGTCGCAAGTAAAAATTGGGTACAAAAAATAAAATCATAAAATAAAAAAAAACCTGGCGAACCAACATTTTGTCTTACAAACTTTCTTAAAAACTTTTATACATAAAAACGTATTTTCTTTAAAACCAATAATTTAAATTTGTATTCTTGATTATTTTATTAAAAAAGCTGTTTTAGTAATTTTAAAAATGAATTCCATGTTCCGGAAGATTTTTGTCTAATAACATTCATTTTTAAAATTCTAAGTCTTGTTAACATGAGAGCAAGTTAGTGCGACCAAGTCGTGGATTTTATTTTAGTCTTGCATGCATCATCGATGCAGCAAGAACAAGGAATTGATTTATAAGGAAATTCAGCCAACCTAGAGAGCAATGCCAGATGAAAAAAAAAATTAAAAATAAATGTATGTCAATTGAGGAGTAGTATTATTACTTTGAATGTGACAGCTCACTTGACATATTGCTTCGTTTGTCTACCGAGAACATCATCATCTTCTTATAATCGTACTTATCCTGCCTTGTCGTTTCAGTTGACTGATTCTTCCTTCCTTCTGCATGGAAATTTGTATTGAATCAATCTGACCAATTATATGGAGAACAGAGTTCAAAATATGTCCGTACTGGTATCTATATTTCCACCCACTACAAGGAGCAAGGCGAGTTTGTATAGAATAAGATGAATGGTGTTGTGATGTCGAGTCGATATTTCTTGTTTGAATGGACATATTTACGTACATAAATTGGAATTAAATTTCTCAAGATGACATGAAAATGTGTTTTTTTTTTTATTTTATCTATCTATAGCGATTTATTGAAGATTTTCGATTTGTTCTATAAGAGAGTTATGATGTATAAATAATTGAGCACAAAAAATTGGTATTTGAGGTATAAGCACTCGATATCCGTATCGGTTTCATGAATCAGTGATTATTTTATTCTTAAATCAACAATACAATTATGTTCTATGTCACTCAATTAAATAAATTAATTGAGAATAACACATTATTTATTGTGAATACTTTGCCATTGTTAATTATTTCTTATGCGGAAATGAGATGTTAATTAATTACTTTGGTTTAAGGTATTATGATTTAGCTTAGAACAGGGCCTTTAAGGAGATGGAAGAACAAGCATGCTTATAGCTACTAAAAGATGTCACTATTTATAAAAAAAATTCACACTATAGTTCAGAAAATGGTCATAACGGCCAACTGGTTTAATCAATTTGATAGCGAAGAAAGGATTTTTTGAATTTTCTAGGATTTATTTTTTTAACAGATTAAGTGGTTAAATGGTTTTTTCTTACCTCTGACCCTAATAAATAATATATTATAAACATATTATCGCCCCTAGGCACATCAGACCTTTGTGTCATATTTACAAATTTCACTTACGACCACTCCTCTTTATTTTTACTATTAACGATATTGAAATGGTCATTAAACATTCCCATATTTCACTTTACACCGACTATACCAAGTTTTTCAAGACCACTTCTTCCACACATGATACCACTCTTCTACAACTTGATCTCAACAATATCTCTGTCTGGTGCCTGAAAAGTTGCTTAGAGCTAAATATTTCCAAATGCCATTCACTTCACTTTCACGAAAACGCATTTTATCTACTCCCCATTGATATCTTCTGCATTTTCAACCCATATCCAAAGCTGAGTCAATTCGCGACCTTGGTTTTTTATGTGATAGAAAGCTCAACTTTCGCACACATATTGACGAGATTATACTCAAAGAAAACTTTACACTAGGCTTTGTGAAACTTTGGTCCAAAGAATTCTCTGACCCCTACGTGAAACGATATTTATAACATAACCTTTGTTCGCCTGTCAAGTATAGTACCCTTATCAACAAATTCATATATCCAGAGTCTAGAGCATTCAACGTCGTTTTCTACGTTTCGCACTTCGTGGCCTGTCTTGGAATAACAATTTTATTTTATTTCCGCATTAAGACCGATTTCTGTTGATTGACTTGAATACGCTGAAAGATCGAAGAGCAACTTATCGACATTCTCTTTATTCATCGACTACTTTCAGGGTCTGTTGACTACACAACTCTCTACAATTCCATCTCTTTCAACACTAAGAAATCCTCGTCTCTTCTATCTGCCTACTCACCGTACCTCTTATAGCTCTCCAACGAACCTACCATCTGATGGTTGCTACCGTAAGATTACGAACAGCTGCAGTTCGGAGATCCGAAGAAAACACCCGAATGCCCAAGTGTGTGCTGTAAAAAATGTTTTCATATCAGGTGCTGAAAGTATAGTCGGTCGGTCGCAAGGAAGAAATAGTGCCTGGCCTTCCGAAGAAACTTGGGCTAGGATCGAAGAAAGAAAACAGCACAAAGCTCGCAATGCAGCAACGTCAGCAACAGGCAGAAACGAGCTACAGACTGCGTACCGCATGAAGATGAGAGAAGTTCACCGTAGCGTGCGACGTGACAGGCATAACTATATCAACGCATTGGCAACATAAGCAGACAACACCTGGTAAAGGACATAGACGGATCACTGCTAGTTTCGGATGAGGACCAGCTCAAAAGGTGGAAGGAACACTTTTCTGCGGTTTTAAATAGCGTTTTCACCAGCGAAGTCAACCTAACACCCAATGATCCGTCCGTAGTAACAAATTTCCGAATACGCACTGTATCCCTCAGTAGAGAAGAAATCTTAACAGTAATCAAAGCACTGAAGAACAACAAAGCGGTTGGACTTGACGGTATTCCTGCAGAGCTCTTACGAGCAGCACCAACAACATCGTCTGAGCTCCTGCACCCACTAATAGAAAGAGCTTGGGAAACAGAAAGTTTTCCTGAGGAGTAGAAAAAGGGGGTGATTGTCAAGCTTCCAAAGAAAATAGACATTACGAAAACTGGAGAGGAATCTGCGTGCTGCCTGCTGTAGCGAAGGTTGTAGCAAGAATCGTCCTAGAGCGAATAAAAGACCAACTAGAAGACACGCTTGACGCCGAACAAGCAGGTTTCCGCACTGGATCTTCCTGTGTGGATCACATCAACACCTTGCGGATCATCATCGAACAGTGCGTTAAATATCGATCACCACTTCACCTGCTGTTCATCGATTTCGAAAAGGCATTTGACAGTGTCAATAGAGAATTTATTTGGCTTGCCTTACGCAGGACGGGCATCCCGGATAAATTGATGGCTATTATCATATTATCAAGGCTACATATGTGAAGGATCCAAATGTCACGTTCTGCATAAAGGAGGGTTGTCAGAGGAGTTTGAAATCCAAAGTGATGTTAGGCAAGGTTGTATACTGTTACCTATACTGTTCCTGTTGGTAATAAGTGATGTTAGGCAAGGTTGTATACTGTTACCTATACTGTTCCTGTTGGTAATAAGTGATGTGCTGCATGCAGCTTTGTCGACTTTAAATGGAGGAATTCAGTGAAATCTGCTATCACACCTGAAACATCTGGACTACTCTCTCATAGGATCTTGGATCTCCATCAAATGACAACAAGGGTGGAGAGAGAAGACGAAACCGTCGGGCTTAAGATCAATACGGAAAAAACTGAAAGGATCAGCCTTGGAACTTCCTCATCTACTCAAATAGATATTTCTGGACAACCAGTAGAGACGGTAGAGAGTTTTCAATACCTTGGGAGTATTATCTCTACTTATGGCAGGACCGAACTAGATATAACCAGCCGAATCGGGAAAGCAAAGGCTGCGTTCGGAATGCTGTACAAAATATGGAGAAACAACTCTATAAGCCTAAAGACCAAGCTACGACTGTTCCGCTCTAATGTAGAATCCATGCTTCTTTATGGATGCAGCACTTGGAAAGTAACACCAACTGCTGAATAGATGTCTGCGAAACATCTTGCGGATTTTCTGGCCCAACCGTATCTCCAATGATGAACTTCATGCGAGGACAGGTCAGGAACCCATCGAGTTTATAATACGAACAAGTAAGTGGCAGTGGATGGACATACGCTTCGTGCATTGCGAGTCAAGCGATGCAATAGAATCCTCTGACGCAGCGTGGCAGAGGAGTGGGCCGACCCAGAAGTACTTGGCGAAGAACGGTCGAAGAGGAATCAGCGCAACTGGGGAAGAGTTGGAGAAAGCTGAGGTACATCTCCAGAAACCGTACACGATGGCGCTTAGGAGTAGTGAAGGCCCTATGCCCGCAAGAGGAACCACACAGACGTAACATGTCCGAGGACCTAAGTAGTAATAGTAAAAATTAAGGTAAAAAAGGCAATGGTAGTAAAAATAAAGAAAATTGAACGGAAAAAATCCAGAGAATAATCAATGTATAATTAGTGCCGTCATTAAATTTACCATTTTTATTTACTTAGTGACAACCACAACTCTCAAAACGACTACTGCAGAGAAGCCAGAATGGTATTAGGAGTTGAAAGAAAATTGTCATACTCGTATTGACACACACTTTTTACTTACGATATACATAGGTACTATAGGGCAAGCTCTGCATTTCGAACTCGAGATTTTGATCAAAGTTGACATTACGATGATAGCGAAGACGAAAAAAGTGGGTCCGACAATTCCGTCCGTCTGTATGTCTGTATGTCTGTACCTCGAACTACAGCCTAAACTACCGGAGGTATTTTCTTTAAACTCGGTAGTTAAGGGTCTTCGGTGATTCCCCAGAGGAAAAATTGAAAACTTTATTTTAGCTCCAAAACTAACGGTTCCCCTCATACACCCGTAATGCAAAATCTTATTTATCTCGAAAACGGCTCTAACGATTTTGATAAAAAAAATTAAGTGTGATATGATGGACATGGACTATATTTTGGTCAAACAAAATTTTTGGGGGAAATGTTATTAGGGGTACGTGTCATAGAACCGTTTTTTTGATTTTGGAATTTCTCACCAACGCACAGTGTGGGAATTCGCGAATTTAGCGGAATTTAATTCGAAAAATGACTAGTCTCGATTGATGCCAAAACCGGTTTTTCTTAAAGCTAAAAGATTGTAGAAAGTGATAACAAAAGCACTGTTGGGTGGGGATCATGTAAACAAAAAAAAAATTGCATTGAAGTTGCAGTTGGCGATTTTTATTCTGTATATTTGCTGGAAGAGATTACTTTGCTCTTAATTTTTTTTCGTGCGTTTGGTGTGTGTTTTAATAAAAGTTTTATTTTTTTTATATTTCCTAAATATCAAGGTATAAGAATGTAAGTAATTTTTTATTTCACAGGGTGTTTCACATTTTTGTTTTGGTGATTGAAGTTAAAAAAATGTGTTTTTTTTCGATGTTTGTACCTTTATTAGAGCAAAACTTTAGTTATTCCGCGTTATTGCGCCTCGAAACAATATTCACTGCAAAGCTTGATTTATTATCTATCAAGAATCACTAAAATTTGACACCCCAATTATGTTGTGATATATTTTTTTTCAATGTTTCTAAATGACTATCCAGCAAAAAAATGATGGCATACCGTCAAAATCGAATAACTTTTTGGGATTTGGTTAAAAGAAGAATGTTATAAATTAAAAGAAACTTTTTTTATTTCACGGGGTGTTCCAAAAAAAATAATTTTGTGAAGTTGATAGTTACAACAAACATACAGGGTGTTCAAATTCAAAGTTAACAGTAAGAAAAAAAAAAGAACTAAGTTATTTAAAAAATTAAAAACGGAAACTATCAATTAATAAAAAAAAAACTATTATATCGGATAAAGGGTGTTCCAATAATAGTAACAAAAATAAATTAATTTAAAAATAAAAAAAAACGAATTTTTTATTTGAAGAGCAAAAGTGCTTTTTATGCGTATCTTACATAAAATTTGATTATTACATCAGATCCATATCTAGCAAGCCTAAGGTGTATTCCTAAAAGAAAACGAAGTAACTTAGAGCCTGAGGTTCTTGAAATTTTGGATATTGCAAACTAATTTAAAATGTAAATAAAATGTGTTATATGTATGTACATATGTTGAATTGTTGAATGTAGTTAAAATTATAGTAAAGGTTAAATTGTTCACAATAAAAACAGAACATATAAAAAACAATTAAATAAAATTGTTTTAAATTTGCTTTTTATTTTACAAGAATAACAGAATTGATAAATAAAAATTGTCTATTCCAGTGAAACTGTATTTTTTCGACAGGAAGTTTTCGGTTCTTTTAATTTTTGGTATTCTTGATGTTGTATGCCAGAAAAATTTCGTGATACAACACATACCAATATAAAAAAAACATTGATTGTCCAGAAATAAAACTAATTTAAAACTTCCTTTGAAATAGAATTTCTTGTACATTAAAACCCTTTTTAAGAATGGAGTTTCTTTAGTTCATAAACAACGGCATTGACATATCGGTTTGCAAAAAAAAGCTAGTAAATTCTGATAATAATTAACTTTTTTCTTTATTTTATTCATATTTGTAATAAAATTAAACAATACATCATTCCTCAAAAGATTTTTTTGTAAATTATGACTTTCAAAAAAAAAAGTACTTTTTGGTGTAAACAACCTGTCACTTCAAAGCTCATTTTACAAAAACTTAAATAAAATATGACCAAAATGTGATATACATTTGATTGTATAGACATTTTCAATGAACTAAACAGTAAAAAACCTACAAAAAAAATTAAAATGCAAGCGTTATTAATTTTATTCCGCTAAATTCGCGAATTCCCACACTGTGCAACGGCTCTAACGATTTTAACAAAAAATTTTATGCAGGAGCTGCTTTGCATTTGAAAAAATATAAACGTTTTCGAAAAAATAGTTTTTGGATTTTTAAAAAAATAATACATTTTTTTTTTTGAAAATTCAATATCTCGAAAACCAATACACGATAAAATTTTTAAAATACGTTTTAAAATGTATTTTATTAAATACTAACAATTTGCATATCAATTTTTTTTATAAAAATTTTAAGGAAAATTTAGTACACAAAAAACATGTTTCAGTGTGTCTGTATGTCTGTACCTCTCACTACAGGCTAAACCACTGGACCTATTTCTTTCAATCTCGGTAGCTAAGGGTCTTCGGTGATTCCCTAGAGGAAAAATTGAAATTTTTTTTAGCTCCAAAACTAACGATACCCCCCATACACCCGTAATGCAAAATCTGATTTATCTCGAAAACGGCTCTAACGATTTTGATAAAAATAAAATGCACGACTCGGTCGCACGAACTTGCTCCTATGTAATCGACTAGGAATTTTAAAAACGAATGTTATTAGAGAAAACTGTTCATAAGGTTTAAATTAATTTTTAAATTCTTTTAGTAGTAAGAGACAAAAACAGAATGCTATCCAACTATGAATTTACGCAAGAACAAAAATTATAAGTCGTTGTAGTGGTTTCTTAGAAAAAGCTTTTATATACAAACTTTTTAAAAGCTTTTTAAGAAAAAATTTAGGTACGCCAATTTAAAGTTTTTATTATTGTTCGAATAAAAATTAAATTTACGAAAAGAAATATTGACCCGTTTCGGAGATATCGAATTTTCAAAAAAAGAAAAAATAGATTTTTTTTCAAAAATTCAAAAAATAATTATTTTAAAGTTTTGAAATGTAATGTGTTTTAGACTTTTTAGAAGCTTCTCTATAAAAATTTTCATTAAGATCCGTTATTTGGATAATGAGAAATTCAAAATTCGAAAAAATGGTTCTATGGTAGGCACAAGCTGTAATATCTTAATTTCAATTTTTTTTATTAAATTAAAGATCGTAAAAATTAATTGAAAGCAAAAAAATTTGATTAAAATTCTAGGCGCCGTTTTCGAGAAAAATACGATTTTTAAAAACCATTTTTTAAAATTTTTTAGCATTTGTATGGTAGGTACCTTTATTTTTGATAAAATAAAGTTTTTTTTCTCACATCTTGTAGATTATATTGAGAAACTTTTATTTATCAAGTTTAAAAAAATCTTGCATGGGGTTTTCGAAATATTGAGTTTTTAAGAAAAAATTTTTGAAATTTTTTTTAAAAATCCAAAAGAATGTTTTTGAAAATTTAAATACATAATTCTATTTAAATTTGTCGGGAGCTTTAGCACAAAAAAAATGATCAAAATCCGTTGTACCGTTTTTGAGAAAATCAAAAACTAAAAAAATAGTTCTTTGGGGGTACCCAAATATCTTTTTTTCGCAAAAAAATTTTCATTCAGTACCTAGCTTTAACTAAATAAAATTTTTTTGTTTCTTTTTGTTTTCAAATCTGTCGTGCAGTTTTTGAGAAAAAAAAATATTTACAAAATTTCGTAAAAAAATCGTATGGCAGGTACCGTTATTTTTGGTCTATATCTACTTGGTGATATCTAGATATCTAGTCTTATATCTAGTCGAACCGACAGACAGACAGACAGACCGACAGACAGACAGAATTGCGAGACCCACTTTTTTAGTCTTCGCTATCATCGTAATGTCAACTTGGATCAAAATCTCGAGTTCGATTTTTTTTACGAATGCATAACTTGCCTTATAGTACCTATAAGTCGCAAGTAAAAATTAGGTGTGATATTATGAACATAGGCTACATCAAAAAAAATTTTGGGGCAAAATGTTATTAGGGGTACCTGCCATAGACCGGTTTTTTTTTATTTTCGACTTTCTCATTAACGGCACTAAGGATCTTAACCCAAAATTTTCAGCAGGAGTACACTTAAGTTTAAAATAATATTGCATATAAAAATATTCGAAAAAATATTTGTTGGGATTTTTGAAATTTTTTTTTTTAAATCAATATCTTCAAAACCTATGAACGATTATTTTTTGAAATTATTTCCTAAAATCAATTTTATTTAATACTTGAAATTCCATCTCACATTTTTTTCATAAAAATTTTAGAGAAATTTCTTATATAAAAAATTTATTTAATAATAAAACGATTTTTTAAAGTTTATTTGCATAAATTCATACTTTTCCGGAAACCAGACGGCAATTTTATGCATTTGAACATTATTATCTCATAAAACATGGATTTAGTTTTATATTTATAAAATTTATTTTAAATTCCAAAGTACTTTTACATAAGAGCAAGTTCGTGCGACCCAGTCGTGCATTTTATTTCATATTAATACGAGTATGAGAAAATTTTTATTTGGCAGCTAGCAACTGTCAACATGTCAAGCGATATTTTTTTCTATGGCCGAGTTCATTTACTTGACATACGTCGCCAATGTATACAGAAGTCCGCAATCAAAGTCGTAATCAAATATCAGCTTTCAGTATTGAAAATAATCAGCAAATTTACACAACTCTTTGAGAATAATAATAGGTCTCTCCATTGGTTTCCAAAAATTATACCTAACTAAATATATAATTGAATTTTGTTCGTCAAAAATGTGTACTAAGTTTATTGAATGCCTGAATAATTTTCATAATTATATCCAATATAAGTTCACAAGAATTTGATTTTGCAAACTTATAAAACTTTCCAACTCGATGTTTACTCATTTAATTTGTATCGAATAACAACTCTGATGACCGAAAATACCATATTCCAAAACACTCGCCTTTCCCAATATTCATGAAACCCTATTAACTAAATAACTCTATTGACTTTTGCCCGAACCACACTAATAAAGTCCCAACTATCGTAGTTCTATAGTCATTATTTTAATTCAACAGATGATGACACAGATAGGATTGGAGAGATAGAAGCAACGGCGCGGCCGTATTTAGGATCTGTGGGCCCTAAGCTGTTTCCCCTTTTGGAATTAAAACTAATTAATATTTGAATGTAAAACTGAAAAACTAAAATTCACGACTAGGTTGTACGAACCTGCTTTTATGTTTGAAAGGGTTAGAATTTTAAAAATGAATGTTCCTAGTCAAAAATGTTGAGAAGCATGAAGTTCATTCTTTAAATAGCTGAGCCAAAAAATGCATCTGCTTCATCAAGAAAATTTGAATCTATGCAAGAAAAAAAAAACTTTAAAACGTTGAAGCTGTTTCTTAAAAAAATATGGCGCAAAATTTTAAACATTTAAAACCTGTTTCAAAACAATTTTAGAATCCAAGTCGATTCTAAAAATCATGTTCAAAGCGAGATATGAATTTTGGTTGGATGTTGAAATGGAATAAAAGAAGCTGTGTGTATGATATTAACAAAATTTGTTGAAAAGTCTATGGATGCCATTATGGTGGAATATGATATCGTTCAAATGTCGGCCTTGGCTTTTTACGGTGACACTGATCCGAGGGTCAACATTTTCAAATACTCTTGAGCATAAATCCGGCTGAATTTGAGCGATGGACTGGGTTATGTACACCTAAAGGTCATCCGCCGATTGCAGTTTATTTGCATAAGCCTGAGTTTTTAGGGAACCCAACAAGAAAAAGTCTAGCGGGGTCAAATCGCATGACATTGGTGGCCAATTCACGTCACTTCTGTGGATGATAACCTTGTTCTCAAATTGTTCATGCAGAATATCAATCGTGGCATCTACTGTGTGGCACGTCGCTTAGGTTCATATGGTTCAACTTGAGCCATAAGAAATATAATATATTGAGTGTTACTACCTCACCAACGTCGTTCTCGGAAGCGTACAGACCAATGACTCTGTCAGCCCAAAATCCGCTCCAAACTCTGACTTTTTGAGGATGCATTGTCTCCTAGTGAACCTCATGTGGGTTGTTGTTGTTCCATTTAAGGCAATTTCACTTGTTAACACAGCCACTCATTCAAAAATGCGCCCAATCAATTAAGAAGATTTTTTTGGAAAAAATTGGTATCTTTTTCCAAACGCTCCGAAGCCCAGTCAGCGAACAAGAGGCGTTTTCTATGATCAGGAACTTTAAACGCAGACGCAAAATACGTCAAGTTGAAATCTGCAAAAGGCCAAATTCTTGTACACGGTGAGCAATCGACTGCCTAGGGTTCTCCTGTATACAGAAGATGCTAATTTAATGAACATAATCTCTGAGAACTTCCTTCGACACATCTTCATAAGGAGGAATATCTATGTCCCAGTTGAGTCTTTTTTACTACAGCTCTTGTATTTTCTTCATTTTGGCAGTACTCAAGACCTAACAAAGGCAAGGTATAGAACCTTCAATGTAGGTGGATCAGAAAACTCTTTAGAGCAAGATAAAAAAATAATCTATGTGATTTAAAAAATTGAGTCTTTTGTCAAAGATTTTTAGATGTTATTATGGTCAGTGCCTTGTGATTTATTTTGTACTTAAAATTGATAGGCGAGCGGTTATGGCAAAACGTTAGACTTTGGTATTTGGAAAAAATTTTATTAAAGGTAATATTTATAAAAGTTGGGCCATCTAGTGGTTTCTTTTTAAATCATAGGTTGATTTGACACTGACAGCTGTTGCCCGCTCGAAATCTTGACAGAAATTCAGTATCATACCTCCGCGGAACGAAATGAGTCGCTTAACCCTCCGACAACGTTGGGAAATGTTGAAAACTTATTTCCAAAGTCAGTGCTGTGTGGCCCAAGCAATGCGTTTTTTGAAAAGAAGTTTTAGCCGAAATGAAGCACCCAGCGCACCTACTGCAAGCAAGTTAGTACAAAAAGTTTGTGAGACTGGTATACTAGTGGACAACATTCATGGTTCTCGTCATCTTACGGTGCGCACAGGCGAGAATGTGGCTTCTTTGGCCGATAGTGTGAGACTCAATTCACGAACATCAACTCGCCATCGATCTCAAGTACTAGCCTGAGTAGGATTCCACACAAAGATCTCGGATTATTCGCTTACAAGGTCCAATTGACTCAGCAATTGAAGGCGGATGACTACCCGCTTGATTGGCGGTGTGTTCCATAATTAATTGGAATGTTTGAATGTTTGCGCTTATTAATAAAACCATAATACATGGAAGTAATTTAATTTTCTTCATTTTTCATTTTTAGAAAGAAACTTGTAATTAACACACCCTTTACACCAATTTGATAAATTATCAAAATCATCTTGCAAAAGTAAGCAATACTGTTCAGATTGTATGCAATGAAAGACTTTTAAATCATCCGCATACATCAAGCACTTTCAATTTAAAAATATATCAGGAATGTCGTTTAAAAAATATCAAAAAGATTAAGTGGCCGAAGTGGCTGCCCTGTAGTACTCCCGAGGCTTCCAAGTATGAAGAAACTCACCGGTTATAAGCGAACAATTAAAAATTATATCTAATGAAACAGCGAGACACATTTCTAAAAATATATTTTATTTCCTGGATCCCCCCAGAAAGGTGCAGGCCCTTCGGCTGCAGCTTATAAAGCCTATGCCTAATTACAACCCTGCTTAATAGACACAGCTATTGTCCTGGAAAAATAAATGCTCGTGCGGGCATCAAATTGGATTAGCGTTTATTTACATTAATATTTTCAGCCTAGAACACCATGATTTAATATCATTCAAATAAGTATTCGATACACACAACCACAGGAAATTATAGGATCAGAATAAAGCTTACGAAAAATCATTCTCTCTGCAAATCTCTGAATGCTTTAATTTTCGGTATCTGAGTAGCAAAATATATTTTTATTTCATTATGCTATTATTATTCAATCGATTCACAATAAAATGGAAAGAGAAAATACCAACTGTTCCGATGGATCCTTGTTGTACTAAACGTGGCCAGCTCTTAGCATTACGAACAAGAATAAACTTTTTTGTTTGAACGAAACCATTAAATTAATCTTCTTGGCTCTCAAGGGTACATTTGTAGATTTTATTTTGGTTTTTATCTCAATTCCGAAAACAGTTCCTTACCTACATAAATATAATACTGTCTTGAAATAAATCCTTTTATGTTTTGTGAATTAAAATTAATAGGCACAGCTGTTGGCTGTTTGTTCACAATCAACGAGCAACGAGACCAATTTTTCAATGAATGAACAACAGTGAACAATTTTTCCAGCTCTACTCCTTGTGAAAATGGAATATTTCTGTCCCATAGAGTCATGTTGCGAAATCATTTCGATACGAGTATCGATTGATAAATTCATCTATCATGTTCAAGTTTTGAAAAGTAATGGCAAGTCATATTATATCTCACAGGACACACACAGCATCAACAAAGTATTTAACAGAGAAAAGTTAACCAAAAGACCGAAAGCAGCCATGTCATCGCAGAAAGTGGGAAATGGGTAAAGCTACTTATGGCAATGTCGTTGTAGAATTAATGACTTTCTTTTATGAATTTTTCTATATGGGGGTATATGTTTCTGTTTGAAATAAACTAAGCGCATTAAGGACTAAAGCTTGTGCAAGTCAAAGCACATTTTTATACTTTTATTTACGGTGAGTAGCTCTTCGGATAGGTGAACAATACTTTGCTTAAAACCGATCAAAAGTTGTAGGGCCATAATGAGAAAGAGATTAGGATTTCATTTAGATAGTTGAAGGGCAAGGGATTCCCCGCAACTTAATCGATTAGGAAGAAGGATAATGTGTGGTTTTGCTTGAAAGAATGTTTAAGAGCTTTTATAACCAACTGAAATTGAGATAAACTTATAGCGAGTGATTTTTTAAGAGCTATGGGATATTAAAAAAAAAAACACAAAATTCAGGAAAATGTATGAAATCTTTATTTGAATCGATAGTTCGCCACGGCTGCTCCCTAAATGGTCCATCCGCTTAGTCCAATTTTGGCATACTCTTTCTAAGTTTTCGGACGGTATCTCACAAATTAGTGCTTCAATTTTGGCTTCCAGTCCGTCAATCGAAGCGGGTTTGTCGCTATAGACATGAGCCTTGACATAGCTCCACAAAAAATAGTCTAGAGGCATTAAATCGCACGATCTAGGCGTGAAATAAACTGCCCACCGAACTCGCCTCTCAATATTGGTCCACTGTTACGCGTGCTGTGTAGCATGTGACACCGTCTTGTTGAAACCATATGGCTCTTCCATTTGGCGCAAAAAAAAGTTTGTTATCATCGCACGGTAGCGCTCACCATTCACAGTAACGTTGCGATTCGCATCATCTTTGAAGAAATACGGCCCAATGATTCCACCAGCCCATCATCCGCACCAAACAGTGACTTTTTTTGGATGAATTGTTAGCTCTTCACTCTAAATACCGCAGTTTTGCTTGTTCACGTATCCATTCAACCAGAAATGAGCTTCGTCGCTGAACACAATTTTTCGATAAAAAAGTGGATCTTCGGCCAACTTTTCAAGAGCCCATTCACCAAAAATTCGGCGTTGTGGTAGGTCGTTCGGCTTCAATTCTTGCACCAGCTGTATTTTGAAAGCTTCACGACTAAATTCTTTTCCACTTAGATTAACAGAGGGCCAATTGCTGCGAACGGCGCCGAGTCGATAATTCACGGTCTTCACTAAAACTGGCCGATACAGCTGCGATATTTTCCTCAGTTCGCACTTTACGTAAGTGTGTTGGTGGTTTAATGTCCAACAATATAAATTTGGTGTGAAATTTAGTCACAATAGCCCGAATAGCCGCCTCAGTAGGTCGATTAAACTGACCATAAAATGGAAGAAGCGCGCGATGAACTTTCTTCAGAACAGGCGTTTTTAAAATAAAATTCAATAATTTGCAAGCGTTGTTCGTTTGTAAGACAATTCATGGTTAAATTATATAGATCAAACTGAAGATGTTTGACAGTGACACAAAACACGAAACGTGCGTGAGCTGTCAAAACCAGTGTTGCCAAAAAGAAAATAGCAAAAAAATCACCCTTAAGTTACTTCTCAAAGAGGCGAAAAAATTAGCCAGTATTGAGTTTCTGAAGCATTAAATTCTACGCGGTTTATGTTTCCCCATTTGAAAATGCAACAGAGATCAGAATCTATCTTATCAGACACGTTCTTAACCCACATCCCAAGGACAAGGATGTGAATTTGTAAACAAATATAAGAAGCTGATTAGATTAGAAGTTTCAAACAAAAGATCATTGTTGAATATGAGAAAGAAAGTCGGAGAAAAAACGGAGCCCTGTGGCAAAGCAGCATTTATTTTGTGAATATCAGACTTAACACCGTCAAACATAACTTGTATCGAGCAGTTCAAAAGGAAGTTTCTAATCCATCGAAGAAGAATTTCAGCAATACCAAATGCACGCATTTTCGATTTAAGAGACTGATGCTAAATTCTATCATACTTTCTCAAAAACGATGTAAAGATTTGTGTTACTATTCGGTGAGATATACCATCAGGTTACCAGTGCACATATTTCGCACAAATTTTACAACTGACTAAACGTTTTTACCAGTGATGTGTCAACTCGAGTTACTAACCCGAGTCAACTCGAGTTACAGATAACTCGAGTCAACTCGAGTTATAAAGTCAACTCGAGTTGGAAAGCGCCTAACAACCCGAGTTCTCTTCTCACCACACCTAACCCGAACACAACTAACTCGAATACACCTAACTCGAATACCTACAACTGACTCGAGTTCATGCAACTCGAGTAACGCAACTCGTATACACACTTTGGAGATGATGAATGTTATGTGTATGTTTCGATTTACTTTCTTTTATGGGTTTTGCCAATTCTGTTAGAGAAGATTTTTGTAGTCTTGTTGTTTATTTTTGTTTTTATCATATGTGTTGAATTGAATGTAGTTGATCACTGTTATTCCAGCTTTTGATTTTCGTGACTCGTGGGTGTTAACTGTTTTTTGAAATACATATAATTAAAAATAAACCATGCCGGATCCAAGGAAAAGTTCTCTGGAGTGGGAAATATTTAATAAAGAGGAAGGAAATAAGGTTCAATGTAGAAAATGTTCTAGTGTTTATAAGTATTCAGGGAACACAAGTACATTGAATGTGCATATAAAAAAAAACACCCAGTTGAGTTCCTAGAAATTGCCGAAGGGGTGGTTAATAATAATAATGATGACATTAGGTGCGTTTTATTATTCACAAATCTATTTGGATCCGGATCTGGATTAAGTTTTAACATGTATTACAAAAACAATTTGGGATCCTGTTTTCTATCGGGATCTATTTCAAAGTTCCAAAAATCAGTTATTACACTCGCGAGTAGATGGCTTTTTATGGTAAGGTAGTGTAAGCTATAGTGTAAAGAAAAAAGACAAGAAATAATTGAAAATTTACAAACCCAAGGATAAAAAGAGACGAACTTATAACACTGCTGTCACTAAGATCCGTATCGTTTTATTTTCAAGGGAGGATCCAGATCCGGATCCAGATAGATTTGTGAATAATAAAACGCACCTATTATTATCCAAAGAACGAATGTTCAACCTATAACAAGCCAAGCAGTGGCTAATATTGCGATTCCAACACTATCCAATCCAGAAGAATCACCTGCTAGTGTTAAATATTAAAGCAAATGAGATTGTTAATGCCTTCGAAAATTTGGCAAAAAGTCGGAGATAATGATTTACCTAATATTATAGTACTGGATTTTCAACCGCTTCAAATGGTTGAGAACGAAGGGTTTAGAAAAAAAATTGCGGAAATACTTTAGGAGAGCTATGCTTCCAAGTCAAAGTCTTTAATGGAGAAACTAAAAGACATCGATTTTATAGCTTTGAGGCTTTGACATCGCCCATTTGGATTTCAGATAGCAATAGCTGCTTTATAAGCATAACGGCTCACTACATAGAAGGAAAAAGAATGAAAACATCATGTTTTTATTGCTTGTTAACAAGTTTCCTTTTTTTTTTGCCACGTTATGAATAAATAATAAAAATTTTAATTATAATGATTGTCTTTTTTAAGTTTTTCAAATAATGCATTTTTGTTCTTAAAAATCGAATTATTTAACTCGAGTTACTTAACTCGAGTTACAACCCGAGTTAACTGAATTTCAACTCGAGTTAACTCGGGTTGAAAAATTTACGGGTTGGCACATCACTAGTTTTTACTACCTTTGGAACATTTTTAGTATTTTTGACCTTAATTTGTGAGTCATGCAAAAATTTGGTTCATCAAATATGATAAGGTCCTTCTACCTTACTTGAATTTATTCAAGTTTTTCCTAGTTGGGTTTTCTTTATAACATTGGAAACTTACTTCTCTGGCCCTAGTAAGCTCTTTACAGCTCGAATCAAATCAGGAATTCTTGAGAAATTTTTCCCTATTCAGTGTAAAATTTCTTATTTAGAAAAGAAAGGAGAAGAAGCACAGTGACCAGTTTAAGTTCCTGAATAAATCATTGAGACCGTGCCAGTTGGCTTTCTTGCATTGCCAAACGATTCACACAATGGTCTGATGGGCCTTAAGCATCAGGTTCAGAGGTTCGTTTGTTGGCGGACTGGTCTGCATCGCCTGGAATTGGTGTAGGCTCGTCAACGAGCGGAGTCCGGTTGTTTAGCTCAGAGAAAAACTTGGCGTGCTTTCCTTTGAGATTTGTCTGACCAGAATAACGCAGACACGAATAATTGTGTAAATTGAAATCGTCGGTAAGAACGATTTTACACTGTGCACATAATGTGCGTGTGGAGCTTCGAGAGAGGATTCGAGGCACGTGAGTGTCCGCGATACACCCGCTGTATGCTGTGTGGGTCGATGGTGTTTGGGTTCTCAGTCGTATCCTCTTTACGAGAGAGATGACTGAGAATCTGGCCAGCTTTGCTGAGGCAATAATGACACCCTGTTTGTCCTTGTTCTAGATACTGCGGCGATTTGGGGTTCACGCAGTATTCTTCATCGGTGGCACTGGATTCCTTGTCCGCATGACGAAGAGGCAGATGCCTGATAATCCATGTTGGCATGGAAGACGGGCTGATCACCTGGGGCTAGTGTGGGTCGCAGCTATGTACTTCCGAGGGAGCCAGGTATGCTGTTAGGTTGGGCAATTAAGTCCGCAATCCCTTGGGCCGGGACCGACGAGTGTTTGGGCGGGATAGGAGCCGTTCAGGTCTAACCCTGACTCACTCACCATCCGTCCTTGGACCTTGACCGACGAATGTTTGGGCGGGAAAGGCGCCGAGAAGGTCTCATCCTGACTCATTCACCGTCCGTCATGGGCTCAGTCCAACGCGCGACCTGCTGTGTCGATTGCGCCCTTTTGTCTTGAGTCGTTGGCTTGGTGGCATTGGGACCTGATTCGTGGTGGGACGTTGTGTGGAGCTGGGGGTGTCTAATATGTGTGCTTCGGTCTATCCTGATCAAGAGTGCCTAAATAAGGTACTAAGATCTTGGGGTGTACAGTGACTTGCGACTCGTGCGCGTTTATACCAATTGAAGCTATTGGTTGTTGCTTTATGTGTCCTTGTTGTACTTTTTGGCCATTTTGTCTTTGCTTCTGGGTTTCTAGGTGGGGTTGACTGCATGTACCATCTACGTGCGCCACCTGTTCCAGGAGACTCGCCTGATGTTGTGTTGAACGACTCGGATGGTGCTTGCCTCCGTCTGATTTCGTCGGGAGGTTCAGGTGTTCAGAGGAACACAGGTAGGGTCTCATGTTGTGCGTATGGGTGTACATGCTTAGTTAAGTTATTGGCTTCTGCCTAGGTTGATGGCTGGGTGTGTGCATCCGAGGTTGCTAGGCCTCGAGTTTTGAGGAACTCTTCTAGAAGTGACCTTCACGGTCGCGAAGCTCCACCGGAAGCTATATTCTGGTATCACGGGAGATAGTGGCCAGGAGTGTGGCAAGACGCTCGGCCCCTCTGCTTCAGACTATCTATGAGGCCCCCTTGTGGAAGTATTGGGGTGGCTGTAGTTGCCTCATATCACGGAAGCATATGGTTTCCAAGTTTACTTGGATTCAAGAGGTGTTAGGTAGACCTCGCTCCTCAGCAAGGAGTCCACACCACATGCCCCAACATGTTCGCAGAATTGCTACTGGGTGGTCTTGTACTAACTCAGGTCGGTGCTCAGCGCTCAGCGGGTAGGCCCGCCGTGGAATTAAGCCTTAACTGGCAGGTGTCCACGTTAAATGAAATTCTGTTCTGTGCGAATAATGGGAAACAATTCTCTGGATAGAGTCTGACCACGCATCGAGTTCATTAAAAGTCGATTTACTATTCAAACTTGGACTGCAATTAAGAAAACACGTATGAATGAGGAGCTTACGTACGGTGAATTTAAACCACATGAACTTAAAGTATGTTTTAAATAAGTGTTGCGGTTGAAGCTGATAAGCAACATCATTTTCTACATAAATGGCGAAGCCGTGGTGAAGGAAAAATAAATGCACAAAGCTGCAACCTCTTAGGCTGAATTCCAAGTGATCAGAATTTTCACCCTCCGGGGCTTAACTTAGTCCTAAAACTGCTGGCCAGTTTTTGACAGCATGGACATACATATGCAGCCAGTGGCGTAGATAGGGGGAGATCAGGGGGATATATCCCCCCCATTGGGATAACCAGTCATGAACCAAATAAGTTAAAGAAACGCACTCTGAAATTTTTTTTTTACGTCTCTCACCAATTGATAATACGTAAACTTGCAAGAAAAAGAGCTTCCATCCAGCTATATATATTTTATTAAAGATATTAGCTACACTGCCGGTTTCAATGTCAACTCCCGAAATAACTTTCTCCAGTCAGTAAAGAGAATAAAAACAATACAAAGAATCATGACCAACGAAGTGAGATTATTAAAAAAAAGTCTATTTTAATAACAGTGTGATAAGCTTTGGATGTTTACTTATTTGCAGGATCGTTTGAATGGTTTGGCTGCTCTAGCTATTCATCGCGAAATACCTATAATAGCAGACGAGGTTATAAGTGTTTTATCTAAAGAGAACAGAAAACTGGATTTTATTTTGTGATTTAGTGCCTTGCATAAGTATAATCGCACCTGTAAAAATGCGTTTTGTAGAAAATTAAAATGGGAATGACACCCCACTATTTTTTATTGAATGGCATTACTAATCAAGTAAATTGAGAAGAAAAAAAAGTTCCGTTAGTTTCTCTTCTGGTGGTTAAAAATTAAAACAGATTTTTTTTGTATTGCAAAAGTATAACCGCTTTTTTATATTTATCTGTTTTTTTATTTTAAGTAATTTTTTTCCGCTAAATTAGTAAAGGATATTGCTGCCCCTATTTTCGACCAATCTAAAAATTGTTTTTGACATACTGTTTTTTTTTTTTTTTTTTTTTTTTTTTTATAATCTACCCGCGCTCAAGGGATTATGATTACCCTTTAAATGTTTCAACACAGCGCGGGTGTGAAGTTACGGAAGAGAGAAGGAAGGATAGGAAAGATGTGTGGCACGATGTTCTGAGACTGAAGGTTGTTGTCTCAGATATTTTATCTCCAGGGATGGCGGCTGAACTAAAGCGGAGAATGCCGTGTCTTATTTCAATGTTGCTTATAATTCACATTATTTTATTCGTGTTCATCCTTGTTGGGCATACTAGTTTAACTCAATTACATGTTGTTAGTGTTATGCCTGAACAACATGCAATGAGTAAACCAGCAACCCATTGATGACAATTTTAGAAGGTTTTTAATGGAATTAAAACGACATAGACGACGGCAGGGATCGAACCTGTGATCATGAGGTTCACAGGCGAGCACACATCCATCGCGCCACGGCCACCCAAGGTTATTTAATATGGAATCGTCTATACAGTTCAATTCTTCCACAATCGCCTCTCGCAGCTCAGCAACACTGTATAATTGCCTATTATTGGCATACATTTTGCGGGTCAAAATTCCCAAAAGATTTTCAATAGGGTTACAATCTGGAGGACGTGCCGGGAACACCATAAAATGTATGTTATTCGATTCGTACCATCCCAAACAACTTTGACGACTAACGAGAATTGGGGCATTATCATGCTGAAAGACATGCCGAACTTGACGAAATCGTCTTAAGTAGGGTACCAAATTATTCTGAAGCACCTGGGTGCAAGCTGAACTGTTCATCTTTGCAGAGGTGAAGGCAAGTGCAACCTTACCACGGTAGCAGAAGGCCCCCCAAACCTTACAACTGCCAGCGCCAAAGATCCTCTTGGAAAAAAACTTTTTTCCTTTCTTAGATCGTGCCAATATCCGTTAAAACCACCTGACCCATCAAGATTAAACTTTTTTCGCCACTGAAAATAATCTAAAATAATCTAAACTTATGTTTTTCCAATTCCGTTTCATGTTTTGCTGGGCAAATTGTTACTTTTTTTTGTAGATTGTCAAATTTGGAGCTGGCATCATTTTGCACCGAACAATCACTTTACTGCTTTTTAAGGCACGAAAAACCGTTGAAACGGAAATTCCTAAGCCCAATTCGTCACGAACTTCCGGCAAAGAATGCACCGAGTCGGATGCAGCAATCGTGTCAGCTTCTGCGGACGCCCGGGTTTTATTTTTGTCCCATAAGATTCTGGATCTTGTAAGAAATTTCGGATGACACGATCGGATCTTGAAATTTTCCTACCAATAGCCCTTAAGCTTAGGCCATTTAACCGAAAAGCTTGAATTTTACCCTTTTCTGTATCGCTTAAATGTGTACCACGCAGCCTTGTTGTTTGTCATTTCAAAGCACATAATTGAATGAAGCTTCAGGGAGGTTTGCATTGTGCGGTTATACTTTTGCAATACATACAAATCTGTTTTTAATTTTTAAACACCAAAAGAGAAAATAAAGGAACTTTTTTTTCTTCTCAATTTACTTGATTAGTGATGCCATTCAATAAAAAAATAGTAAAGTGTCATTCCCATTTTAATTTTCTACAAAACGTATTTTTACAGGTGCGGTTATACTTATGCAAGGCACTGTATATCAATATTTATTCTAGTTCATATTCAAATTAATGCGTATAATATATTATCTTTAAAAATATAATTTTTTTATGGCATACATAATGAATTTTTTAATTATTAAAACTTTAAAAAAAATGAGCGAACTAGATCTATCCACCCCATAGCGAAAAGCTATCTACGACACTGTATGCAGCAGGGAAATTCTTACTGAGTTCCGAAATGTTTCTAAAATGCCGAATAGTTTCAAAAGCTAATCGTTCAAAATTTAATTTTTAAACTCATAGCGAGGCCACAGACACTAAAAATATTACTGCTAATCCATCCAAGTAAACTTTCACTTCCTAATACTTAATTCAATTTTTCGTGAGCTGTTGTAAACTTTTTAAAACTTTTCGTCTTCCTTAAATTATGCATTTTTTTATTTCAATTTGCATATCCTCATTTCTTATCAAAAATAAAATAAGAATGCATTAACGACTTCAAAACTATATGATGTTCCAATTCACCTGGAAAAATTCTTCTACTCTCGGAACGACTTCTTTCAATATTTTCTTTGGATAATAAAGTGCCCTTGCCATAAGTATAAATTATCAGGACTATAAAAACTTGAAGAATTTTTGCTATTATTTTTTTTTTTGAGGAAGAGGTGAAATTTCGAGCGTGAAAAATAATGCTTACAAAAATGTGTGCATTTTTGTCTGTATGTTCATTCTTTATGTGCTTTCTACCCGAGTTCCCACAAAAAAACTATTAAGGATTCTTCCTTTGCTTGCTATTTCCAGGTCTGCTTTACTCGGGTTAAAAGTTGCACGAAAAAGATAAAGTTTTTTTTTTAACTTTTTCTGTTTATATTGAGAATCAAAAATAGCAGTCAAACAGTGTTACCATAAGTCCAAGGGATATAAAAAGGCTATAGAATTTGCTAAAGAATACTAAAAATAAAATTAAAAAGGGTATTTTAAATTCTTTTGAAATAGAAACAATTCTAATGGACATACACACGGGCAAAATTTCATCATCACTTTAGGTTTTTAATGCCTCAATAGTTTTGCTGGTGCTGGCCAGCATTTTTGTTTGCACTTCTCTCGACAAAACTTTTCAAATTACAATTTTTCATCAATAGCCCCAAAAGAGCTATTCAAACTTTCCACTCTCAACATCATGGTTTTGTGGGGTTTTAAGGAAACCTGAGTTTTGTCTAGCTTTAATTTGAGCAAAACAACATCACACACATACACGCACACTTTTTGGGTCAATACACACTGTAAAGTGATGAACTTTCTAATTTAATTTCGCAACAAATGCCTCCCCAATCAGATTGGAATTTGGGGCCTACATTTTTCCAAGGGAGTACGGAAGCCATCAGGAAGTTTGATTTTTTGCTGGTGCATGTCATGTTATAAGTCAATTTAAAGGGCAAAGTTAAATGACGTTTTTCTATTTTCCTATTTTTTTTTTCAATTTCTTGAGTATTTGTTTTTGATCCTTTAAGACTTCCAAAGATTTATTTAGCAAACAAGAAATTGAAAAACATAACGTCAAGTATATCTGGAGGATTTAAATTTCGGACATATACCACAAGGCTATATTTACTATAGAATCTCGTAGATACATAAATATTTCACATTATTTTTAGTTCTTGGAGGGCAGGAGTTCGTCCCTTTTCGGAGTGATAAATTAACATAATTTGACACTTTTGAAGGAGATGCGGATTTTAATTTTGGGGTTTTATTATGAGATTTATGGTTTCGTCTTTAATCATAATAAATAAAAAACACTCAAGTTCGAATCATATAAACATAACTCCGTTGATAAAAACGTATCTAATATAGGCGTATGCAAAAAAAGCCGAGTTGGATTAATTTAAAAAATGGAAAGGCCCCATATTATTTCGCCAAGAAAAAAGGTAGAAAAAACACACGGGCGATTCCATTATAGCGGGTGCAACATTTAGACTCATTTGAAGTAGATTTAATAATAAAATAAGCAAAATATTTAATAACATTATTACTTGAAGGGATACATTTTCACATATTTATTTTTAATCCATTTAGAATTCTAAAATATAATAAATAATTTGGCACAAGAATGGTTACAAAGTGCGATCGCGGGTGCAACAGAATCGGCCCGACTTTTCTAGATCATAGTACAAAAAACACAAATTCTGTTAATTGTGAAACATTTATCTTGCTATTCTTACATATATTGAACGACGTTGATTCAATTAACTAAATAAATAAAAATAAAGATAGAAAACAAAAGTAAGCAACGAAATATTAACTTTTAAATCAATCGCGGGTGCAACATCAAATTATCGCGGGTGCAACGCGTCTAACTTAAATTAGTAAACTGATTTAAAAAACTGGAAAAAATATAAAATAAGGCACATATGTAACAAGTCTGTACCCTTCTCTATTAATTATAACATTGTTTTTTCAAATACTTCAATATTTTTTCGAAAATACATATATGTATGTCAGAAGTACTCCATCTTCATCGATATTGTGATATTGCAGCCTACCTGCTGCAAGAAGGTACAAACTAGAAATAACTTTTGGAAATACTGCTGCTGTAAAAACAGAACGGTATTTTAGAGCATGGATCTACTGGTAACATAGGGGGCTCAAAAGACCCTGTTGGAGATTTAGAATTTAATGCTTCGTCTTCGGACTCAATAAAAACATCGAAAACTTAACTTCACGAATGCTCATGGTCATTGTACTCTTCTCGATTCTTAACTTTCGACTTAATCGATTTCACATCTTTTATACCCGGCACTTGTCTGCTAATATTATCCCTTTTATAGAAATCACCTGTCATCCTTCAGTTTTTAGGCATTGCTTTTTTTTTTTTATAATCAACTCACGCTCAAGGGAATATGATTACCCTTTAAATGTTTTAACACAGTGCGGGCGTGAAGTTACGGAAGAGAAAGAAGGATAGGAAAGATGTGTGGCACGATGTTCTGAGACTAAAGGTGGTTGTCTCAGATTTTTTATCTCCAGGGATGGCGGCTGAACTAAAGCGGAGAATTGCCGTGTCTTATTTCTATGTCCCTTATAATTCGCATTATTTTATTCGTTTTTCATCCTTGTTGGGCATACTAGTTTAACTCAATCACATGTTGTTAGTGTTATGCCTAAACAACATGTAATGAGTAAACCAGCAACCCATTGATGACAATTTTTAGAAGGTTTTAATTGAATTAAAGACGACATACATAGACGACGGCAGGGATCGAACCTGTGATACTGAGGTTGACAGGCGAGCACACAACCATCGCGCCACGGAATCAGTTTTTTTTTTAAATAAATTTTTTACCACTTCAACTATGTACGTTAGTGGGACTCCTTGGGCGATTACGTTTCACTTGTGCGACTTTTTTAGTCTACAGGGACTGATGTAATGAGTGCCTGCCTTTTTTTGTGTTGACTGCATTTTTTCGTTTTGTCTGATTCTGGTCAGAATTTCAAAATTTGTATCTGCCTTCATTTTCCCTTTCAATACATCTCTCCACATTAAATTTCTACGTCCTTTTTCTGCATGAAGCTCAGCATATTTGTTAATTTTTTGTCAATTTTCTGTAAAGCAGTCTCTTTTTCTTGTTTCACTTCCATTTAACAATATATCTTTATATAAAAAAGAACAAAATATTTTATTACATAGTTAAAAAAAAACGTGAACACAAGAAATTATTATTCAAAGCATATTTTACTAATAAAATACAATAAATCACGTTATAATGTTAGTAGTCAATAAGTTGCACCCGTGATCTTAATATTGGGATCGCGGGTGCAACCAATTTAAATCAACGTTTTTTGTCGTTCAACGTACAATATATTCCTAATTACGACTGATTTAATTTTAGTTTTGTTTTCTTCTTACTTTTAGAAAGTTTCAAAATGCTAGCACTTTATTTCTGCCAAAAAAGTAAACTTTTATATCTTTTATATCGCGGGTGCAACAAACTTACAATAGATATTTGCAATCAATAATGCTAAAAATATAACAACAAATTCGTACATGTTTTTATGCAAACGATTAAATGACATGTTGCTTCATACGTCTATTGTGTAAAGCATAACTTAAAACTGTCGGAAATAGCT
This sequence comes from Philhelius festivus, assembly GCA_963931855.1. Classification (NCBI taxonomy): domain Eukaryota; kingdom Metazoa; phylum Arthropoda; class Insecta; order Diptera; family Syrphidae; genus Philhelius; species Philhelius festivus. The sequence continues at coordinate 187,129,903 of OZ007554.1, read as the reverse complement.
ATTTTGAGCTTATGTTACCAGTTATAATGATTGCAGTTCGTACCGATTCTTCGTATGATAATGTTGCCAAGCGCAAACAAAAATGTTCTCTATAAGTTAGGTCTCAGTTTTTGTTTTTATTATTAAATATAGTATTTCTACTTTGAATATTTATCAAAAAAAGTAAAAAATATTGTAATTCGAAAATTGGTTCCAAAAATCGTCTACAGCGGAATCACCCACACGTTAATATACGTATTTGAAAATGGTATATATAGGGTGTCTAGTAAATAATGGATAACCGGTTAAAGCTAGCTAGCAGACTTCAAAAAAAAAAAGAGGCTGGGTGCGACCCACACTGATAACTTCCCATTTGTGGTCTTGAAAACTTTATATTTAGATAAAAACATATTGTGACGTTTTCTTCAATTTTACCATAGCTATTAATGGAATTTGAATATGAGGGACTTGGGTACAACTGAACAATCTTATTCATATACGTATGTACAGTACATACAATCTTCTAAAAACTAAGTTGATAATAAAATTATAAAATTATGTATTATATTATAGAAATTACTTTATTATTTCGGTTCCAAACATTTTAATTGAAAAAAAAATTAAAAACGAAATATTCAAATACAAAAGATATGGTTTGGTTATTGATGGAAGGGTACTTACAAAATATATCCGCTCTAAAACTAGATATATGTCAAATATAAACCATTTGTTAGAAATTGTATTATGTATAAAATTAAATAATTGCAAAGTCAATATCATTGCTCGTTTTCAAGATATTCTAGTCGAAAAACAAATATTACCACTGTTTAGTAGATTTTTTTTATATTTTTGTTAAAACTATCAATTCGATACTTGTCAAAATTTAACCATATGTTAATAATTATATTATGTCGATACCTTCCCGTAAGAATGTACTAAGCGACACTTTTTTCGAAAATGACTTTTTGATGAGGAAATATATATATATATGTTAAGGGCCACGCTTTGGCCTGGGTTTCGCCAACCTATTATGCATGAAAAGGAAACTAGAGTACAAATAAAAAAAATTATCAACTGCCATGTTTTCTCATTAAAATAATGTTGCCCCCTGAAATTTGTATTATCCGCCAAAAAAAATTATGCTAAGCGACATTAATAAAGATCTCATTGTCGTGAACAACAAAAAAATTTTGTTAGATGTCACTTAGTTTAACCGAAATTGTCTCTTAGCACACTATGATTCAACTAGAACTTTCTTCGTTTTTTTCGTTTCCTGAACAATTTTAGAAATGCCGCTTAGTATACATTCTTACGGGAAGGTATCGATGTATAAAACAACATACTTTAGAAGGCACTATCGGTGTTCATTCTCAAGAAATTCGACTTGAAATACAATTTTAACTAGTTTTCACTAGAATTTTTAATAGTTTTTTTATTTAAAAAAAACTATTAATTCAATATTTGTCAACATTTTACCAATTGTACAAAATTATACTATGTATAAAATAATCTAAATTAGAAGTCAATATCACTACTAGTTCTCGAGAAATTTGAGTCGAAAAACAATTTTTACCAATTTTCAATAGAATTTTATATAGTTTTTTTTTTTTGTGTAAAAAAACTGTAAACTGGTTTTTTTGAAATTTTCACCAGTTGTCAAACACATTATTTTTCGTAAAATAAAATTATTTTGAGTTTCAAATTGTTTTCCGTTCCTAGAATATCTGGGTTATGAAATTTTTTTTTTCAGTTTTTTTTATTTAAAAAAATAACGGTATGTTCATTTTTTTCTAAATTCATACCAAATATGTATGACCTTATAATGAGTACATTAAATTTTATTTGAAATCAATAGCATTATTTTTTCGTGAGATATTTGAAACTAACCAAAATTTTTACTTTTTTTTTAAACCGTTATAGTGAAAAAACTACTCACTGAATTTTAATAAACGCCCTTTCAGCCTCTTTCGAAGTTATTATCTATTAAACAAAATTTATTTGAAGTCGATATCTTTATTCGTTCTTGAGATATCGACGACGAAAAATGGTACCAGAACGTACGGACGTACGAACGTACGCACGTACGAACGTACGAACGTACGAACGTACGAACGTACGTACACACACACACACAGACATCTCTCTAAAAATGATTGATATAGCCTCTAGGGACCTTGAAACGTCGAGAAATGTCAAAAATTCCAATTTGACAAATCGGACCGATTACAATAACTCCCTATGGGAAGTTAAAAATATTAAAAAACTTCTAATGTGTGGTCTATGTAACATTTTTTCAATTTACGGCATTGACGATTTTGACTAAAATTGGAATTGGAATTTTTGACATTTCTCGACGTTTCAAGGTCCCTAGAGGCTATATCAATCACTTTTAGAGAGATGTCTGTGTGTGTGTGTGTACGTACGTTCGTACGTTCGTACGTGCGTACGTTCGTACGTCCGTACGTTTTGGTACCATTTTTCGTCGTCGATATCTCAAGAACGAGTAAAGATATCGACTTCAAATAAATTTTGTTTAATAGATAATAACTTCAAAAGAGGCTAAAAGGGCGTTTATTAAAATTCAGTGAGTAGTTTTTTCACTATAACGGTTAAAAAAAAAAGTAAAAATTTTGGTTAGTTTCAAATATCTCGCGAAAAAATAATACTATTGATTTCAAATAAAATTTAATGTACTCATTATAAGGTCATACAGATTTGGTATGAATTTGGAAAAAAATGAACATACCGTTATGTTTTAAATAAAAAAAACTGAACAAAAAATGTCATAACCCAGATATTCTAAGAACGGAAAACAATTTGAAACTCAAAATTATTTTATTTTACGAAAAATAATGTGTTTGACAACTGGTGAAAATTTAAAAAAAAATCAGTTTACAGTTTTCTTACAAAAATAAAAAACTGTATAAAATTCTATTGAAAATTGGTAAAAATTGTTTTTCGACTCAAATTTCTCGAGAACTAGTAGTGATATTGACTTCTGATTTAGTTTATTTTATACATAGTATAATTTTGTACAATTGATAAAATGTTGACAAATATTGAATTAATAGTTTTTTTTTTAATAAAAAAACTATTAAAAATTCTAGTGAAAACTGGTTAAAATTGTATTTCAAGTCGAATTTCTTGGGAATGAACACCGATAGTGCCTTCTAAAGTATGTTGTTTTATACATCGATACCTTCCCGTAAGAATGTATACTAAGCGATATTTCTAAAATTGTTCAGGAAACGAAAAAAACGAAAGTTCTAGTTGAATCATAGTGTGCTAAGATACAATTTTGATTAAACTAAGTGACATCTAACAAAATTTTTTGTTGATCACGACAATGAGATCAATGCAATAGACAAATCAAATCAAATCTCTTTAAATAATTAAAATGCTTTTCAATCTTAAAATAATGTTTTATTTGCATTTTACAGCTAAAGTTTGTTTCGCTGAAAATTTGGTTATTTGAAAAAAAAAACTAAATATAAAGATAAAGTTTTCATGGGAAGTTATCAGTGTGGGTCGCACCCAGCCTCTTTTTATATTTAAAATAGTATTTTATTTTTAAGGTTTTAGAAAAACAAATTTTTTTTTCTTAAATCAATATCTTGAAAACGAGTGAACGATTAGTTTTTGATGGAATAACTTTTGTGTTGCATATGTCCCCACTGTGGCCAGCAGTTTTGGCACTTAGCGAATTCCCCCTACATAGTTATAGTTTAGTACCTTTGTTAATTATTTATTATATTATTATTATAAGAAGTCCAAGCTTGAATAGTAACTCGACTTCTAATGATCTCTGGCTCTGATAAATACACGATAATTGTACTATCGCCTCTGAGCACATGCCATATCTGCAAATTTCTTGTGTCAACAAAACCTAGTAAGAGTAAAAAAGAGTGTGTGCACTAACGTACGCGCGCTAGAAGTAAAACTTCTTTTCCCTCAAGCAAAGCCTCTGTAAGATTCTAACCTATAAACGTACAAACATTTTGTACCAACCAACAACTAATTGTTGATTAAGATTATAATGAATTTACAAATTGGTTATATTATAGCCGATTAGTTTTCGAAACGTTAAAAAATGGGGGCATTCACTAATGTAGTCACTGCTCACGTAGTCGAACGTTCTGATTGGCTAAAGACAACAAAAAATTGAGTTCAAATTTCCCCTCCGACGCACGTAGTGTAAAAATTTCTGCTTCAAAGGTAGTGGATAATAGGTTAGTTCGTTGAGCCCTGAAGTCACCCTGGGGTCGCCGCAAATGGTTTTTTGAAAAACCTGGAGTCACCCTGGTGACTAAATTCTGTGTTTTTTTAGACCTGGGGTCGCCCTGAACTCGCCTTGAAGTAGATCTAGGTATTTTGCTGGGGTGAGTTCAGGTAACGATCAAACTGTCAAAAGTCGTATGAGATTTTATAATATGTATTTCTTTTGTTTTCGTTTGGCGACTCGCATGTTGCATGTTATTGCTTGTGTTTGCTCTTAAATGTTTGTTGTACTCATCAGATTAAACATCCAGCAACAACGCAAATTTGTTTTCGTTCATTTATAAAACTAATTTATAACAAATTTAATGATTTATCAGAGCACAGAATTATTTTGTCTTGCTTTTAGTTGCCAACAAAACAGTTGACAGCCCTTGGGTGTTTTTTGAAAACCGAAAACCCCAGTTTTTGTTGACAACTCTGAGGGTTGTCAAGAAAACCTGTGTCAACCCTGGGTAAAGTTGAACGAACAAACCTAATGATTTTGACATTTCACAATCAGCTGTTCGATGAAAATGCAAATTTAATTTTTGGTGAAAGATATTTTCAAAAGGTAATTATTAAAAAAATTTATATTTAACCTTATATTTGATGTTATTTAATTTAAACTGTAAAAAAAGTTTATTTAAAATTCTCAAAACACAATTTTTCTTATTTTATGTTTACATCTGTCACTAATATGACAGTTAAGGATTGACTTATAGCTTTGTAGTGCCATTTTACATTCACAAAGCTAGTGGAATTTTAACTACGCAGTCACTACATTAGTGAATACGCCCAATGAAACAATTGGCCGCGTTCACTTCGTAGACCGATAGGGTATCTAAGATACTTTAGAATCCGATACGTTGGCGAACGACCAAAACCGGATAGGTACCATTTGCTGTCGTCCAGGGTTGGCCGATTCAACTACATGCCTGATTTACTACAATTTGGTACGTCTGCTACATACGTAGTTAATTCGTAAAAAAAATAGAATAATGGAAACCAAACAATTTTGCACAATTATGATCTTATGAAGGTTTGTACAAAAACTGAAAATGTTTCATTTACCATAAGGATGAGGAGTTGTAGGAATTATACATGATAGATGGGAAGTTTATTTTTGGAGACAAACAATTTTCTTTGGCATAATCATAGGATTTGGATTATGAACACATGATTTAAAGATATTTTTTAATGCTCAATTTATTGTACAAGGTATGTTGCGACGATTTAGTTGCAGCAAGAGACCATTTGCTAATCCGCAAAACAAACAATTAATATTATACATATGTACATATATATACTGGATTACAAATCCTATGAATTTTTTTTTTATTATAATAATTCATTAAATATTTAAGAATATAATATGGTATAGCCCTTATAAATATATACAACTGACAATGTCTCTATTAAGTTTTTAGTTCAAATTTTTGATAATTTAATCCTGCAATGAGGAAACGTAAATTTAAAAGGGCAGATTTTTTTACCACAAATTATCTCACGCCAACGAAGTTTCTTTTTTTTGTGATTTTAATTAGCGGTGAGCTTTAAGCCGTCAGAGTTAAGCTACGATTTCTTTTAGTGCTTGTTCGCATTTGGTGAGCAGACGCTGTCGTTTCAAGGTACGTACATATAAATATTACCAAAAAAAACTTTTTAAAAATAATAAAAACCAAGAACTGGTAATTATATTGAAACTGTTTAATTTTAAGGAGCGCAGCACATTTGTGGAAGAGAGCTCCAGTACGATCATTTTCCATTTTAATTGGAGTAAATAAACTTTCAGCCCAATAATTATGTAGCTTTTTGACCAGCCATTTTCACTTCGCTAATTAAAAATGAATAAGCCCAACTAACATACTCTCCAGAGCTAAACTCTTGAAATCTGACAAAAAAAACTCCCATACAACTCTCTTATATGTATGTTATATCCCATTGTTATACCTAAGTATTAATATCTTGTTATGAAACTGAACTGGGTTTCATAACATTTTTATTTTAAGAGGTAAACACTTTTGGAGCTTAAAACTACTTAAATCTACTTAAAACTTATAGCTAAACTATTTTCTCTTCTTACAATAAGATTATATAAGCTTATAGTCTTAAAAGAAATCTTTTCTGAAAACTCAGCTCTAAATATGTCCATATAATCCCACAACAAGTCATGTTTAAGAGTTAAGATCATTTCATATTTCTATGAAAACCCTAAAAGAATTTGAGTAAAATACCTCCTATATCAAGAAACAATCCGAAGTTCACAGAATAAAAGCTTTGCAGTAGGATCCGAATGAGATCTTTAATGCAACAAACTTTACTTTTTTCAATTAGTAAATTAGTATTAGACGTAACAAATGTTAAAAAGTTACAGTTCGGCCAACCCTGTACTCGACACAAAAGAAAATAAATCAGCTGAATTGTCAGCTGTTCTTCAAAATTCCCCTTGGATAGTTAAGTATACCAAAAATTTTTGGATAGCTTTAGATTTCTGCTTGACATCAGCTGTTTCGTTAATCAGTTGTTTTTTCCTATGGGATTACAACAACATCAACAAATCCGGATACCTTTGGATACGCACCCGAACGCGACCATTCATTCACTTCTCACTTCTTATCTTCTCTAGAAAAAAATGAGTTTTGTGACATAAATGTAAAGTACCTACTGTTTGGGTGTGTTCCCTTTTTGACGATACGGAAATCTACTTTTCGTTGGAAATCTACTTTTCGTCGGTTTTTAAAATTACCTTTCAGTGCTTTTCGGAAACATAAACAAAAACTCAATTTAAAAGTAATTTTAGTATAGTCTTGTGAATTGCAAGATGACAAAATCAATAATTCTTCGAATTGAAAATGATTTGCAAAATAAGTTAGGAAATAATTAGTTTTGGGATGGCAGCTTGGTCTATCTGGCGATTTCTTGAATTTTTTGAGAAAATCAAGAAAGTAATGTATAACTTGTTTGTTAACAAGGTTGAGCAAAATGGATGGCGCTCTTTTTGACACACAGATGGCGCTTTTTAGGACACAAATATGGCGCTTTTTTAACGCGCTTGATTACTAAGCTGGGTGCACATCATAAATCGTGAAAGGACACTGACGTCTAACATATCAAAATTTCAATACTAGCCGTTTTTAAGTGCATTTTTATCTTCGCTTAAATTTGTCAGATGGTGACATTAAAATCCAATTGAAAATGTTAGGCAAAAGTTTTTATAATTATGTCCGATTCGTTATGTGAAGAAAACTTTTTGTAGTTTTAAAATCATCCCGCAATTCCCAATACCACGAATTTTTTCACGACGAGATTTAGTTAAATCATATGTTTTTCCCATTGGCGCACATTTAATTACGAAATATGTAGCTCCAAAAATCCGTAAGTCAAAAATCGTTGTAAGCGATTTTGTCAGAAGATGTCGACACTAAAATCCAAATGCAAACGACTCACAAAAGTTTTTATAATCATGCACGATTCATAATGCGATGAGCACACGAGACGAGAGCGAGACATGATTCACTGTCATCTTTTCGTTGTTATAAAATTGTTCCGCAATTCCTTAGGCCTGGAGCGTACGAGTAAATTCAATTTTTATTTTCGAAAGTGTTTGGTTGGTAAAATGAACATATGGTAAATATATAGTAAAATGAAAAATAAGCCTATATGTTTCATTTTAGCAACCAAATAGATGTTAAACTAAAAATTGAATGTGCGCGTCTGTTCTTACTTCATTTATTAATTTCATTTAACGTGAGGACGAGAAAAGTTTTATTACGTATGCACATATGTACATATATCCTCGTCGGCTTTCATAGTTTGAAACTGATTTTACAACAACGACGATGTTTCATCACGCTCACATCTCTTTTTTCTTATCGCATTCATTGCGTTCGAGCCAAAGGATTTTATAATTCTAGGCAACACTAATTTATTTTGACAACGAATTTAAAATTCTTCGCATATGTTGCGTGATCTTAGATTAAAAGGATTTTGTCATACTACTCGATCTGAACCGGACTAGGCATGCTGGCGGCAGTGCGCGGCTAGGAACGTCGGTGGGCGAGGTTCTTGTTCAGAGAGCAGGCAATCGCGAACAAAAGATCTTGTTTTCATGCCTAGATTCAAACGTACAGAGGACGACGGACAAACACTTTCACTTGACTCTTCATTTTGTTTCGTAGACGAGAGATGTTATTCGCCTTGAGTAGCTTGCGCGTTATGACCCACCCACATGACACTGTATCGTGTACACCTGTTGGCAACTTCTACTCGACAAATATTCTGCGAAGTTAGTTGCCCCATGACTGATTGCAGCTATAAGCTTACGCTGACTTTTTGCTCATCGAAACGCCCCAAACCATATCACACATAGCCCCCACATAAAACTCTGTTTAGTACATTTCAAAATTCATGTTTTCTTCTTTTATTGATACCTTAGGTTTAGTTTTAATTCTTACAATCTAATAATTGTTTATTCAGTTTAATCAGTTTAACCAGCGCATTTTTTCTAATTTGGTCTTAAGGACGGCATATGGAATTTTTAATTGAGTAGGTCAAGATAATCAAATTCTAGTTGATTTGTTTATATTTAAAGGAAGAAGTGTAAGAGTCAATAAACAACAAAATGACAGTTTAGCTTATCGAGACTGTATTCGTCCCACTCGGACACACACGAGAAATACGTTATCGAGATAAATATAGCAAACATGTAATTAAACTCACCACTTACGGTCCAGACAATTGTGCACAATTCCTTTCTCCGTTGGCTCTCTGATAGCTGTAAAAATTAACATTGATTTTTTTTTCTCTGTAAACCGCAAACGCTCGCGAAACTGTATCGTCTTATTTTCTTTTCTTTTATCGTTATTCACCTTTCACTTCTCCAATTTTTCTCCTCCCTTATCTAGCTTCTTTCTTTCTTAGACTTCTTTTACTTTAATACTATTTTCTTTACTTATATGCTTCTTAAAACCACATTAACTCACATACGCGTGATCAAAAAAAAAACAAATTCTATGAGCTAATTACATACGAATATGCTAATGAATCACTAAAAAGAAATTTGCTTTCTCGGGCTTCTCCTGGGGGTAGAAATCACCCGCCCTATCTCCACACACACGTCGCGCTCCTACCATCCACGTCGACGACTTAGACGGCAACGCTCCGCGGCTCTCTTGTTCCACTTTGCACTGCGACACGACAACGATGATGGTGGTAGATCGACAAGTGAATTAGTCAAGGCCAGGATGATGACTGACCTAATTTTGGACTCGTGCAAGTGCAAGTGATAGACAGGTTGTCGCCATGCGAGTAGCTGTAGTGGTGGTCTGGAGCTCTTTTCCAACAAGAAACAAAAAAATCCTCGCTCTTATCTTAGGATGATCAGCGTGGTGAATTGGATTGTTGGAATGCGAGATATGCCTCTTAAATTGGATTGAAGCCGATAAATTTAGCACGTGGTCCAACTAGATCCAATTAGATCCAATTAAGAAAATTGGATTCATCGACAGGGTGGATGTAAAGTTTTTCCAAGTTGGCTGGGTGGGACGGGATGATCGAGATTACTCGAGGCAGTTCGAAATGAGTAAATGCCTCTGCTGATTATTCCTTTTCCGAATCCCTCCTCTGGTATTTTGCTTGGTGGGCAGTGGGTATACTCTCAGATTTCGGTTGGATTGCTAAAACAGGATAAGGATATAATATCCAATCTCGATTTTTCTACAGGGATAGTTACCAGATTTTTGTGATCCGTACAGGATGAAAGCTACACCAAGAAAGAACGAACGTGAAAAACATGTCGAAGATCAGACTTAGGCTTTAGGATTTTGACCTGAGTTTCCGGTCACCCAGCTGATTTCGCAACTTGTCTTTGACATTTTATTTTCATTTTCTTCTAAGACAGGGCGATTCAAACGTGAGTGCGGAATGTGGATATGGAAATCCATACGAAACTCGTAACAAACCTTCTTCGTTCTCGAGTTCACGCGAAGATAACGAAAAGGAAAACGAGATGTCGATGCACGTCACAACGGTCATTGTTTGATATCCTTGGCATGATACTTCCCTATGATTTTTCCTTTAAGGTCCTCTAATTCATAAAGGCAATTGCCAACTCGCTTTCTTATTCTACACTTTATGAATTTAGGTGAAAATTTGGCATTCCTTGCTTTGGCAAAGCTACTTTGCTCAAAATTCCTACGGAAAACTTCTTGTCCCGGGACAAAAGAAACACTTTTAGCTCGAAGATTGTAATTACGCTCAGCTTTAAGGTGAGCAGAGTTTAGATTGTTTTTTATCTTTTCTCTCATCAAGAGCATTCTGTCCGACGATGGAATGGCTAGCAAGTCGGGTTCATCTAAGCATCTTATTTTTCTTAGAAACTCGTATTCTTTACCTCCGGTCATCATGTGTTGACCAAACAAGGCATAGTAAGGTGAACAGTTTATGGATGAATGAAAGTCACTTCTTAAAATTGCACCTATAAGTGGGATGTACTTGTCCCATTCATCATGCTTGTCTTTGACAAAGACTCTTATCTTAGCTAAAATTTCTCTGTTCACTCGTTCAGAGCTGTTCGCCTGAGGCGAATAAAAGGCTGTTGTTATATGTTTGATGTTATGACACTCCGTACAATTTCTAAATTCTTTGGAGACAAACTGCCTTCCATTGTCACTATGGACGTATTCAGGACATCCAAAGATTTGGAAGATATCGTTTTCCAAATAATTACATATTGACTTCGCACAAGCCTTCTTCAGTGTCTTCACAAAGACAAATTTTGTAAAGTGATCAATCGCAATGAAAATTGTTGTATTACCAGATTTGGTGCGCGGATATGGACCAAGCAGGTCAATGTAAAGGCGTTGCATTGGACGTTCGGTCAAAACCTGAGAGCCCATCTTAGGTCTAAGTGACGTGGATGGTGGCTTTATCTGCTTACAGATGTCGCAAGAGTTGATGAAATGTTTTATGTCCTTGACCATGCCTGGCCAGAAATATTTTTGCCTCACCCTAAACAAGGTCTTCTCAATGCCACCGTGACATCCTGATTTGGTATTATGGACATTGGCAATAGCTTTTCTTGTCAGCTCTTTTGGCAACCATAGACGCCATAGGCTTTCTTCCTCATCGGGTGAGCCTGTTCGATACTTAACGCGTTTGTAAATGAATCCATCAGATAGAGTTATGTCGGGGAAATTTTCTAGATTTTCGCTTAGCTTCTGTTTTAACTCTTCATATTCTTTAGACTGAAAGTGAGACGAACTCAAATCGATTTCCTTCTCATCTTCAATTCCTATTTCGGCTATGTCTGTTCTCGATAACGCATCAGGGACAATGTTAAGAGAACCTTTGCGATGCTCTATTGTAAAATTGAAAGCTTGGAGTCGCAAACTCCATCGACCAAGTCTTCCATTCAAATTCTTTTGCGACATGAGCCACTTGAGACTTGAATGGTCGGTGATTATCTTGAAAGGCAAGCCGTCTATGTACGGTCGAAATTTTTCAACAGAAACAATCGCTGCCAGACACTCTTGTTCTGAAACAGTATAGTTTCTCTGTGCTTTGTTGAGTTTCTGTGAAACGTAAGCGATCGGATGTTCGTGGCCTTCGTTATCCAATTGGTACAAAACACCGCCGACTCCTGCACTAGATGCGTCGCACTGAATAACGAACGGCTTGGAGAAGTCAGGCTGTGCAAGAACCGGGTCGGTTGTCAAAACGTGTTGCAATTTTTTAAAAGCATCGATGGCATCTTGTGTCAGATGAAATTTGTCTGATTTGCGCAAACAATCGGAAAGTGGGGCAGAGAGGCTCGAAAAATTGGGGATAAATTGGCGATACCACCCTGCCATACCCCGGAAACGACGAAGTTGTCTGGCAGTTTGCGGGGGTGGAAATTCGGTGATTGCCTCAATTTTTGAAGGATCAGTCTTAAGACAACCTTGGCCAACAATGTAGCCTAGGAATCGGATCTCTCTCTGACAGAATTTGCTTTTCTCAACGTTAATTGTGAGTTTGGCGTCTCGGAGGAACTTCGCAACCTCAGCCAAAAGCGTCAGATGTTCTTCGAAAGTTTCAGTGCAAATAAGCAAATCGTCGATATAAACGAAAACCTTTTCCCTGTATTTCGACGGTATGACCTTGTCCATTAATCGGGTCATTCTCTGCGATGCATCTTTGAGACCAAAGGGCATTACAACAAACTCCATTAATGGCTTCCCTGGTACAGCGAAAGCTGTCTTCTCGCATGACGACTTTGAAAGGGGAATTTGGTGGAACGCATCTTTGAGATCAAGCCCTGTGATGTAATGGGTGTCTTTTAATCTGCTTAATAATCCGGAGATGTGCGGAAGAGGATACGCATCGTCCTTGGCCACTTTGTTAAGCCTTCGAAAATCTATGCAGAGTCTATTTTTCCCTGGCTTGCGGACTAAAACGATCGGAGAAGACCACGGGCTATTACTTTCTCGAATTATTCCTAACTGAAGCATTCTATCTACTTCCGCATATACTTCTGCTTCTCGAGGTGGTGAGAGCGGATAGTGCTTAGTTTTGATCGGCACAGCGTCACCCGTGTCAATGACATGTTCCTCTAAATGCGTTCTACCAAGTCCTAATTTCAAGTATGATGGAAACAAATCTATGACCCTACTCAACTCTTCTCTTTGCTTAGGGGTCAGGTTGTGTAACCTTGGATCAGAGCTTTGCTCTTCAAAACACGATATCTCTGAAATGATTTTTGGAGCAATATGAAAACTTTTCCAGAAATTAATGCCAAGATACGCTTGTTGCTGCAAGGCTGGTACAACATAAAAGTCTACGACGTTGGTCATGTTATTGAAAGAAATAGGGATCTTACATATACCTAAAATTTCTTGTTTTGTGCCATCGGTAGTGCTGATCGTACTTTTAAATGGTTTCATAGAGATAGAATTTCGATTCAAAAGGTCAAGGGAATCCTTTCCTAGAGCGCTTACCGACGCACCGGAATCTAATAATGCGCATACTTTTTCATTTCCGATCTGTATGTTTAGAAAAGGTCTCATGTCATTTGTATCGTCAAGAATGGTGGACTCAATGTCTTTTCGGTGAGTTTTGCGAGCTAAATATCGATCTCTACACTTTGTGATTTTCATGCCGACATGACTGGCTTTGATTCGATTTTTAGCTTGCGCGTAGCGTCTCATTCTCTCGTGAAAAGATGATGTAGGTGGTGTAGGTCGAAAATTCGGTTCTATCTTTTGAAATTCAGGTCTTTTGAGAATATATTTAATTTCAAGTTGGTGGTTATCAAGGGATTTTGGGTTGGCATCTTCAGGCTGCCTATGGCATTCCGAAGATAAATTTCTCTTACTTATTGGCTCGGGGTCTGATTTGTGGAACGAGTGCCCCCGGCTGTCGACTCGCTCGCTTTCCGGTTTAAACCATGCTTTGGACATGTAACGGTGGTAACGTTCTTCTCACCGCACCTATAACAAAATAGATTACGCACTTCATTAGGGCAGTCGTAAAACGAATGGCCTTTTTGTTGACAATTCCAACAAATGAAATTAGAAGTGTCGATGGGTTTGGTGCTTTGTTTGTTTGCTTTCGCAAAGGCAGCTATTTCCTGATCCTCTACTGATTTTTCATCGTTAGCAATTTCAGACTCTATTTCATTTATGTTACGCTTATAACTCGAAAACTTTTGAGAAGCTTGGTGTTGTATGAACGCTTCACCTTGCCGAGCTACGTCTCTCATTTGTTCCAAGGATGTAACTTGATAAGGGAACAACAATGAGCCTAAACATTCTTTTGAATTTTTCTTTATTAAATCCATCATTTTAGTGTCAGACCAAGGTTCACTTAGACGCGCGTTGAGGCGTAGAACATCAGTGTAAAAATCGTCAAACGTTTCTTTGAAACCTTGACGACGAGAAACCATACGTAGGATCTTGTCGTATTCGTTCTCGGCTTTGCTGAATTCTTTAATTATGGCATATTTCAAGCTGTGGCAAGATGCATCTGGATTTTTCCTTAAGAAAAACCAGAACCATGTTTCTGCCTTCCCTCTTAAGAGAACATGAAAATTGGCTAAGACATGATCCCAAGTACATTGCGCTTTTTGCCTTAAAGTTTCAACCCTGAACCAAAAGTCGTGAACGTTTTCCGTTCCATCGAAAGAAATTTTCCACTTTTCAATTTTGCAGTTTGAGCTGCTAGTCGAAGGTTGAGAAGGGGATGTGTCTTGACTAGGTGGCAATCGGTTTTGAGTAGAAAAGGAAGCATTCTGTAAAAATTGGTCAAAATCAACACGAGGATTTAAATTATGCACATTTCCGGGCTGGACTGTTTGAGCTAAAGGATTATAGAGTTGGTCTAATTTCCGTGTCAGAGAATCTTTTATTGCTTTCATTTCATTGACAACAACTTTATTGTTGGCTTCCATAATACGTTCAAACGCCGAAGCAAGTGTTTGAATATCATATTGGTTGGGTCTTAAAGAGGAATGTCTTTGATCGTTTTCTGTATTTTGTGGTGCCGCTTGATTGTTCAGATGAGGGGGTTCTGTATGAACGGAATCAATTAGTTCATCTTGGTGTCGTTCTGGATTTAACGAAATTCTATCAGGGTTCTGAGCACCTGGTTCTCCTGCCTGAGGATTTTGTTCAATATTAAGAAGCTGTTCCTGACTCATATTTTGAATCTGTATCTGACTCCCTATCGGATTTACTAATTGTTGGTCTCTGTTTTGCATGCTACTTGATGCTGGAGGACTATGTTGGACCAAAAGAGGTCTTTGGTTCAAGTTGACCTGCGAATTGTGACCGAGATTATTCAAGGAATTCCTATTAGAAGTGCCAGAGTATTGACCCCTTGAATTATTAAATTTTCCTCTTGAACTAGCACGAGTGTTTGGTCTATTATTACCATTCATATTCAAAGTTCTAAATATAGTTTAAACTTTAAAGTAATTTGTGTGAAAAAAATAGTGATAGATTGATGAAATTTTACTGATTTTCTTTTCATAAATTTACTGTGGAGGTTTGTGTGGTTGGTCTAACTGGGCCTCTCAAAAAGGATGTATTTTATAAACGGACGGACGTTATGAAACAAAATTTAAGACAAGTGAAAGTTGAAGTGGCAATGTATTCCAACAAAACTGCTAGAAAACAGACTACACTAAAAAAATGTAAGATAAATAAAGTTCATATGCAGCAAAATTTCCATCTCTTGAAAATAATTTGGTCTTATATAAACTCGAAAACACAGTGAAAATGAAAATTGCTTTTACAGTCGCAACGCGGATGCCAATCAAAAGCGAATACCGGGACTTACTGTCAAAACCAAGATTCGATTTCATTGCGAGGAAACTTAAATCCTAAGCCTCGAAGTTGGGCGCCATTTCTATTTGTTGCGTGATCTTAGATTAAAAGGATTTTGTCATACTACTCGATCTGAACCGGACTAGGCATGCTGGCGGCAGTGCGCGGCTAGGAACGTCGGTGGGCGAGGTTCTTGTTCAGAGAGCAGGCAATCGCGAACAAAAGATCTTGTTTTCATGCCTAGATTCAAACGTACAGAGGACGACGGACAAACACTTTCACTTGACTCTTCATTTTGTTTCGTAGACGAGAGATGTTATTCGCCTTGAGTAGCTTGCGCGTTATGACCCACCCACATGACACTGTATCGTGTACACCTGTTGGCAACTTCTACTCGACAAATATTCTGCGAAGTTAGTTGCCCCATGACTGATTGCAGCTATAAGCTTACGCTGACTTTTTGCTCATCGAAACGCCCCAAACCATATCACACATAGCCCCCACATAAAACTCTGTTTAGTACATTTCAAAATTCATGTTTTCTTCTTTTATTGATACCTTAGGTTTAGTTTTAATTCTTACAATCTAATAATTGTTTATTCAGTTTAATCAGTTTAACCAGCGCATTTTTTCTAATTTGGTCTTAAGGACGGCATATGGAATTTTTAATTGAGTAGGTCAAGATAATCAAATTCTAGTTGATTTGTTTATATTTAAAGGAAGAAGTGTAAGAGTCAATAAACAACAAAATGACAGTTTAGCTTATCGAGACTGTATTCGTCCCACTCGGACACACACGAGAAATACGTTATCGAGATAAATATAGCAAACATGTAATTAAACTCACCACTTACGGTCCAGACAATTGTGCACAATTCCTTTCTCCGTTGGCTCTCTGATAGCTGTAAAAATTAACATTGATTTTTTTTTCTCTGTAAACCGCAAACGCTCGCGAAACTGTATCGTCTTATTTTCTTTTCTTTTATCGTTATTCACCTTTCACTTCTCCAATTTTTCTCCTCCCTTATCTAGCTTCTTTCTTTCTTAGACTTCTTTTACTTTAATACTATTTTCTTTACTTATATGCTTCTTAAAACCACATTAACTCACATACGCGTGATCAAAAAAAAAACAAATTCTATGAGCTAATTACATACGAATATGCTAATGAATCACTAAAAAGAAATTTGCTTTCTCGGGCTTCTCCTGGGGGTAGAAATCACCCGCCCTATCTCCACACACACGTCGCGCTCCTACCATCCACGTCGACGACTTAGGGTACAAACAGAGTGGAGCGGAGAGCAAAGCTGCAAAATTCATCAGAGCAAAGAGCAAAGAGCTCGAGCAGCGAGCAAGGATGATGACTAGCCAGAGTGAGGAGCAAGGAGCAAGATCAAAGTAGAAGGAAACAAGCAAGAGATTATTCTTTTTCATTTAAATATTTGTATTTTTCAAATAAAAATAGATTCTAATAATTTGAATCTGTACTTTATTGAAAACCCATTTTTAAGCATATGATATTTTCTGAAACGCGGAAACAGAAAATCATGTTATTTACTTGACAAAATTCAAAACAAGCTTACGAAGAAGTGGACAGATTTCGTAGCAAACCCGATTCTAGTCAATAAAACATCTTGCAGTTACTTTAAATATAAAAAACAGTTCAAAATTTCACCAATTCTAGTTAAAAATCGCAGCGATGATAGCGGAGAAATCAAACATGTTTGAAATCGCCGCTTTGCTCTCTTGACGGCTCTTTGCTCTATCTTCGAACTACGCTGCACTCTGTGTGCTACCCTTTCAATGCACGTGTTTGATTTCTCCGCTTTGCTCTTTGCTCGCTGCTTTTGCTCACTCGCTGCTCCACTCTGTTTGTACACTTAGACGGCAACGCTCCGCGGCTCTCTTGTTCCACTTTGCACTGCGACACGACAACGATGATGGTGGTAGATCGACAAGTGAATTAGTCAAGGCCAGGATGATGACTGACCTAATTTTGGACTCGTGCAAGTGCAAGTGATAGACAGGTTGTCGCCATGCGAGTAGCTGTAGTGGTGGTCTGGAGCTCTTTTCCAACAAGAAACAAAAAAATCCTCGCTCTTATCTTAGGATGATCAGCGTGGTGAATTGGATTGTTGGAATGCGAGATATGCCTCTTAAATTGGATTGAAGCCGATAAATTTAGCACGTGGTCCAACTAGATCCAATTAGATCCAATTAAGAAAATTGGATTCATCGACAGGGTGGATGTAAAGTTTTTCCAAGTTGGCTGGGTGGGACGGGATGATCGAGATTACTCGAGGCAGTTCGAAATGAGTAAATGCCTCTGCTGATTATTCCTTTTCCGAATCCCTCCTCTGGTATTTTGCTTGGTGGGCAGTGGGTATACTCTCAGATTTCGGTTGGATTGCTAAAACAGGATAAGGATATAATATCCAATCTCGATTTTTCTACAGGGATAGTTACCAGATTTTTGTGATCCGTACAGGATGAAAGCTACACCAAGAAAGAACGAACGTGAAAAACATGTCGAAGATCAGACTTAGGCTTTAGGATTTTGACCTGAGTTTCCGGTCACCCAGCTGATTTCGCAACTTGTCTTTGACATTTTATTTTCATTTTCTTCTAAGACAGGGCGATTCAAACGTGAGTGCGGAATGTGGATATGGAAATCCATACGAAACTCGTAACACATATGGCAATGCTAGTTTATATTTGACAACAGAAAGCAGAAAGTTTATTTACAAGTATTTTTTTTTATATTTCGCATTAATTACTTTAATAAAATTTTTTTAATAAAATTTTGTTCTTAATTGTTTTGTTGGTTAGTTGTTGTGGTTTTTTCATCAAAAGAATATTCTCTTTCGGCGATAAAAGGTGTTTTAAATAACCTCGAACAAAACTCGAACAATAATTGTAAAAACCATGTCGCTGTCTTTGACGGATAACGTGTCGTTTTGACATGTCACTGACAACTCCATAGAACATTTTTTACCCCCAACGCCGGAAAAGAAGTTTTACTTCAAAAATCATAAGAGAAACATTTGGCAGTACCAGAAGCTAACTATGACGGTCTCAACGACTTCTTCAGGAACTTTAACTGGTCGCTATGCTTCCACTCCCAGGGCAGAAATTATTATAACTTCTATTCTTTTGGGAATGAGAAACTTTAAACCGAAGAAGGACAAATATATCAATCCGAAGCAGAATTTATGGATAGATTCGAGCTGTAGAGAGCTTACTAGGATTCCGATGTTACAAAGCCAACCAAGCAAGCAAGAAAGGCCTGTAATGATCATATTCGATGAACAAAAATTTTGAGTGACAAATAAATTAAGGACAAAAATAGTAAAATATCCCAAAGGTAGTAAGAATGTTTAGTCGTTTGTAAAAATTATGCGAAATACTACTTCGCCTTCGGTTCCTACGCTCGTTTTCAATGACACTTTTTTTGTCAGTTTACAAGAAAAAGCCAATTTTCTTGCAACACAGTTTGTTGTTAATCCGATGCTTCTAGAAAGTGTACTCTTGTACTTCAGAGGGTAAATGATTTTACTGAACAAATCTTCTTGCGCACTCGTATAGTTGCAAAAGTTCTAAAAGATCCCAATATGCACAAACCCCCTGTACCAATGTTCAGAAGAGGTCTTCTTCAACCAAGTTTTTCCATCTTTCCTTTCCTACTCTTCTGGTTTCTTTTCAAGTGAATGAAAAACAGAATTTGACCAGCCTATCCCTAAAAAAGCTAAAACTTCTCCTCCGTCTAATAATTATCATCCAATTCCTCGTGCTTCAGCGAGTGCCCATCAGTTTTACTTGACCTTCACTTCAGACGTACTGTTGAATTTAGAAATTCTTTTTTTAGGCCAAACTAGACGAATGTGAAATGCTTTAACAGTCTCTATATTTCCCTCCCATTATGATGTTCAGACATTTAAAACCAATGTGCATCGTTATCTTATTTTAAATCCTCTTCAACTTTCCTAAAACGCTCGCACTATGCTTAAACCTCCCCAATACCAGTCTTTACATCGTTTTGGAGAAAGTAAGATGATTGCTCGTGATATTTCAGAAGCATTTAATAGAGTTTGGCATCATGATGAATCTCTTTTAACTAACTTTCGAATCACCGAATACAAGTTGTGTTGGACGCTTTAAAGTGAGAAATCCATAAATTAAATGACGGGGCTCCGTTTTGTTTCCGACTTTGTTTCACCGCGTAGAATTCAATGCTTCAAAAACTCAATGCTGAACAGTTTTCAGTTTTCGGTATGTGCATCACACACCTTCTGTGGAATGACCGCTCACAGGTTTCCTTCGATATTGCAAGAAATGTTTCACTCATTCTAATATGGTTAAGATCTGTAAGGTCTATATTTGTCCGAAGCTCGAGTACAATTCCCGTAATAGGGCAGCTGTTCCAATAACCCCATTAGCCTTTTGGATAGAATCGAAAAAAGAGTTTTAAAAATGGTAGATGATAGAACTACAACAGAACCATTTCAATCTGTCGAGCAATGTTTCTTGTCTTTCATTACTTCACCGTCTATTTTATAAACAATTTTCTGGTGAAATAGCCAGTTGCATTTCTGAACTTAAGCAATTCAACCGTAATACTCACTCTTCATAGAATGTGCATCAGTTTACCCCTGAGTCCAATCTCAGACGTACTATTAAATTCAGATATTATTTCTATAGCTGCACTACACGGATGTCGAATGCTATAAACGCCTCAGTAATTCCCTCCCATCGCCACATTCATACATTCAAAACCAATGTGTACCGGTATCTCCTTTAAAGTTCTCTCCAACTTTCCCAAACGGTCGCACTGTTCTCAAACATTTTAAGGGCAGTCAAAGTCCTTTTTGCGCAAATTATAAAAAAAACAAAAGGCCGAAGATCAGTTCAAACCGTAAACTTCCTTCCCTAGGGATAAGGCCTGAAATATTGTTTGGGCCATACTATGGCCAAAACCGTTTTTCTATGGTAGAGTAGCTATTTAACTTCGTGTTTGAGACCGTTTGACTCGCATAACACAATTGGTGATTAACTTTTGACTATCTTGTGACTATCTATTGAAACCTGGATATCAAAGTAAAAGGTCTTAAGTCATTAATTTCTTAAGATTCGATAAACTCCCGGTTTTTCTTACCAATTTTTGGATTTCATTATTCAAAAACGCTATGACTTCTTTTGCTTATTTCAAGTAATTTTGTATAACCTTTCAACACTAGCCCAGATAAAGGTTTGATTTGTTTTGACTTCTCCGCAATTTGAATCCTTTCTGCTGTCAAAAAAAAAGATACTGAGATTTTTCACTTGCTCAATGCCAGTCACCCCTTACGAAAAAGGAGATGGTTGATACTTCTTGATGAGAAATCCAGTTCTGGTTTATCCTCTTGCTAATTCAAACTGACGTTTTGAAATTCATAATATCTCAGAAACGTCAACTTCAATTGATAGGATGACGGAAGTTTTAAGGGAAAAGTGTTAATCTACCAACTTGTTTTACTAAAGTATCAAAGCACACTTTTGTATCTCGTTTTACAAAACCGATTAATATGTATAGATTCAAGAACTCAATTACAACTTTGTATCAAGGAGGTGATTTGAAGTGATGAAATGGAGTTTCAACGTAAAACCGAGACTGGGGGTTGATTAAAAAAAACAAGATACAAGGGTGAGATAAGCTCTCAAAACAATGTCTGTCAAATATCCGTGAGTGCCTGTCGTCATTTTTCTTCTCTTTTTTTTCGCTTAATATTCATGAAAGAATTATTTCAAGGAGAGAGGTGGAGGATGAAATCAAAGTTTAATTGAACGACATTGATCCAGGTACACAACAAAGTAGAGGTACGTCAATTTCTTTTTATTTTCCAAAATTTCTCTCTTTCAAATAAATTCATGTTAATTTTTATGAAATTGCTTGCTGTCAAATACATAACTCGAAATATTTTCCCTTTCTAAACTTTGTATTCGCATGGATACGAGCATGTAAGAGAGAGGTAAGTCCTAGGGATTGATTTATGTGTGTGCCTGTGAGTCTAACCCTTTGCCACAACATTTTAAAAAGCAATTTTTCCCTCAATCACAATCATTGTTTGCGTTATCTTGACAACATGTCCTGCATGGAGTCCTTTGTGGGTATGTTTTTTTTTATAATCGTATCAATGCTAAACAGAAAACTGTAATGAATTCCCACCCCAAGGACATCCAACCCTCCATAAATGTGTCTTGCCTGCAAATACATTTAATGATACATTTCCTCAACAAATATTTGCTCGAAGCAAACCCTAGAGATCAACAATAACATTTTGTTTGAGTTTATGTGTAATCTGCCGCTCATAAAAATGATATAGTTATTGATTAAAAATTAATAACACACTCTAACACATGTATCTCAGCAAAATGTCTATTGTTTCTGTTTGTATTGGAAGATTCAAAAACCCATTAACACTTGAGATACAAAATGTAGATCACAAACTTCTGAACAACATGTCATAATGTATTTATGTTTCGTCGAACTTGCAATGCTCTGACACCCCACATACTGGTCGTAAACGACATTTGACACCCCTCTGCCTAGCCCTGGGGTGGAATTTAATTTTGATAATCGATTAAGTTTAATCTCGGTTGATAAATATTGACAGACGAATACCAAACACTGGGACGAGGTTAAGTGCAGGCAGGCAATGAGGCTGTGGATGGAGTCTTGTGGTTAGGATAGCATTTAATTAAGGCAAAATATTAGATTGATGCGGAGTTCGATTTTAATAGGGCTCCTTTAATTATTGAAATTATGTGGAATCGGTGTTTTATGCTGAGAGCAAATGGCTTACATGGGCATTGAAAAAAGCTGATTTTAATAAATATTTAATGCTATTTGCCTCATATATTGGTTACACGTGCTTGCTGTTAAGTTCACGATGCTTCGAATTTAAAAAATTGAACAGATACAAACCTGATCTATCAGAGAACAATATTATCGAAAGCCTCAAATACATTTCTACTTACGCTTAATGCACCATAGGGCAAGTTTTGAATTGATAAAATTGAACTTGAGACTTCGACCATACTTGAAACTACGATGATAGAAAACAGGTAAAAGTAGGTCCCGCAATTCTTTCTGCATGTCTGCTCCTCAAAAGTGTATTCCCCTCTATGGGGAAGGGGCTTACGTTGACTATTACGATGAAACCAGTCAACCTCCTATGGTTGCCATGGGTAAGTGGAGCAGGATGTCACTACTAACTATCCTACAAACAAAGTTTGTTCTCAACAAGGACCTCTCGAAAATATGGGGACGGCAGGTTTTTTTTTTAGATAGAATCAACGTTAGTGTCTCCAGTTCCAGCAAGGTAAAACTTTATGGTGTCTACCTTTCGTGAGCTACTCTAAATTATTTAGAGAAACCTGTTTGCTGAAAAAGAGATGGTGGCGAATGAAGTGTATGGGCCAACGGAGGATCTCATATTCTCTTAGTGGGTTACTGATTATCTAGCTTATCCGGATTATCCGGCCCGCAGTCCTAAGGCAAAAACAAAGGCCCTGTCCCCTTGGAATGGGGTTATGAGAGAGAAACGAGTGAGACGCGAAAAGCTTCAGAAAATGATAACCTTAAAATAGCAACAAGACCCGGAACGTCAGGGGACAATGATCTGAAAGAATATATACCTGAAACGTAAGAACACATGCACAGTGTACACCTCAGCTGCTACTTAAAAGCTTGAATCTGTCCTCACGTGATATATAGCAGATATTACCGCAATCCAAAAGATACGATGGATAAGCCCAGGAAGGTAACCCTGTCACCGAACTACAGGGAATTGTTAAATGGGTATCATGTAGAGCGTTTAATAGGGCAAGAAGACAAACGGCTTCCAATCAATGAAGAACCAGTTCCAGCACCCAGTATAGACCCAGTATAGAAGAGGTAGACCTAGCTATAAATAAGCTTAAGACAACAAGACCGCATGAATCTGATGGCTTACCTGCAGAGCTCTTCAAATACGTAGGTGATATTTTTTTGCATGCATTAACCAAATATGGGTGGAAGGGAGCAGGCCCGATGTGTTGGGCAATCAGCTACATATGCCCCATCTACAAAAAAAAAGGTGATTCTTCTATTACTTGCTAGATCTATCGAGGCATATCCCTACTAAATGCCGCATATACGATCCTATCCAAAGTGCTATTTGAACCTTTTAAGCCGTTCTGTAATGATTTAGTCGACAAGTTCCAGGGTGACTTCCGGCTCGGCAGATCGACCATAGACCAAATATTCACATTGGGGCAAATCCTGGAAAAGACCAACGAATTTCAAGTCAAGACTCACCTTCTATTTATCGACTTCAAAGCGGCATATGATAGCATTCATCCGTCAGTAGCTCAATACTTTCGAGGCAGTTAAGGAGTTAATTTACCTCGGAGTTAATATTAACTCCACGAATGACAGCTTAGTAGACCGCTGCTACTTCGGTTTAGTTAACGAAATGGGTTCAAAAATCATCTCTCGTAAGACGAAGTCTCTGCCGTGTTTCAGGCAGAGACGCTCCATGGGTCGGCAGCCGGTTAGGTAAGTTACTATTCCCAATTTCTACCTTTTAAAATGTTGTGAACGGTAACTTTACTTTCCACCAGGCTTATACTATAAAAATGAGAAAATGAGCACCATGTGAAATAAAATTTCATTTTTTTTTTACTTTTCGAGAACATTTTTTCCTTATTCGAAAAATTGGGATTTTTGGGTCGAAGTTCGCGGTCAGCCAAAATTATATCCTCTGACAGGTTTGGGTCTTATTTCTACTTTAAAAATGATTTTCCAAATAAATTTCTAATTTAGGTCTATACTAAATTTTGCCCTTTAAAATAGTTTAAGTCGCTCTAATCCAAAAGGTCTGTAATTTCTTTTATAAAACAAATTGGTGGCACCCCTACATATATAAAATAAATAATTTTTTTTTAATAAGGGCGAGTAGAAGTTAAATGTTGGAATCAAACTAGCTGATGTGTTTGAGGTATTAACAATATTTTTATTTGAAAGGCCCATGTTTGCCAATATGTATGAAATATAAGATCGCTCAAATGCCCTGCTCGGCAAGGCATCTTACTGTAGGATGGATCCGAGTGGTCCAATTTTCAATGACTATTCCACATAAACCCGGGTGAATTTAAGCGATGGCCTGTGTTATGTTCATCTTAAGATCTGCAGCTTTATGATACCCTACAAGAAGAAGTCTAGCGTGGTCAAATCGCAAAATATCGGTGGCTAATTCTAATCGCTTCCGCTGAGCTTACCATGTCCGGAAATCGCTCGTGGCAAATTCTCTATTGAAATGATCATAGTACCAATCGTACCTTCGAACTCGTCACACGTTTGTTCTTTTCTGTGCGGTACCTATCATAAATAACAAAATTAATAAAAGATCCCGATCCCCAGTTGGTGAAGACACCATGTCTTCTATCAGCAAAAGCCAAAAGATTAGCTCTATTGAGCATAATCGTTGGATTCCCTTACAAACTCATCCAGATACAGATATCGATATTGATTTGGACGAACAAATTGAACAGTCAACTGTGTCAAATAAAAAAACCAAAATTCCATCAATCTGTATTCTGCAGAAAACAAGTGAAAATATTCATACCTTACTAAATGAATTAAAATTAGAACACTACAGTGTAAAGAAAATGTCTATTGGCATAAAAGTGAATTGCGAAACCATTGAAATTCATACCCATCTTTGCGATGCACTTAAGCTAAAAAATTGGCAGTATTTTACCCATGATTTACCCTCAGTTAGATCTTTCAAAGTCATGCTTTATGGCTTACATGAATTAAATATTGATGATATTAAAAAAGAACTATTATCTCTCGGCTTAAAGTGTCTCAACGTAAAAAAGATTAAAAAAAACTATGAAACCTTCGTTGACATATTCTACCTTGTGTATCTCGAGTGTGGTTCAATAAGGTTAAGCGATTTGAAGAAACAGTATAAGTCTTTATTTAAAACTCAAGTGAAATGGGACTTTGCCCGAAGGCAGAGAAACAAACTCACTCAATGTTACAACTGCCAAATGTATGGGCATGGAGAGAAAAACTGTCATATAAAGACTCATTGTGCCAATTGTGCAGAAAATCATGAAACAAAAGCTTGTAAGTCAAACATTATAAAGTGTGCAAATTGCAACGAAGTTCATAAGGCCAATGACCCGAGTTGCATCAGCCGACAGAGTTTCTGTAAAATCCGTGAAAAATTGTCTATGCGAAACAGAATACATACAAAGTTGCCGACGAGAGATGTGTACCAACAACAACCTTCGTATATCCCAAATAAATCCGACTTTCCTGCGCTTACGCCACACAAAAGGTCCAAAGCTCCAAACTCTACTGAGGTCTTAGCTTCAAACGATCATGTTCCTATAAGGAATAATTACAATGTGTGGACAAACACCTCGCTCAAAACCGGTTTTCCTGGGACCACAAACAGTGGGAACAATGATCTTTTTTCAATGGAAGAAATCAACGCGCTCACAGCAGGGTTCGGACTTCATAAATCGCAGATCGCAGTAAATAGGCCAAGAAATCGCAGTAAAACCAAAATTTTCGCAGTAGAAATACATATATTTTTTTTTGACTAGGTAACAAAAAATTATAAGCAAGGAAACCAAAATTAAAACACATTTAAATTATCGTTGCTTGTTAAAACAACATAAGTGATATTTTAATTTTTTACGGAAGAGAAAAAAACATGTTAAAAAATCCTTAATGGCTTAAAAGTCGAAACACTCTTATAAGATTTTTGGGTTAAAAAAATGACAATGACTACACGTCCAAAAATGTATGATTTTTTGTATCTCATGTGAAAAAAAAATAAAATTTCAGTTATGTTCTCTAAACAATCACCGATTAATTTACATAGAATATGTGAACAAAAATATACTCTTACTCGATAATGAAAATGTATAGTTTAAGCAAAAATATATGAAGCTAGGTAATCAAAATAAATTTACAATCTACAAATTTGTACCTTTTTGAAACAAGAACAAATTAAAGAGTAGTAGAACTAAAAACGTATATAGCTAACAAGACTTGCACTAAAGAGACGAGAATCTTTTTAAATTTTGACATTTTGTTATGAGCACATTTATTTCTATGATCAGTGCTGCTATTCAAAAAAAATCTGAAAAATCGCAGTAGATTGTAGGAAAACCGCAGTGGTGCAGTAGATTTAAAAAATAAGAAAAAAGTGCAGTAGATCTACTGCTTTCGCAATAAAGTCCGAACGCTGGCTCACAGCAGAGATGATAACATTACTTAGCCGATGCAATACAAAAGCTGATCAGTTTAATACGATTGCACAATTAGCTGTTAAGTATTTATATTCAGGTAAATAATGATGAATGTTAGTTTTAAGATAAATTGTTGGAATGCTAGAAGCATTCGGAATAAAAAATTAGAATATTTTGCTTTCTTAAGCAAACATAATATTGATGTTAGTTTAATAAGTGAAACTTGGTTAGATGATAGTATAAATATCTCCAATAAAGACTACAAATGTTATCGTGTAGATAGAGAAGAGAGAAGTGGGGGCGGTGTCGCCGTGGTAATTAAAAAAACAATAAAGCATAAAATACTTCCCGTGATTAAAACTAAGCTAATAGAAAACATAGGCATAGAAGTACCATTTGAAAATGGGTATTCTATAAAAATTTTTTCAATCTATTTCCCGGGCGGATCTACTTCACCAGAAAAAAGGTATGATTTCCGTAATGATTTACGTAAATTGATTACAATAAGTGACATATATTTGATTGGAGGGGATTTTAATTGCAAGAATAGAAATTGGGGCTGTGTCAGAGCCAATGCATGGGGGAATATACTAAATGACTTGGAGTCAAGGCACCCATTTAACGTTTTGTACCCCCCGCAGCCTACTTGTATTCCACCAAATAATAGATCTAGTCCTTCCACTATAGACTTATTTCTTACAAACTCCTCTGAACTATTCAGTCAACCTATTGTTGAAAATGATCTTAATTCAAACCATCTTCCAGTTTTAATAAGCATGAATTCAGTCCCTGTGGAAAACTGCAATCAATTTTTTGACTATGCAAATGCTGATTTGAAAAAATTTAAAAAATGTATGCGACTCAAATTGAGAAACATCACGGAAACAAATCCAAATGATATAGGTTGCGAACAAATTGACAGAGCTGTTAGTAATTTTACAGGTACAGTTCTTGAGAGTGTTGCACAATCCGTGCTGAAAAAAACTCAAAGTCGAAATAATGGTTATTCACTTCCTGCTTATATAATAGAAGCAATCAAAATAAGAAATAGAAATAGAAGCTTGTGGATTAGAACCAGGGACCAATACTTCCTCTGTGAAATAAACAGGTTGAACGTGTTCATAAAAAATTCAATCTTTACTTTCAGGAATGAGACCTGGAACAATAAACTTCAAGGGTTAAATAAAGGTAGCAAACCCTTTTGGAACATAATTAAAGTAGTAAAAAAGAAAAAAGTTTTTATCCCATCTTTTAAGGTTGGTAACTCAATATTAATATCCAACGAGGAAAAAGCCAACGCATTAGCACGCACTTTTTGTACTAATAGTTTAGTAGCTAGCAATAACACCGTCAGTAATAACCAAATAGAATATATTGTAAGTCGATCTATGCAATTAGTTAAGGAAAGCGATTTTGAGGTAACCGGAGATATAATATCACTTGATGACGTTAAACTTGTTTTAAAAAACCTTAAAACTACCAAATCACCTGGATTTGATGGAATAAAAAACCTCTTACTAAAAAATCTGCCTAAAATAGGTATAAGGTACCTCAGGAATCTATTCAACAATTGTTTTAAAATAGGTTACTTTCCTAATGAATGGAAAATGGCCAAAATCATTCCTATCCATAAACCAGGAAAAAATTCTAGTGATCCTTCTGGCTACAGACCAATAAGCTTATTGAGTTCATTAAGTAAGTGCCTTGAAAAACTAATAAGAAACAAATTAATTTTGCATGTAAATGAATTTGATATCTTCCCACCAGAACAATTTGGCTTTCGAAGGTATCATAGCACCACCAACCAAATTGATAGAATATCAAAGCATGTTAAAAATAATTTGTCTGCAGGTAAAAGCACAGGAATGGTGCTCCTTGACGTGGAAAAAGCTTTTGACACTGTTTGGCATGAAGGCTTAATTCATAAACTTGTTTTCTTGAATTTTCCAATGTATATCATTAAAATTATATTTTCCTTTCTGTCAAATCGATTGTTTAAAGTCTGTGTTAACAATTGGTGCACCGACGAAAATATTATTACTTCAGGCGTACCCCAAGGATCGGTACTAGGTCCAATTTTATATAATATTTATACCTACGATTTTCCAAAGCTTCAAAATTGTGAAACTGCAATATTTGCCGATGATACATGCATTTATTCATCAGATTCAACTGGGTTTTGTATTGAAACCAATTTGCAATCTGCTCTGAATACTATTCAAGTTTATTTCAATAAGTGGAAAATTAAAATAAATGCATCAAAGACACAGGCTCTTTTTTTTACGAGAAAAAGGAAACCCTGTTTACAGCCTAACAACAATCTACAATTGAATGGAGTGCAAATTGAGTGGAAATCAAGTGCAAAGTATCTTGGGGTACACCTGGATAAAACATTGACCTTTAATGTGCACATTCAGCAAACGATAAATAAATTAAATACAGTAATCAAAATACTTTATATATTTATCAACCGGAAGTCAAAAATGAGCACTGAAAACAAATTAATGATATTTAAGTCTATCTTCCAAAGTATAATTTTTTATGGTTCGCCTGCCTGGGGAAAATGCGCTCAGACTCATATACAAAAGTTGCAGGTTATGCAAAATAAGATTTTAAAAATCATGCTTAATCTTCCATGGCACTTTTCCACAGAAGAACTTCATAAAATAACAAATATTGATAAAGTTGCAGTTAGAATTTCCAAACTACATTATCGTTATATTTTATCCTGCAATAATTCGGATAATAGTTTAATCTCTAACTTAGCTGCTTAAGATGTTGGTTTAAACTATTATTATTAATTCAATTGTTACATATTCATAGAGTTTTTATTTATTTATTTATTATTAATATACTTTTTATTTCTTTATTTATCATTGTATTTACTTGTTTTTTTTTTTTAAATATGTCGTTTTTTCTTAATTTTGTTTACTTATTTATTGTTGTTTATTTATGTATTTATTATTCATTTATATATTTGTATATTTATTATTTACTTGTTTATTTATTTATTGATTTGTCTCTCAATTTAATTTATTTATTTTTGTTTATTTTTTTTTGTTTTGCTTACCTAACCATTTATTATTCATTTAAATATTAAAATTTGTTTCTCACTTTATTTTTGTTTGTTAATTAACTTATTTAACGTCCTGTTCAGTTATGTATTTAATTATTTGTTATTTATTTATTTATTATTTATTTATTTATTTATATATTTATTTATTTATTTATTTATTTATTTATTTATTTATTTATTTATTTATTTATTTATTTATTTATTTAATTATTAATTTATTAATTTATGTATTTATTTAATATTATAATACATGTATATCTGTGATACTAAATGGAAACAACATCTCAAGACAGTTTTCTGTACCCCACTTCTCTCTCCCTATGGACAAATTAAAATGTGTACTTAATGAAGGTTTTTACTTGTAACTTTTCCTTCAAATGTAATATAATAAATCTGTGATATAAATTGAATACATATAGTAATATTTTTCAGTAGTAAGGTATAGTATAAGAAACCATATCTCTGTAAATTGTGCAATCTAGGAAACAAAAATTATAAGAAATTCAGTTACAATAAAGATCTATCTATCTATCTATTGAAATGATATGTCGTTAGTGTTTACGTCACCTAATTCGGTTTCAAAGAAATTGATTATCATCAACCAATAATGCTCGTCGTTGATGGTGATGGCCTGGGCAACATTGTTCTTAAAGAATTATTGACAAATGATGGCAGCAGAGCAAGATCCAAACCTGGATCTGGATGCTTTGCAATTTGGATGACTTCGAGTGACTTCAAATTTGAAAATTTTGCTTGTCGACGAACCCATTCGTTCATCTAGAAATGGGCCTCGACCGAAATTGGGGTGAACTTCCAACTGCTCGATAACCCCGCCAGCGCCAATATCTCGTTGTCCTTGGGCGTTAACTCTGAGCTTCTGGGTCAGTTAAAGTTTGTACGTAGATAGTCCCAAGTCGGGACACAGAATTCGTCACGTTATGTTCTGCGAAAGCTTGAGTTCCGGTGCGCAATGTAGAACTGACTGTGTCAGATTCTCCTACAGACCCTCATGGACATTCGGCATAAATATCTATTAGTAAACCCTCTAGTTTGAATTTATTGTTTATTGTTTTTATTGTTTATCAATTATTACCTGAATATTCATATGATAGTGCGAAAGCCCTGCAACCTAATACTGCACGTATGTTATCATACAAAGAACCTTCTTCAATTTTTATAGTTTAATTGGTTGACCGTTTGAAAGCCCGAAAAGACGAGCGTATTGAAAATTTGCTCCTGCATTTTGTAAATATTATATTAAAAAATTATTTTAAAAGAACATTTTTTGATTTCAATTTGCGGTTGCTCGGTCCAGCTCAACGTGCTGGGAAGTTCTTGTCGCCTTTCATTGCATTTCCTGTTCTATTGAACGTTTATTTTCATCGTATCTAAGGTAAAAGTACAGTTGGAAGTGAATCTGAAAATATCCTAGAAAAGTCAAATTTAGTGCATCGAATTGCATAATGAGGGCAAAAAATTAAAAAAAACTGCCAAGAATTCTAACTCTCTAAGCCAATTACAAAAAAAAGAGGCTGGGTGCGACCCACACTGATAACTTTCCATTTGTGGTCTTGAAAACTTTATATTTAGTTTTTTTTAAATTACCAAATTTTCAGCGATCTCATTGTCGTGAGCAACAAAAAAATTTGTTAGATGTCACTTAGTTTAACCAAAATTATCTCTCAGCATACTATGATTCAACGAGAACTTCCTTCGTTTTTTTCGTTTCCTGAACAATTTTAGAAATGTCGCTTAGTATACATTCTTACGGGAAGATATCGATGTATAAAACAACATTATGTACTTTAGAAGGCACTATCGGTGTTCATTCCCAAGAAATTCGACTTGAAATACAATTATTTTAACTAGTTCTCACTAGAATTTTTAATAGTTTTTTTATTAAAAAAAAAACTATTGATTCAATATATGTCAAAATTTTACCAATTATACAAAATTATACTATGTATAAAATAAACTCAATTAGAAGTCAATATCACTACTAGTTCTCGAGAAATTTGAGTCGAAAAACAATTTTTACCAATTTTCAATAGAATTTTTTATAGTTTCTTATTTTTCGAAAAAAACTGTAAACTGATTTTTTTTTTGAAATTTTCACCAGTTGTCAAACACATTATTTTTCGTAAAATAAGATTATTTTGAGTTTCAAATTGTTTTCCGTTCTTAGAATATCTGGGTTATGAAATTTTTTTTCAGTTTTTTTTATTTAAAAAAATAACGATATGTTCATTTTTTTCCAAATTCATACCAAATCTGTATGACCTTATAATGAGTACATTAAATTTTATTTGAAATCAATAAGCATTATTTTTTCGTGAGATATTTGAAACTAACCAAAATTTTAACTTTTTTTTTAAACCGTTATAGTGAAAAAACTACTCACGGAATTTTAATAAACGCCCTTTCAGCCTCTTTCGAAGTTATTATTTATTAAACAAAATTTATTTGAAGACGATATCTTTACTCGTTCTTGAGATATCGACGACGAAAAATGGTACCAGAACGTACGGACGTACGAACGTACGTACGTACGAACGTACGAACGTACGAACGTACGAACGTATGAACGTACGAACGTACGAACGTACGTACACACACACACAGACATCTCTCTAAAAATGATTGACATAGCCTTTAGGAACCTTGAAACGTCGAGAAATGTCAAAAATTCCAATTTGACAAATCGGACCGATTGCAATAACTCCCTATGGGAAGTTAAAAATGTAAAAAAATATGAATGCAAAAATAAGTAAATATGAAAAAAAAACTAAACTAATCCTATACAAAAATCCTAAAATCCTATTTCACCGTCAGATATCATTACTTCCCACACTAATATCTCAAAGATGTCTTCTTTCTAATTTGACCCAATAGCCAACTAGACACGGTTTAGTCCGTAATGAAAAGTTCGTTTGTCACGTTTTCAAACAATATTCACTTCTTAACCAAGGTTCTACCAAGCCTCCACAGAAGCAGGTAATACTTTCCAATTTATTTCGAAGCAAATTCCTCAAACAAATTGCAGATACGTAAAATGGACATTCTGCTATGCTGCGTGACAAAATGTTGTATAATTAGTTTATTTCTCTTTGTCAATGGACAAAATTGTGAATTTCACTGAAGTGACTAGGGCATCTATTATAGATGAAACCATCCATCTACATAGCTTCAAAACAAACCTTCATTTTAAGTACTCATCGACGTTCATGCCAAATAGAATGAGGCACTAATGTGATAGATACACTGGAATATACTATTAAATACTCACAAAGCGAATACAATCATTAGGAGCAACATAATGTTTGCCCTTCCACTCATTTCTTCAAATTAGGAACCAATACGTCAAGAAGATTTCATTACATATATTTTAGATACCTGTGACAAGGTACGTTATTTTTCTAAAAGGTAGTCATAAAATTAAAGGGATAAGGCAATTTCGTTGCAGGAATTTCTATCAACCACTTTTTCAAACTTTAAATTAAAATATTTATTTCATTTAAGACATCACATATTACTTACTTAGGTCCTCGGACCTGTTACGTCCGTGTGGTTCCCCTTGCGGGGCATAGGGCCTCCACTAATCCTACGCGCCATCGTGTATGGTTTCTGGAGATATACCTCAGCTCTCTCCAACTCTTCCCCAGTTGTGCTGATTCCTCTTCGACCGTTCTTCGCCAAGTACTTCTGGGTCGGCCCACTTCTCTGCCTCGCTCCGTGAGAGGATTCCATTGCATCGCTTGACTCGCAATGCACGAAGCATATGTCCATCCACTGCCACTTACTTGTTCGTATTATAAACTCGATGGGTTCCTGACCTGTCCTCGCATGAAGTTCATCATTGGAGATACGGTTAGGCCAGAGAATCCGCAAGATATTTCGCAGACATCTATTTACGAACGTTTGCAGCTTTCTTGTGACAGTGGATGTTAATTTGCTTTCCAAGTACTGCATCCATAAAGAAGCACGGATTCTACATTAGAGCGGAACAGTCGTAGCTTGGTCTTTAGGCTTATAGAGTTGTTTCTCCATATTTTGAACAGCATTCCGAACGCAGCCTTTGCTTTCCCGATTCGGCTGGTTATATCTAGTTCGGTCCTGCCATCAGTAGAGAAAATACTCCCAAGGTATTGAAAACTCTCTACCGTCTCTACTGGTTGTCCAGAAATATCTATTTGAGTAGATGAGGAAGTTCCAAAGCTGATTCTTTTAGTTTTTGCCGTATTGATCTTAAGCCCGACGGTTTCGTCTTCTCTCTCCACCCTTGTTGTCATTTGATAGAGATCCATGATCCTATGAGAGACTAAGCACACGTCATTCGCGTAGTACAGATGTTTCAGGTGTGATAGCATATTCCACTGAATTCCTCCATTTAAAGTCGACAAAGCTGCATGCAGCACATCACTTATTACCAACAGGAACAGTATAGGTAACAGTATACAACCTTGTCTAACATCACTTTGGATTTCAAACTCCTCTGACAACCCTCCTTTATGCAGAATGTGACACTTGGATCCTTCATATGTAGCTTTGATCATAGCGATCAATTTATCCGGGATGCCCCTCTTGGGCAAGACAAGCCAAATAAATTCTCTATTGACACTGTCAAACGCCTTTTCGAAATCGATGAACAGCAGGTGAAGTGGTGATCGATATTTAACGCACTGTTCGATGATGATCCGCAAGGTGTTGATGTGATCCACACAGGAAGATCCAGTGCGGAAACCTGCTTGTTCGGCGTCAAGCGTGTCTTCTAGTTGGTCTTTTATTCGACCTAGGACGATTCTTGCTATAACCTTTGCTACAGCAGGCAGCACGCAGATTCCTCTCCAGTTTTCGCAGGGCCTAATGTCTATTTGCTTTGGAAGCTTGACAATTGTCCCCTTTTTTCACTCCTCAGGAAAACTTTCGGTTCCCCAAGCTCTTACTATGTGGGTGGGTGCAGGAGCTCAGACGATGTTGTTGGCGCTGCTCGTAAGAGCTCTGCGGGAACACCGTCAAATTCAACCGCTTTATTGTTCTTCAGTGCTCTGATAGCGGTTAAGATTTCTTCTCTACTGGGGGATACAGTGCGTATTCTGGAATTTGTTACTACGGACGGATTATTGGGTGTTAGGTTGACTTTGCTGGTGAAAACGCGATTTAAAACCGCAGAAAAGTGTTCCTCCCACCTTTTGAGCTGGTCCTCATCCGAAACTATCAGTGATCCGTCGATTATTACGAGTAAGACTGATTTAAGAACAAATCCTGCAGATTCACAAAACTATGGAACAATCAAAAAGGAAGAACATCCAAAGCAAAAACATAACAATAAAAGCTGTTAATTCGTCAGATTCTCCCAAATATTCTACTTGACCAGTCAATAAAATAAGGGATATAATTGGATTATCAGGCAGCATAGAAATTGTCCGAAGGATAGTAAAAATAAAATTGATTTTTTTTTCAAAAATTCATTATATATTTTTTTTAAGTTTTGAAATGCAATGTTTTTGAAAGCTTTTAGAAGCTTCTCTATAAAAAAAATCGCTATGTCGATATGAAAAATTCAAAATTCGAAGAAATGATTCTTTGTCAGTAATATCTTGATTTCAAAATTTTTAGCTCCATGTTTTTGTTATCAATAGTGACGTTTAGCCCTGAACGGTGGGCAGATGTTTGTTTGTTGATAGCCTGATCTTCAACATCTGTGAAGCAATCTATTAATGAACGTTGGAAATGGCCAATGATGTCGGTATCGTCTGCAAACCCCAACAGTTGGATGGAATGGTTGAATATAGTGCCCTCCGTGTTAACGCTTGCTTTTATGAAAAATCTGCTCTAGAACGAGATTAAAGACATCACATTATAGCGCATCTCGTTGCCGAAACCCTGTGCATGTTTGGAATACTTCGGAGGAGTTGCTCCCCAGTTGCACATTGCATAGCGTATTTTCAAATGTCACGCGATATAGTTTGATCAGTTTTTCCGGGATCCCGAGTTCGGCCATGCACATATAGAGCTCCTGACGATGAATGAATAGATGGTGAGTCTCGATTTTAACCTCGTTTGTGTTTACCAGGATTTGCCCCAATGTGAATATTTGGCCTATGATCGGTCTGCCGAGCCGGAAGTCACACTGGTACTTGGCAACTTGCTTATTACAGAACGGCTTAAGATGTTCACCTAGCACGTTGGATATACGTTGTGTGCGACATTTAACAGTGGGATATGGCTAGGTGGGGCATATAGAGCTGATGGTAAAATCATGGGACATTTCAATTCCAGCCATGTTTGGTGAAGGGTTTGATGCATGCACCCTACCAAAACATTACCTCCGTATTTGAAGAGCACTGCAGGTAAGCCATCAGATTCTGCGGCCTTGTTGCTCTTAAGCTTATTTATAGTTAGGCCTACTTTTCTAAACAGGGTGGTGAATTCTTCATTGGTTGGAAGCGGGTTGTCTTCTTGCCCTATTAAACTCGTTTAAAAGCTGCTGGAAATACAGCTTGAAAGCATCCACAATTCACTGTAGTTCGGGGACTAGGCTATCTTCGTTGTTTCTATCGCGAGACTCTCCGATTTTCTCGAGCAGTGAGGTTGCGTAAACTCGGAAACTTGCAATAATTTTTTACGTCGCGAAATTATTCTAGTTCGTTGGGCTTCTGTGCAGATGTGGACAATTAGAGACCAGTGTTTAACTTTCCATCTTTTACAATTATTGTGACTAATATATGTTAGGCACTTAACTATTATCAAATTTGACCATGCGTTTTCGTGGGATTGGATTTGAGCAGACCTCCCTTCTGCTAGCTTATGCGGTAGTGGATGACTCATTCACTTTAAGGACCAGTTACAACGAATTTTGTTTCTTCAATATACTGAGAAAGTGTACTAATGGCTGATGGCCCATAACTTCCGTTCTCGCTTCCAGTAAATGGAACGAAACAAATAAAGGAATAGAAGAGTTAGAACGAGAGGGCAAGGATTTATCATATGGAAAGCACAATTTAAATTTAAACGTGCTTAATTTAAACGCTTAATGAAAACATCGTTATATGCCTTTAAGATCAAAGGTCTTTTAAATGTAACATTAATTGCACTCAACAAGTTAGAACTTAGAAGTAGGGGACTGATAGGAAAGAATTAAACAATTTAACCTTTGGAAGCCATGTATTTAGAACATTCCTAATTTTATACAAGTCACAATCTGTTAAAAAAGTTAACACATGATGTCAGATTGTATCTTAATGTCAAAAGACATGTTTCCGACCAACGTTAAGAATTTTAACTTTCTTCAATCGGATAGCTGCAAGACTGGTGGACAAAGGTCGCACTTATAGCAGGTACATATGTATATGTAACCCTCCGCAACTTTTTGTCTAATGTTCCAAGACATCATCTTTCAGTTTTAAATTATTTAAATATCTTCGAAATTGGACTAAATTGGACTTCCATTAAGCAATACGGATTAAATTTCCTCCCTTACCAAGGCTCATTCAAAATTCAGTTAACATTGTACCTATTCGGTCGATTGATGAATAGTCTTATTGATTTTGTTGTTCAATAATACTTCAATTGGATCAAATCGCTGATTTTCCTTACATTAGAGGATAACTTTACTTAAATCACAAAGGAACCCAAAGCACATAGCACACAAATACAAGATTCAGCCTCATCTTTGAGGGAAAATTACTTATATATTCCTTTTCGTCATCAAAATTATTATTTATATTCTATCTAGTATATTTCGGGATCATGTTCGAAGTGGCGCTATTATTATATTTCTTATTGGACAAAATGAAATACACCCGTATCATCATAGCTTTTCCTTTCTCCCGCACCAATGGACCCTGAAGGAACATTTTTCAACGTCAAAGTTTGATTTACGGCACAGGGACTAGGTATACGTTCTTTGACTGCTCCACTAAGTTCTTCCCTGCTAATCATGATACAAATACAATACAAGAAACCCTCCAAGGAACAGCAAGGCATATTCTTGTCAAGATTATTAGCTGATATAAGAAATTCCTTTTATAATAATATTCAGGTGCTTCGATTCAGTTGGTCTTAGGGAAAAAAAAATATCGTAAGCTTTTCCACAATAGCTCGAAAGTAGAACTAAGCTATTAGACTAAAATATTTACCTGACTTCCGAGAAAATAAAATAAACAGTTGAAAGAAATTTAAGATCCAATCTGAAATAATTATTATTCACCGACCCTTGCCAATATAGTGATATATGGATGGTAATGTCCCTGACTTCAGCACATGTTGCTTTTCCCAAGTTTGTATTGCATAAAAATGAGAATTAAAGAGAGAGACGTGATGTGAGTTGGGAAAG
Organism: Philhelius festivus; assembly: GCA_963931855.1. Lineage (NCBI taxonomy): Eukaryota > Metazoa > Arthropoda > Insecta > Diptera > Syrphidae > Philhelius > Philhelius festivus. The sequence goes on along the minus strand of OZ007554.1, from coordinate 187,091,664 downwards.
CTTGTTGCTTCCCAGACATAACGTCGACTCGACATCGAAGTATCATTACAAAAAAAAAACTGCTTGGTCTGAAAAAGAGCGACCAAAATATAACCAGCAATGTGGCAGGAGGAAGAACAAAATACGATAAGAAAAGAGGTAGTTTCAGTTTGCCTGTAAACCTTACTACCACCCTTTGGCACAAAACCTTGATAAGAAAAGCTTTTGAGAGAAAAGCCATCACTTTTGAGAACAAAAACTCTCCACTCGAATATATGGAGATATATGTATGTATAGTATAACAAAAGGAGAAATGGTCTAACAATCTGGTTTATAACAGACTAAACAATATGTTGATTTAAGACGAAATGCGTTTAGATGCAACTTTGGAGATATAAAATGAATGCATGTTTTAGGCAATGATTTTATGTCAATCGGCTAGCAGTGCATACTATTTATACGAAGGGATGGTAGCCAGTAGCTACGAGTATTAAGGTTAACAAGAGGAACTGAAAAGGAGTCTGGGAATGAGCTGACAAACTCAAAGTTCTGACGAAACATAACGCCAAATGAATGCACAGAATCATCCGTCAACGCCTCCAAACCACATATCTCCAACTTAACGAGAATTTAAGTAATGACTAAAAACCTTAAGAGAGCAGACACAAGGATTGCAATAAACAAGAGCACTCTTCCTTATCTTTTCCTTTTAGGTTTTTAATTTTATAATTTTAAAAGTTTGAAATTTTACAAATCTTCAAAATACCTATTTCCGAATTTGTATTCCAAACAACAATCATCTGCTGCGTGTTGCCCAATGGAAAGCTTTCTGATTCATTCGAAATGTTTCACGGAGTAAGGCAAGGATACGTGTTGTTACTGGTTCTGTTTCAATAGACGCTGTACTGAGACGCTGTACGAGAGCAATGGCATACATTTGAAAAGCTTACTAATTTAGACTATGCCGACGATCTCATGGTACACAGTGTGGGTGGCTTCGAACAAATATACCAATTATTGCTAAAAGGAACGTAGAATGGATGGCTTCAGGATCAACGACAATAAGTAAAAAATGCTGCAGACCACTAGCAAGACACAAGAGCATATTACTCTGAGACAGGAAAATGTTCAGAAGGTCACGCGGTACAACTAACTATGTAAGTAATATCGAAGCAACACATCTTGAAACGCCAACTTAAAGTTTTTATTATTGTACGAATAAAATTTAAAATTCCAAAAAAATACTGATCAGTTTTTGGGGTATCGAATTCTCGGAAAAAAAATAATAATTTTTTTTTCAAACATTCAAGAAATATTTTTTTTTTTTTAAGTTTTGAAATGCAATATCTTCCAAACTTTTTAGATGCTTCTCTATAAAAAAAATTCACTAAAATCCGTTATGACGATAATGAGGAATTCAAAATCAGAAAAAAAAATGGTTCCATGGTATGTACAATCAGTAAAGTACTTTGCACATGACGCGACCAACAACGTATCTTCTGCGAACTGTCAAATGTAAATTCGCAATCCACAACTAGTGAACGCATTCCACAAACCGGCGAATAAAAAATTCGTTCGAATCCAACCTCAAATGTCAAACATCGCAATTGTGTTGTGTTGCTCGTTGCTAGACGGAAAATTAAAAAATTAGTGAATCTTTAGAAAAAAGGGTAAAATAATTGAAAATAATATAATTTATTTATCAAGTTAGGTATATTATATTTCAGTGATAAAATGCAGGGGTAGGTGGAAAAACCTTTATTCACTTTCGTTTTTTTTTTTTTGACAATTCGCACTCTTCGGCGACCAAAAAAAATACTCATGTGAACGAAATGTCAAAATTCAATTCAATTCAATTTTTTTATCAAAATTCTAGGCACCGTTTTCGAGAAAAATACGATTTTCGAAAACCACATGTAAAATAATTCTTTTTTCTTACATCTTGTAGATTACGAGGGCAGTTTGAAAAGTTCTCGGCCTGACCAATAAAACGCAATAAATTTTAAAACTTTTTTTAAATCTTTTTCTACATTCTCTTATATCAATGCACTTATTCCATCTGTGTTCCAGTGCTTCTATACCCTTTTTATAGGCCGATTCCTCCAACTCTTCGAAAAACCGCTCCGTCTCAGCAATCACCTCCTCGTTGGTGAAGAATTTGCTTGCGTCCAGCCAAATGTTTTTTTAAGTTAGGAAAGAGGTGGTTCAGTACACAAAATCGAAGTTCATGGAGTTTAGCCATGACAACAACCGACTTGTGTGCTGGAGCATTATCCTGATGAAAAAGGATCTTCTTTTTGGCTAATCCTGGTCTTTTTTCGGCAATTTTTTCAGCTAATTTGTCCAACAGGTTTGCATAGTATTGACCAGTGATAATTTGGCCCTTGGGAAGGTAATCAATAAAAATAACTCCCTTGTAATCCCAAAAGACTGACGCCATCACTTTCCCAGCTGAAGCACACGACTTGGCTTTCTTCGATGGAGGAGAACCGCTATGCTTCCATTGTTTTGATTGTTCTTTTGTCTCAGGAATATAGTGATGAATCCATGTTTCGTCGGTGGTAATGAATCTTCTCAAGAAATCGCTGGTATTCCTCCGAAATAACGCCAGATTCTCTCTAGAGATTTCAACTCGATTGAATTTTTATTCTTCGCTCAGCAAACGCGGCAACCACCTTGCGGACAATTTTTTCAACCCCAATTCTTCGGTCAAAATGTGGTAAGCCCGCTCACAAGAGACCCCCATGGTGTTGCTGATTTTTCGCACTTTTAACCTTCGGTCGTCTAAAACCATTTTATGTACTTTAACGACGTTTTCTGAAGAGGTGGATGTTTTTGGCCTTCCGCTTCTGCGATCATCTTCGACGCTCTGTCTGCCATGTTTAAGTAAGGCTGCCCACTTTTTGAACGTGGAATACGAAGGTGCAGATTCCCCCAATGTCTCATCGAAGTCATCTTTAATTTGATTTGGTGTCATATTCTTTTTGACAAAATATTTAATGACGGCTCTAATTTCATTTTTTTTTCCATTTTCGTTGTTAGCAATAGTTTCGTTCAAACCATAGCTGGGCATTAACTCGTTAATCCGTTAATCGTTAATTAACGAAGTTAACATTTTGATTAACGGATTAACTTTTAAGTTAACTTTTAAAAATGTTAACGGACACGTTAAATCCGTTAATCCACCTTAAGTCCGTTAATCGTTAATCCAGTGCCTACTATTTACCGCACGACGCGAAAAACAGGTTCAGACAAGTATGAGACAAGTGCCGTGCGGCGCGTTGATCAACTGCGTTTTTGATATTGTTGCTCAACCAGTTGATGAACGAGTTGATACCTTCGTACATTTAACCAAGGATCACTCGGTGGGAAACGCGTTGAACGCACCACGATAAACAAAAAACTCAAACGTCAAACCTGAAATAATTTTGACTTCAGTTCGGTACATATGTACATACATTTATTGTCGACGCACGCCTTCGCTTTAAAATATTCTTAAATTTGTTCCGTATGAGTATGATTTCCTCTAAGAAAAAAAAAAGTGGCTGCCGCATTAATAATATTAGAAAATGAACGACAAAGGAAGAAAAAACAGCCAAGACGATTCTGGGTAGATGATTTTTTCTTGAGTCGCGAAGAAAATTGTTTTTCAATGAAATATATGAGAAATTAAAATCGATTGATCCCAACGCGCCCGTGAATTCGAATTCAAAGTTTAGGTAGAGCCAATTCCCTGGCATCTCGATTTTTATAAGAGGGGCTCTTAATGTCCCATATATTGGGCTTTTCCTTAATTGCTGAAATCATTTGCAAAATTAATTCCGTGGTCCACTCTGATTTTTTATCACCTTCCATGACGAAAAACCAAAATAAAGTACAGTTTGCAAGTTGCAACACAACATTACGTGAAGAAATCCCAAAAAAAATTAAAAAGTTGATCAACGCGTTGAACAAATAATGTGCAACACATTATCTTGAAAATGTTCAAGTTGCTCAACGGGTTTATCGAACATTTTCAAGGAGCAACACGAGCTCGTACACTACCCGTACAATTGTTGCGCAATTCCTTGAGCAACGGCCAACAACTAGATCCAACCCGTTGGTTGAACAGAATTGAAGGCACCGTACATTAGAGTTGAATGCGTTGAATTCGAAATTTGTGCGTTGATCGCCTAGTGGACGACCGGCATTCACCGTAAAAAAATATTAAAAAAATCCAATTTTTATCACATGTTAACGGATTAACGATTAACGTTAACTTGCGTTAATTCTTCCGAAATTTAACGCTTTAACGTTTAACGAAGCTAACTTTTTTAGTAGCGGATTAACGATTAACGAAGTTAACTGTTTGATTAACGGTGCCCAGCTATGGTTCAAACAAAAAATTGCACTGATATAGCTAAGTGCACACAATTATTATATATATAAGGCTGTTTAAGGAATTAAAAGTTATATATTAAAACAACACCTTCTATGTTAGGCCGAGAACTTTTCAAACAGCCTCCGTATATTAAGAAACTTTTATTTATCAAGAAAATTTAGCTTGCGGTTTTCAAAATGGTGGGTGATATCATTAATAACGATTTTAAAAAAAAAAAAAATATCAAGCATTATCAGCTTTTTAATTTTTTTTTTTTTTTTTTTTTGTTTTTTTTTTTTTGCGTAGGAAGGTGAGAAATCTTCAGGAAGACACTATAAGCCCGATGCTTATAGTAGTGTCAGATTTTTACTGACTAAAAAAACACCTCCCTTATCTTCTATAGAGATACTACAACTAAGTCGAGCTTAACAAGTAGTTTTGGCAGCAGTTTCGTTCGCATTTTGTCAGGAAGCTCCCCAACGGGAGGACCTGAAAGTTCCACAAGATTCGAGTGGAGAAATTAATTTTGTTGCGCTAGATCAAGAGGTCTTGTTCGGTGAAATCGCCGAAAAACGTTCGTCTCGCTAAGCGATTGTCGGATTTCGTTGTTTCTATGATCTCTAAGTCGTGATCTTAGTTCTGTGGCAAATTTTTTAATTTCGTTTTCTACACTTTCTATATTTAAGTCTCTATGTAAGTTGCTATTTCTTACATACCATGGAGCATTAACTATTGTCTTAAGTACTTTGTTTTGGTATGTTTGTAAAATTTGTATATTTCTTTCGTTGGTACAACCCCAAAGTTGTATACCGTACGTCCAAACTGGTTTCAGTACTTGCTTATAAATAAGCAGCTTGTTATACACGCTTAGATTGGAATATCTTCCAATAAGCCATGTCAATTCGCGGAGTTTATTTTCGAGTTCATCGCGTTTCTTTTTAACATGAGCCTTCCATTTAAGTTTCGCGTCTAGAGTCATACCTAGATACTTTGCTTCATTTGTATATGGAATTTGCATGGAATTAATATAGATGGGTAAGGTGTTTACGTTTTTATACGTAAAATTTATGTGCGTGGATTTCGCTTCGTTAAGTTCAATTCGCCATTTCCTTGTCCAATCTGAAATGCTATTTAATGCCATTTGAAGCTTAGAGGTCGCCGTTTCTATTGAATCTGATATTGCGAGTACGGCTGTATCATCTGAAAAAGTGGCTAAAGTTGTACCTTCTGTTTGGGGTATATCGCGAGTATAGAGAACAAATAGAATCGGTCCAAGGACGCTACCCTGGGGCACGCCAGCGTTAATTTCCTTAAACTCAGAATACTCCGTTCCTTGCTTAACTCGAAAGATTCTATTTTCTAGGTACGATTCAAGAAGGTTATATATTTGCTCTGGAAAGACTTTTAATTTATATCTAAGCCCGTCATGCCAGACTTTGTCGAAAGCTTGGGAAACATCAAGAAATGCAGTTGAGCAAATCTTCTTTTCTTCAAATGCTTTTTCAATTTCACAAGTTATCCGAAAAACCTGATCGATTGTCGAGTGTTTTTTCCGGAAACCGAATTGGTGTTCGGGAATTAAACGTTTATCTGCAATGAATGGTAACAGTCGTTTAAGAAGCAATTTTTCAAATATTTTAGATGTTGTAGGCAAGAGAGAAATTGGTCTGTACGATTTTTTCTCATTCGGTGGCTTACCCGGTTTGGGGATCATTATAACTTCGGCGACTTTCCACTGCGAAGGTACGTACGCAAGTCTTAAAGCAGCGTTAATGAGCTGTAAAAGCTTAACCATTGCTTTTTTAGGCAACTCTTTGAGGACACGACTGTTAATAAGGTCGTAACCAGGAGCTTTATTATTTTTCTGCCGTTTTATTTCCTGGACAAGTTCAGTCAAAGTGATGTTTCTTATAGATAAACTGTCCGGCCTTGGTTGAAACTCTCCTTCATTTGTCGGAAACTCTTGACCATCGAATGGTTTGAACGTTTCCTCGAGGTACTCAGCAAATAAATCCGCCTTTTCCTGATCAGTTTTTGCCCATTCAGAACTATTTTTTCGAATCGGTGCCGACATTTTTTGAGGCTTTTTAATACCTTTTAACGTCTTCCAAAGAGAATAATTCGTTTTTTTGTCTGCTGTGAGGCTTTCAAGATAGGAAGAATTCTTTCTGTTTTTAAAATCTCGTAACAAGTTTTTGATTTTGTTTGTTAAAAAGTTGACTACACATTTATGCTGAGGAGCACGTGAGTGCTGCCATGTTTTTCGAGCTTTTCGTTTTTCGCGAATCAATTCTTTTATATCTGCTGGAATTTTTTCTTCGTATTGCCTTGACTTTTTACTACAGACCGGTGTATTATCCCAAGCTGCTTTTTGGATAATATTTATAAATTTGTCGGTTTCATCTTCTAACTCAAACGGAGTTTGCAGGGAGACGTTCAGTATAATACTGTTTTCGCAATCTTCTTTGAATTTGTCCCAATTTGTGTTATTATTTGTTAAAGACAGGGGCTTTTTAATTGAAGATTTAAATTCTGTGGGACAGTTTTTGAGAAAAATAAAATATATATAAAATTTCGAAAAAATTCGTATGGCAGGTATTGTTATTTTTGGTCTTAAAAAAAAGGAAAAAACGTGTGTGGGAAAATTTAAAAACGATATCAACCAAGTTTGACGAAATTCGGTGGGGCCGTTTAGGCTGTAGTCGAACAGACATACGGACAGAACTTCAAAAAATGGTTACAGTTCCAAACAACGTTCTTGAAAACGAAAAGAAAGAATAGCTTCAGAAAGTTCAACACAACAAAATGAAAAAAGAGCCTTTCTTCCGTATAGAAACGGCGTTTCTGAATTTCGTTTATTTAAAAATTCCTCAGTATTACGATAAAAAAGTCTTTAATCTACAACTCTTTAAGACAGTCCAATTTATTAAGTATTAAGCAATGGGCTAATACATAATCATTGCTTCGGACCTCTTTGGTTCTAGTAGGAAAAAGCTAAGAGTCAAAAATCGAAGACTCAATAATTATATACTCTGCATTTGTTATTATGCGATTTTTTATGATTTTTGTTTTACCATGTCGTTATTTACAGCTGACATTAAAAACGTAGTGTTGACAACTTTGGGGAATGAGATTTAAATATCAGCGACTAATATTTTTGTAGTCTGAGGATTTATCCTCAAATTCTTGATTTACATCCATATGTTTTAGATACGTCTGAGAACAAAAACTTTTTTTCTACCAATTTAAAAAAAAAATTACAAAATAAGGAACAACATGGCAGCCATTAAATGTCAAAATCTACCCGTTCCTACTTAAAAACTACCTGTAGTTAACTTACATTTAATTCGTGTATATTGTTTATGACACACTCATAAGTTTTTTTTTTTTCCAAATCACGCGAAGCTTGTTCAATATTTTAATAAAAAACTTTTATAACCGTTAACAATTGGCATGTCTCTAGTTTCTTGAACAAAATATACTGTTATACGGCCGATACAAGCTTGAAAACATCGAAACTGACGCATCAAGTCATCAAAAATATAATACAACTTTATTGTCAAACACACTGTACCGAAAGAGTGGGCACCAGGGATGGAAAATTCGATAGAATTGAGTTTGTACAAGTACAAAAGTACAATTTGTCTCAATTCAGTATGATTTCAAAATTTCCAATTTTATGTATTTCACACAAAAAAAAAACAAAACAAAACAACAACATAAAAGGAAATTGAAAGTTGAATACATCATCCTGGACTGAATGCATTCATTTTAATACAAGGACAATAACTCTCAGCTGTAAGCCCTTATAACACTTAATTACAGTTTTCTTTTCACTTCTTGATGGTGTCTTGCTTTTTGGTCTCTTTATCGATCAGCCTTCTTTTCAGACATCGCATCGTTTTGTTTACTAAAGACCAAACTGTAAACTTGTGGATGTGATTTGTGATTGCGGTTTTTCGTCTTTGCATTTTTAGGATATTTAATTTTTGAATTTTAGTTTTATATTTCATTTTTTTTTGTAAAAGCTGGTGCCGCAAAAATGGACAACTAAAAGATTTAGTTTCGTCATTACAGTACAATACAATATAATAGGTATGTATATATGTACTTTAAAAATGAAGATAGTGGCGCAAAATTTTAAACAGCCTATTATTTAGGTTTTAGTACGATACTACTTAACAATTTGCTAACTTTATAGTAGTTTACTAACTCATTCTTAATTTTAAACATTTTCTAACTAGTATCGTACTAAAAAAGTTTTCTTAATAAATTGCTTCTGAACACACCTAAACCAATGACATTTCGGGTAAAAAAGTAAGTACACGAACCTTTTTTGATGTTTGCAAATGTCAAAGAGTCATATGAAGCTAGCACTATACTAAAAAAATAAAGTAGGTATTCGATCATTTCAACTTTAATAAAAGGGTAGAGAAATAAATATTTGTATTTATTTATATTTTTTATAAGAAGACAAACTGATCATTTCTGCTTTATTTTATTTTTAAATAAAATACTTTGGAGAACTTTTAAATATTGTAGGTAGTTATTAATGGTTGATCATTATAACGGGTGATTTTTTAAGAGCTTGAGAACTTTTTTTAAAAAAAAAACGCATAAAATTTGCAAAATCTCATCGATTCTTTATTTGAAACGTTAGATTGGTCCATGACATTTACTTTTTGAAGATAATTTCATTTAAATGTTGACCGCGGCTGCGTCTTAGGTGGTCCATTCGGAAAGTCCAATTTTGGGTAACTTTTTCGAGCATTTCGGCCGGAATAGCCCGAATTTCTTCGGAAATGTTGTCTTCCAAAGCTGGAATAGTTGCTGGCTTATTTGTGTAGACTTTAGACTTGACGTAGCCCCACAAAAAATAGTCTAAAGGCGTCAAATCGCATGATCTTGGTGGCCAACTTACCGGTCTATTCCTTGAGATGAATTGTTCTCCGAAGTTTTCCCTCAAAATGGCCATAGAATCGCGAGCTGTGTGGCATGTAGCGCCATCTTGTTGAAACCACATGTCAACCAAGTTCAGTTCTTCCATTTTTGGCAACAAAAAGTTTGTTAGCATTGAACGATAGCGATCGCCATTCACCGTAACGTTGCGTCCAACAGCATCTTTGAAAAAATACGGTCCAATGATTCCACCAGCGTACAAACCACACCAAACAGTGCATTTTTCGGGATGCATGGGCAGTTCTTGAACAGCTTCTGGTTGCTCTTCACTCCAAATGCGGCAAACTTGGTCACAATCGCATTAATTGTTTGCTCACTTGGTCGATTATGTAGACCATAAATCGGACGTAAAGCGCGAAACACATTTCGAACCGAACACTGATTTTGGTAATAAAATTCAATGATTTGCCAGCGTTGCTCGTTAGTAAGTCTATTCATGATGAAATGTCAAAGCATACTGAGCATCTTTCTCTTTGACACCATGTCTGAAATCCCGCGTGATCTGTCAAATACTAATGCATGAAAATCCTAACCTCAAAAAAATCACCCATTTAAAGCTTTGTTTCTATTATTTTGTCCATCACTGTAGTTGAATTATTTATTTTGTTTTTTTTTCATACAAAATTCGTTTTCGGTGCAATTGGCATCATTTCAGTACAATTTTATTCCAGATTTCAGTACAATTGAAAAATTTCATCTCCATCCCTGGTGGGCACCTGTTCGAGCAGCAAGCAGAGCTTTTTGTTGACACAAACGAGAGAAATTTCTCATATGTCCAACAGGCAGCTGGAGCAAATTCAAATTCACACCACACACCGATTTGCCACCCCCATGCTTCGTTGCCTGATAAAACTCTCCATTTCTTAAATCGTGTTTTTTTTTTATTTTGAGAATAACAATGATGCTGCCGCTGCCTGCCTGTCTATACGGATCTGTGTCGGTGGTCCTGAAGCGAGCTACAAGTTGGACCTAAATCAGTTTTTGCCTAGAGTTTGTTGCGTTCAGTGTTGTTCGGAAGTGTTCTGCAGCCGATTACCTTGCAACCAGATACCAACGGGGGTATTTTTGTGCTTGAAAAAGAAATTAAAGTTATACCTGGGGTTAAAGTTAGTATGTAATAAATTTGCATCTGGTGTTTAGCTGAAAGAAAGCTTTCGATTTGGCGCTTTCTGGGGTTTGTTTAATCGCATTCTAAACGTTGAGCTAACACGTCGCGTAGTCTCGTCTGTGCGAGTTCAAGTTATTTTAGTGCGTCTGTGCTGGTCCCGAATCCTGATCCTACCTACCTGGGCAAGGTTCTTATCATTCAGAGGTCCTCTAGATTGACTTCAGCCTTCGATTTATAACTCCTCGCGCATCGTGGAATTAAAAACGTGCCACGAATTTAACGGCTATTAAAGTTCGATATATTTTTTCAATTCAAGTGTTTTAATAGCTTTCAAGGAAATAAAAATAAAACAACCATTTTTTTTTATTGCAAAGCTAGATTATTGAATGTGATTGAATTCCTCACCGCCCGTCTTTAGTTGACGTGCAAAAAAAAAATAATTGTTCGTGAATAATTAATTTGGCAAAATTGTTGTCCTTTTTGCTAATAGAAAAGGGAAGAGCTGAAGAGTGCGGAGAGTGTGATTTTGTCAGCTCCAATCTAGACCATTTTATTTTTGTGATTAAGTGCAAGGTATGGTTGTTTTTTATAAGTAGAGGTGGAAATCACTCAGGCGATATATTAGCAGCTTGCTGAAAGGGATTACTTGATTGACAGAGGAGAGATTTCTAAAAGGATATACCTAGCAACTTATCATCCGACGGACGACGAAGTAGTGGTAGGTAAGTGATTTTATTGTTTTCACTTTTTGGATAATTTGTGTCTTTTGTATTGGTAGGTAGGTGTGTGTGTATTGAGAAAACTTTGATTGGGATTTGCTCCTACCTAAAGTTGTGAGCTAACCTTATTATGCACGTAGATTGTCGAAGGCTTATAACAAATATCCATCAAGATTTGTGTCATTTATTAGTTTGGACTTTGGGGGCACGTTTCGAGTTCAGATGAGCATAAATTATGGGACTTAACCTGTGTTATGAATATAAGGCACGTTTGGCAGCAGATTATCTGAGGAAATAGATCATGGTGAGTTAGGTAGGCACTTAACGGGAAGGACGCTATTAAGACCTAAAATACACATTCAGACAATTACCTATTCAAGGTTGAAAGGAGAATTTATCAAAGCAAAGAAGGGACTCTAGAACTGATTATTTCTAATTTGGTTTAGGGGATTATTTGAGCTCAAGCATGATTTGACCTAATATATTTATACCGGTATATATTTTAAAACTAGCAATGTATAAGCATTTTTCAAAAGTCAAATAAATTGGTCTTGGCTAACGTTGCGTTAAATTAGAAACAAAAATTTCAAAGTTTTAATTCCCTGTCAGTATGAAAACCTAATTAATATTCCAAGCATAAGTTATTAAAAGTTTCCGTTCGGGACGTTGTGATAGATAAATACCTAGTAGGTATTTGAAAATGTGTTTGAACTTGGATTCTAAACGAGAAGAATATAGTTATTAGTTATCTTATAGGAAGGTCCTACGAGTAATATTAACTCATATTTTCTATTAACATAATTTTTACTTGCAGCTTATAGGTAAGCTATAAGGCAAGTTATGCATTCGGAAAAAAAATCGAACTCGAGATTTTGATGAAAGTTGACATTACGATGATAGCAAAGACTAACAAAGTGGGTCTCGCAATTCTGTCTGTCTGTTCGACTACAGCCGAAACGGCTCGGCCGATTTTCTTCAAGCTTAGTAGATATCACTTTTAATATTTTCCGCCCACACGTATTTTTCTTCTTTTTTTTAAGACCAAAAATAAGGGTACCTGCCATAAGATTTTTTTTTTCGAAATTTTATAAATATTTTTTTTCTCTCAAAAACTGTTCAACGGTTTAAAAAATAAAGGTTCAAAAAAAATTTCATTTTGTTAAAGCTAGATAATGGTTGGAATTCCCCCCCCCCCCCCACCAAAATGAATCGATAAAAAAAAGTGTGCTGTTGATAAAAAACATCAAATTCTGGAGGAAAAACACTCCGAATAAGGTCCGCAATTTGAACAGATTTGTGTATTCAAATTTTCAAATATTATTTTTTTTTTATTTTTAAGAAAAGTTTATTTTTTTTTTTCAAAACTCAATACTATTTCGAAAACCCCAGGCTAGATATTTTTGATATTTTTTAAAACTTGGTAAGTAAAAGTTTCTCAATATAAAATACAAGATGTGGGAAAAAAATTGTATTTTACTTAAAAATAAAGGTAGGTACCCAACATATTAGAAAATAGTTTTCAAAAATCGTATTTTTCTCGAAAATGGCACCTAGAATTTTGTTAAAAATTTTTGTCTTTCAATTAATTTTTATGATCTTTAATTTAGTAAAAAAAATTTGAAATTAAGATATTACAGCTTGTACCTATCTACCATAGAACCATTTTGTCTAATTTTGAATTTCTCATTATCTAAATAACGGTTCTAAGAGATGCTTCTAAAAAGTTTAAAAAACATTGCATTTCAAAACTTAAAAAAAAAATATTTTTTGAATTTTTGGGAAAAAGTATATTTTTTTTTTTTTGAAAATTCGATATCTCAAAAACGGCTTACTATTTTTTTTGGAAATTTAATTTTCATTCGTACAATAATAAAAACTTAAGGTTGGCGTATCTACCAAATTTTTTTCTCAGAAATTTTTTAAGAATTTTGTATACAAAAGCTTATTCTCAAAAAAAAAAAAAAAAAAAATACTACAACGACTTATAAGTTATAATACTTAAATTTTGTTGTAGCATAATTTGCATAGCATTCCGTTTTTATTTCTTACTACTAAAAAAATTTTTTAAAATAATTTTATCCGTATGAACAGTTTCCACTATTAAAATTCATTTTTAAAATTCCTAGTCTATTACATAGGAGCAAGTTCGTGCGACCCAAATTTTTTTTTTATCAAAATCGTTAGAGCCGTTTTCGAGATAAATAAGTTTTTTGATTGCAGGTGTATGGGAGATACCGTTAGTTTTGGAGCTAAAAATAAAAATTTCAATTTCCACTCTAGGGAATCACCGAAGACCCTTAAGTACCGAGTTTGAAGAAAATAGCTCCAGTGGCTTAGGCTGTAGATCGAGGTACAGACAGACGGAATCGCCGGACCCACTTTATTCGTCTCCGTATTCATCGTAATGTCAGCTTGGATCAAAATCTCGAGTTAGTTTTTTTTTCCAAATGCAGAACTTGCTCTATAGTATCCATGTATGTATATCGCAAGTAAAAATTATGTGCACTACCCAAAAAACAATTTTAACTTGTTTAATGTTCTAGAGGCGCTTATAAAGCTGGCTTCAATAGCTAAATAATTAAAAATATGCAGTGCTCTTAGAGCTAACTTAAGGCAAATTTCTTGAGTTTGAGAGCACTTTTTAACTACTTAACCGCACTTATGTGATTGTTCCACAAGCTTTAATAATAACCCTTAAGGCGCTTCTAGAGCCAAAGCCTTACTTATTTAAAATTAATCTTTAAAGCTATAGAGTACTTTGCTATTATTATTCACCCATATTCCACAAGTCGTATTTTGTCTCGTACTCGTAGTCAAACTCGAACTCGTTTTGTATCAAAATCGTTATTCTTCAAGTCGTATACGTTGCGTACGAGAAGCTTTAAAAACAACGTATATTGTCGCCCGTATGTAATTGTCAAAATCAATAAATTTGAATTGAAAAAGTCATTTGTTGTTTTTTTTCAATTAAAATATTTTATTTATAATAAAATTCTGATGAGCTCCATTGATTTGAAATAGCTCTTCTTCTATTTAATTTGTTTTTTCTTTTTGTTTTTTGTTTGTACGAGTTTCATCTTCAGCATTTATCGTGCCGACTACAGGAGGAGACTGAAAAACTCCAATGTTTGATCCTTGGGGAATAACAATTTAAATTTAAAATGTTAGCAATGCACTCCTCAAATTTGCTCTAGCATATGGTTGTAATTTCACCACCCCTGTGCCTTTAAATTGCTGCTTATTGTAATGCAGTTTCTGTTTTAACTAAATACTTTTGATCATTGCAGACCTAAAGAGATATGTATTACAATTTGTTAAGTATTTCTTACTTTAAGACAAGCTGGACCATTTCGGATGGGTGCCCTAAAGCTATCTAGTTTTACCGAAAGGTCCGCCCAAAACTGTTAAAAATATTTGCTTTGAGTTTACCACTCTTCCTATGGCCCCTTGCTACCTCCAAATCTTCCAATGCACAAACCAATGCCTCAAATTGAGATTTATTATTTATTTTATTATTTTACTAAATATGAACGCGTTAATAACGTTGAGTCCAAATAAATAAAAAAATCAAAAATGTACTTTAAAAAATTTGGTGCTGCAACAGCTCGAAGTGAACCAGGACCTATAATGACTTACAATTCTCAACCATTCCTGTGTGCGTGTTACCAGGAACGGAGGGGTCCTACAATTTTCTGCCGATTCCGAACGGCTAATGTGCAGCACTTTCCAAGATAAGAGATATACTCTTAGAGAATTTGTCAATTCCTTGCAAGAGGCAGTACACTCCTGAAAAACTTTTTGCCGCGGCTGAGAATCGAACTCCAGACCTTTAACACGAGTAATAAAGTACACAAATACGACTTCAAGTAAATCGAATACGAGATTTGGAATAACGATAAAATACGAATAGTCGTATGCGATGTTTTGCGTTTCCCGATATTAGTACAAGTGAAGTCGAATGTAAGTCGTACCAACATACGACCATAGTTGAATACGAGTCATAAATACGAGTTTCAGAACACAGGTGATTCTTTCTTAAATTTAAACTTATTAAGAGTACTCTTGACAGTTCGTTTGGCTCTTTTTCAGTAACATTTACATTTTGTATTAGTATATGTGAATACATAATAAATACATGTTTTAATGTTTTAGTAACTTTTTGTACATTGAGGGAAGTGATTTCTGAATTTTGAGTAAATTTATTTATTATATTAATATTAATTGGTTTTTCAAAATATCTCAAATTTTTGCCAGCTTCCTAGACAAAACTAAATCTTCTAGAGCTTCTTTATCACCATATAAAGAGTCACTTAATCAACAATTTTGTCTGCTTAGAAGCTACTTTAAAGCTTAAATAGACAAATTTGAATTTATTCGTTAACAATATTGTTGTTAACATTGTTAAGGAGCATATTTATAGAGCACAACGCTCTTAAAGATACATATGAGAGCCTTAAACTGTTGTGAAAAGCCAATATAAGAGACACACTTTTTTAAAGTTATCAGTAGCTGCAACTAATATTAAAATAGAGGGAGAGTAACTCTTTTTTAAGAGCTATTAAGGAATATTTAAACTACTAGTATAGCTCCAACGATGTTACTTGGGATTGTAGGCATGGTCTACATTTAAGTCAAGGAATATTGAAATAAAAAATGTTACTAACCGTTTTTATGTTTGTTTTTGACTATCTCATTAACAACTCTATCAATTTCTATACACGATTTTTTTTTTGATTTTTGAAAAAAAGGGTCCAAATGTTTTTTTGAAAATTCAATACCTTCAGATCGTCAGAACGATTTTTTTTGCGATATCTTATCCTTATTTATTAATTGTTATTTTTTAGAAAAATAAAAAAAAAATAAAAAAAAACTTTTTTAAGGACATTAATATCTAAGGAATTTATTAAATTTTGATGATTGCATAAATTGTTATTTTTTCTAAAAAGTCAGACCGCATTTTAGTGTTTGAACTTAAATTATTTTGGCAGTTGTTTTAGCCATTTAAACAAAAAAATATATCTTTTAGAAAAATATTATAAAATTTTCAAATTCCAAAGTCCTTGTACGTAAGAGAAAGTGCTTGAAATCCAGTCGTGCATTTTATTTTTTGTATTTTTGCGTAGACAGAATTGAAAAGCTCTTGGCAAAATCATACCTTTCATGCATGAGAGACTAAATTTCATAAGTGGATTATTGATTTTGTTTCATAAATGAATTATTCATTCATTGGAAGTCCTTAAAACGTTTAGAGAGTTCGTTTTGGTTAAAATATTTATTTTGGAATCTCATTTCTTTAAACATAGGCGGTATTCACTTATCTGATACCTATCTGATCTCACATATTTTATTTTTTTCAATATTTGTTTTCTTTTTTGTAGCTAGCTTTCGTGTCATCCATTTTCTCTGTCATTTTTTTTTGACAAATAAATGCCACAGAATAACATTTTTTTTTGAAAGAGGAAGCACATTGATTTGGTTAAGTTATATATTCCAATTATAACAATTCTAATTTATTCTTTAAGGAACACAATTTACGTTTAATTTTACCGACTACTGGTGAATGTCAAAATGAGTTGAATGGCTATAGAGGTAGGCTATCTGGTTATGCAAACATTTTCAGATACTTTGGGTTTTTGTTACATCAGCCTTCGCCAGCTGTGTTTTCACAAGGAACAACAACAATAACAACTTAAATCAATCCAGATAGTTTTGGCTATAGGTAACCGAATTCACGAGTTTAAGTCAAAATAAATCGGTTGAGAGAGTCCAACGTGAATATAGAGATATTTACAAAACCAAAGTAATGAAATGTATGTTTTAACTTGTATAAATGAATATTTAATGAATTCTCGAACTTCTTGATTTGTATTCATCCGTTCATAAGATCAGACCAAAATTCTTAGAAATCAAAATTATTGAAGTTTAAAGTTATCTTTAGAATGTTGTTTGTAGCCATCTACCTCTGTGTACGTAGTTACACATTACTAAATCAAAAACTCAAGGGTCAAAAGGTTAACTTAAGTCAATTTTGTAATAAGATGTTTTTCAAGTATAAATATGTATGTTTTCATACTCGTATTTCACGAATAATATTAAACCTAGGCACCTATCGATGAAACCTCTATTATAAGAAACTCCTTTTATGGGCAAGTACATGGTACATATGTAGAATTCAAGAAACATTTTCAGGAACTCCAAGACGGAAAGCATGTCTTCCTATTAGGCAGTGTCCAGTAAGGACACCTATAACGGAGCTTATATGCAATCTACCAATAGAAATTAGTTGTTTTGAGCGTTTAGCATCAAACAATGGCATAATCAGTTTAGTAGACCAGCAAGTTGGGGTGCTGGTCCATCTGTGGTTAGCTTTCTTCATGGTATCATGCTTTAGCATAAGTTTACAAGTAGCTAGGGGTATACCGATGTTGGATTTGCTATCCAACAAAGGTAAGATTGTTCGGTTTTTTGCAAGTTCGTCAGCTTTACGATTTCCTGGAATGTCTCTATGCCCCGGCACCCATATGTAAGGTGAATGTTAAACTGTTTTGACATCTCCACCAGAGATGATCGATAATTTTGGGCCGTTAGTGAGTTAATGGAGACAGAGTCCAGTGACTTTAAGGCAGCTTGACTGTCTGAGAAAATACGTATATCAGTAGTCGATATAACGTTTTCTTTTAGCCAAGAGAGGACTTCTTTTATTGCTAGAAGCTATGCCTGGAACACGCTACAGTGATTGGGAAGACGAAAAGATAGACAAAGATTTAATCTTTCGGAGTATACGACTCCACCGACCCCGACCCCGTCATCAGTGGTTTTAGATCCATCTGTGTAGAAATGAATCGCTTCGTCTACCAACAGTGACTCATTTTCCCAGGTAGACCTGGAAGGGATGGACACTTGAAAGTTTTTATTAAATTTTGGATGAGGGGTGATGTAATCGACGTTACTAGGTAGGGATCTGAACGAGTTCAGTATAGTGGAGTGACCAATATCGTTATTGATCCACTGCGAGGAGGCTTTAAGCCGAATGGCTGTACTGGCGGCCGATTGTTTGCTAAAGATATCTAGCGGTATGAGATGAAACAGAACATCAAGTGCAGCGGAGGCAGTTGAGCGGAGAGCTCCACCCATGAATAAACAGGCTGTTCGTTGGACGGTTTGTTACTGTTTCCAGCGCAGTCCACCATACTGTTACTCCATATGTAAGTATCGGTCTAATGACTGAGATGTATAGCCAGTGCGTAATATGAGTTTGTAGACGCCATTTGTTACCTACGGCTTTTTTGCAAGAGAATAGAGCTATGTTGGCTTTGTTGATTCTCTCTTGGATATTGGGCTTCCAGCTTAATTTCTTGTCCAAAATAAGACCTAGATATTTTGCTTTGTCTGAAAATTTAAGCGGTATACCTTTGATGTGGGGAGGGTCTATGTGTGGGTTTTTATATTTTCTGGTAAATAGGACAAGTTCAGTTTTGTGGGAGTTGACACCGAGTCCACATTGATCTGCCCAGGTAGTAACCTTGTTTAAAGCACTTTGTAGGAGTTCCTTCAGAGTGTTAGGATGCTTACCAGATATGGCTATCGCAACATCGTCCGCATAGGCAATCACCCTGTGCCCCTCCCTTTCTAGAATCATTAGTAGTTTATTTACGACTATACTCTGTCCAACAAAAATTGTCAGTACAGGGAAGATAGGACGTTTGTCACTCATTCTGGTTGCATTGCCATGCATAAGTGTGTCGTCTTTTAAAGCTCTCACAGGGATTCCGTAGTTTAAATTATAAATCGCCGCAAATGAGAGTAAAAAACGCGTAGGGCTACCGTCTGCCGATTCGACGATGAACACAGTATTCAATTTACCTTTTCCCACAACGCCAAGCGGTAAGATAATAGGCGCGTTTTTTTTTAAGTTGAAAAGCAATACGACAACACTCAACATACTCATCTTCTTAAAATGTGTTCTCAAAAGCTTCAAATCCCAAAAGCTCCTTAATAAAAACCACTGAAAAAGCTCCTTGCTTGCAATTGAGAATGATAATTGTAACCAACGTTGCCACAATGTTACAAGTGTAACAAAAGTGTTACACTTTTCTTAATTTTTTTGTATTTGTTACTATGTTACTTTTTTTTTCTTTTTGTTACACTTTTTTCTCCAAACTTTTTTTTTCTTTAAAAATTTACTTTATGATTTTTTTAATCAGTGTGAAGTGCGCTTAAACAACACTTCCACCTATTTGTACACCTACGTCCTAAATTGAGTTGAAATCACCTTCATTCGACTCGATCGAACTCGTTCAGTTACAGTTTAGTCGAAATCTTGCTATCTTTCACTTCAAATTCAAACTCGATCTCTCGATCCAGCATATAAACATGGTTAGATATCCATTCCTCAAAGTATTCCAGTTTCCACATTCCATGTTGGCTCTTTGCAAAATGCTCAAAAAGAAAATCTTTTTGAAAATATAACAGAATTTGTTTATAAAATATTAAGTTTACCACACAGTTCTGTGGCAGCAGAACGTATTTTTTCAGAGCTAAATTTGATAAAAAATGATTTAACCAATAGGTATCACTTGAATACCATTGAATCAATAATGTTTGCAAAACAAATAAAAGATCAATTCTCTTAATTTGCCTAAACATGTTTTATGTAAAACTTAAAATGTGTCTTACTTATAATAATTTATTAACTTATTATTTAATGTATAGTTTTGTACTGAATTTAAAAACTGTGATGAAGAAAACTTATGTTCCTATTAAAAATTAAAAATTGAGTTCAAGAGCATTCTTTGATTTAAATCATTTTTTCAATTTGTTACATTTTTTTCGCTTTTGTTACGTTTTTTAAAAAAATGTGTTACACTTTCGTGAAGCCCAGCGGCAACGCTGATTGTAACTCTGTTTTGATGTAGATAAAGAGCGCACGATCGTATTGAGTGACACTTGAGATTCTTGTCTTGATCTTGACAGTATCTCATCAGCAGTGGGATACGACGGTCATGTTGGGGTGTACAACTTTTTACAAAGAATTACAACAACAATTCCTTAAGAAAAGTCAGTGGCTTGCTCTTTTTTTAGTGGCATTTTTCCTAACGCATTGTAGTGAGGGTGCATCAGGCGCCACTGCTTTAGAAAAAGCTCTCCCATAAGGCCTGTACTGACAATTTTTGTTGGACAGAGTATAGGTTCCAGAGGAGAGGAGAAAGGACGGCGCCGGCGGCGTACCTCTACTGACAGTTCTTCGAGTAGTAAAATCGCCCAGTTTTGTAGATAGTACCTATCCTAACATATGGATGTGAAATCTTTTGCTCTTGTAGTTTTGAAAGCAAGAGAAGACTTAATGTCGTATTTAAAAACGCTATTCGTTATATTTTTAAGATACGACCGAATATCAGGCCTCTCAAAACAAGTTTTAAACATGACATTTAATAATTTCCCAGAGTCTCGTACCTTAACGCTATTTTCTAATATCTTGCTCACACGTGAGCCGGCTTGTCTTTATGAAAGGATAGAATGACTGTCGACCAGATCTGCGCAACTCATACATCCAAGATACACTTCCTGTTTTGGCACAATTATGGCCAACAAATTAACAAAACTAGAACTACAGGTGACTTTACTGGTTCACTGGTTGACTATCGATACCGAATCGAGAATGATCTCAGGCAAAAAAAGAAAAATGGCTTCTACATCGAAGGAACCAAATAACCGGTATTTAAAAATCCTGGGATAACACTGAGCCTCCATTTGAAATAAATGATTGCAAGAAATGTGTCATGTAGCCAATATTTCTTGTGGAGCCCCCTTATGTCTCGATTTTTGTTATTTTTAGACATAATTTTTTCTATTTATTTCTTGTCTTCGTAGAAGAAATAAATGCAGATATAAATTTTGACGTTTCATGACTTGTGACTTCACTAGACACAAATTTCTCACAAGACGTCGAGTCCTGACACCAATTCCCACATTTTCATGTAACATTCCTTCATTTCATTGACGAACTCATGTTATGTTTTCACTTCGTATAGAAATTATGTCCTGTGAAGCCAAGATGTAATTTTACTGTCTGTTGAAGTACATATATAGTGTTGTTTGTTTGTTTGCAGGCCAAAATTAACATTAAAAGAATTAAACATTAAAGATAGTAAGTATTTTGATTAATTTTTTTAAAATTAGTTAGGGCATTCCGAGACTTTTTATGCTTGTGGGACTACTCAATTATGTCTTGGAGCAAATGTTCTTCAACGTCCTTTTGTATTCTTCAAATGACGTGACTTACCTGGTGAGATTATGGCGAGGAATGAATAATCACGACATAATTTTCCCACAGAGTTAAAGAAATATAAACTTCAGATATAGTGTCTGATATAATGTCAGAAATAAATATTGCTAATGGAGGTGCGGCGTAATGGGTTGCGTTCAGGGGGCCGATTCTGGTTCTGTGGAAAAGTGAATCGAATAAATTGTTTTCACATTCGCTGTCATGCATTGCTTTCACTTTTTCGATTCACTTGGTGCAAATAAGCGATTCTGGTTCCGTGAATGAAAATGGTGTGGTGAATTCAATATCGTTTGCCGTGGTGGATGATTTTTTGTTGTCTCTTATGAATTTATCTACTATTGTGAATGCTTTATTTCAAAACGAAATTATTATTTTTCATGGTTGTTTCGATTTTGCCAAACGTTTGTGTACATTTGTGAATTTGTTTATAATATATTAATATATTAAATTGCTTGTATACGTTTTTATAACGCCTTCAATATATGTATATAAGAATTCTTATGGAAACAAATCGGAGAAATGCTCATAGGTTTGATAATTATTTGTGCTTTATATAGATGTAGATATTTTTGTATTGTATTAATATACATTTTTGTTTTGTAGGAGAAATATGAGGATTATTAGGCGAAATTTGAAAAACAACGAAAATCCTTTCGAAATGATACAATTGTATCAACTGAAACGTCATCTGAAACAAATCTACAAAAAAAAATTAAGACGCGATGAAATAAATTTTCAAAACTTGTTTTCGTACCTATCATGAGCAATCTCCAAATTTATTTCCAAAAAACTAATCAAAAATTCTTTTTGTGCCTGTGTCACACTCTTTCCTTTATTTTTTTTTTTAAATCTCCATATTTTCCGCTTTCACCTATTCACTTTGAACATTCACCATCGAATAAGAGCGTGAAAACAAATTATTCATATATGAATGTTTTTGACGTTTGGTTTCACTTTTTCACAGAACGAGAATCGCATTTATGCGTGAAAGAGTGAAAAGCTTTTCGATTCACTTTTTCACAGAACCAGAATCGGCCCCCAGGGGGCCGATTCTGGTTCTGTGAAAAAGTGAAACGAATAGCTTTTCACTCTTTCACGCATAAATGCGATTCTCGTTCTGTGAAAAAGTGAAACCAAACGTCAAAAACATTCATATGAATAATTTGCTTTCACGCTCTCATTCGATGGTGAATATTCAAAGTGAATACGTGAAAGCGGAAAATATGGAGATTTTTTTGAAAAAAAAAAAAAAATAAAGGAAAGAGTGCGACACATGCACAAAAAGAATTTTTAATTAGTTTTTTGGAAATAAATTTGGAGATTGCTCATGATAGGTAGATACAGAAACAAGTTTTGAAAATTTATTTCATCGCGTCTTAATTTTTTTTTGTAGATTTGTTTCAGCTGACGTTTCAGTTGATACAATTGTATGAAATGCTCCTCTCCTCCTCTTCGCCTGATAATCCTCATATTTCTCCTACAAAACAAAAATCTATAGCAATACAATACAAAAATACATCTATATAAAGCACAAATAATTATCAAACCTATGAGCATTTCTCCGATTTGTTTCCATAAGAATTCTTATATAATATGTATATTGAAGGCATTATAAAAACGTATACAAACAATTTAATATATTAATATATTATAAACGAATTCACAAATGTACAAACGTTTGGCAAAATTGAAACAACAATGAAAAATAATAATTTCGTTTTGGCATTAAGCATTCACAATAGTAGATAAATTCATAAGAGACAACAAAAAATCATCCACCACGGCAAATGATATTGAATTCACCACACCATTTTCATTCACGGAACCAGAATCGCTTATTTGCACCAAGTGAATCGAAAAAGTGAAAGCAATGCATGACAGCGAATGTGAAAACAATTTATTCGATTCACTTTTTCACAGAACCAGAATCGGCCCCCAGGTATAGACAACCATGGGTGAAAAGTTAGGCCTGTTCGTGCATACGTTGAGTTTCTCCACTCTGTTTGTGGTCCAATTGCGGACTTGGAGTGTAAAGACTCAAATGTGCACGAACACTTCCTAAACATCCTTAACTTCCACACATCCATAATTTGTTTATTCCTTCCATAGAAGTTCTTTAGATAAAACAGCCCGAAAAGTGAGTGCTTATAAATAATTTTTGAGCCTGACCAGGTATCATTCGTTTCATTAATTTTTAGAAAACCCGCAGGAGTGTTTACTATACATATAACTTGGGGCTTGCAACTTTATTCGTAAAACTTCATTCAGTCTGCTCATTTTGTATGTGTATTGTACAAAGTGTAAAACCCTTTTGGCATTCATCATTTCTGGTCAGATAATAATTTCAAACAAAAAATATAAAGTTGTAATATGTATGGAGTTCACCTATTATAATCCTTAAGCCATAGATTACGTAGTTATGAGATTGAATTTTGAAATATTTAAAGTTCCTGAAGAATTGGTAATTATTCATTTTTGTTATATACGTAGTTTGTGTTTATGATAGATTGTTTTTTTTTTTCAAGTCCGCGTATGTCCCGGTCTTCGGGCCTTGGTTTCCCAATTTGAATAAAATTTTATTTAAAAGTTTTAGTCGGTCAGTTCGCCTTTATCGGAAAAATGGAATTTCAATACATTAAAAAAAATGTATATCCGTATGTTAACCATGCTGAAATAATCTGCTAGTACATTTCGAAAACAGGCATTCTAAAATAAAATTGCTTTTTAATCCTTTCACTGTAATTTTTTCCTTCAACCAGCTCGTTATCGACTGCGAATATTACTCGTTAGATGCATACTGTTCACCACTCAAAAGCATCATGGCTACCAAATTTCTATAAGAACCAAGCTAAATCCCACTTTCGTTTGCAATTTTGTTTAAATCCACACAACTTTATGAGCTTCTGTTTAATCGATTTTATCAAGAACAAGAGAGCCTTTTTCTATACCTTTTTTTTACCATATAGGTATTCGTTATGTGCATTTTGAATTAACAACCATTTTCTGTGGTATGATGGGATGCTGTAAGCCTGTTGTAATATAAACGCAACGGTAGACCATACTCGAGAAAATTGTTCTATTCTGTTCCGGTAAGTATAGCAATCGGAGGTGTATCAAGGGGATGTACAATGTACATATATGTATGTAGGTTAGGTACCATATGAGTATAATATTGATTGTAAGTTGTTTTTTTGCTTAGTAGTAATGGAAAATAGACAATATCTGGGATGAGCAAAGTCATTACAGGGAAAAAATGCCATCACTATCGCATCAGTTACATCTTACATGTGACAAGAATAAAAACATAAAGGAGGAATCTCGAACAGAAAATAATTATCCGTAATAACTGTGAAAAAATAGTCCATACTTCTATTAAAACATCTACATACATACATAGCTGCATATTAATAACATAGTCGTGTGTGTCTTTAATTTTGAAAAAAATAAATAAATTTTAGTTTGACCTTATTTGGTTATTTGCATGCTATGCAAAACAAATCTGTCATTTTTTAAATTTTCGTCTTTCTATATAATTTTAAAAACAAACAAACTGATTTTGACTAGGATTTATATTCAGGTTGAAAAATATCCAAGGACTATTCTAGACTACTTTTAAATCCGAAAATTTCATAAATTTCTTTACAATATTAATTAAATTTTTAAAATTAATGATATAGACACATCTTTATAAGCATAAAATAATTTTTTTTAAGACTCGCTTAGAAGTTGGAGCTTGAGTTTTGAAACATCAAATTTTCAAACCAAAACCTGAAATTCATTTTTTTGTAAGTTTTGATATGCAAGCTTTTTCAAACATTTTAGAAGCTTCTGTGTACATTTTTTCTTATTAAAATCCGTTTTGCCGATAATAAGAAAGACAGAAATCGAACAATTTAGTTTTATGGCAGGAGCTGTAGCAATGTCTTAGTTTCAAAAATTTAATTGCCTAAAAATTAAGCGAAAGAAAAAAATGATATCAATATTCTAAGTACCATTTTCGAAAGAAATATGATTTTCGAAAACCATTATTTACCCTTGTGTTTAGATAAAATTAATTTTTTTCGTACATATTGTAGATAGTATCAAAAAACTGTTAATCGTCAAATTTCATAAAAATCAAGCATGTAGTTTTCGAAATACACAAAGTTTCCAAAAATTTATTCTGATTTCTTTAAAAATAGAAATATCTTTTTTTCTGTGAAATTTTGAATACACAATGGGCCTTACCAACAATCAAATTAAGAGACAACTTTAGTATTTGAGCAAAATGAAGCATTATTTAATGGACTCTGTATAACTGACCATATATTGTGCATTTTATTTTTTAGGTTCCGTACAATAAATGGTTCATGATTAAGAGTTCCCATAAATATTAAGTTCATAACATGTATGGCTAACTTTATAGAGCTCTTTACATAATGGTTCATTTCACTCAAATATTAAAGTCGTCTCTTAATTTGATTGTTGGTAAGGCCTAATATCTTTTAAGGAGCTTAAAAAAAAATTATCCAAATCGGTTGTTCCGTTTTAAAGAAAATCTTCAACCAACAATATGGTTCTATGGATGGTCCCAAATAGTAGCTTTTTTTTCAACCATTATCAAGCTCGTACTAAATAAATTTTTTTGATTTTTTGTTGAAACCTGTGGAACAGTTTTTGAGAAAAAAAAATATTTTCATAAGTATCGAACATAATAGTATGACATGTGGGGTCTATAGAAAAAAAAATACAATACGTCAGGGGAGAATTTTTAAAATCCTTACTTTCAACTATAGGTAAGTTAAAAGAAAATCGGATGAAGCATTTGGGCTGCAGTCGAGCAGACAGAATTGCGAAACGCACATTGTTAATCTTCCCTAATACAGTAATCTGGAGTTCGATATTTTTTACGAATGCATTACTTGCCATATGGTACGTATAGTCACAAGGTCCTATTTTTTTTACGAGCTGTTGTTTATTTTTAAATCACACATCAGCTCCGTAATAGATGTCATCATAGGATATTTTCTAAAATGCTAGCACGCACAGCGGCTGGATGTTTATTCAAACGCACAAACAATGAAGTTATACGGAGCCTCTTTATAAATGTCCTCCTCTATACTGATCCAAGAAATCTGACAAATATAGATCGCATGCTTCATTAGAATCTGCAAGTGTTTATGTCCGTCAAGTTAGCACTACCACCTCAAAATTTCAAAGATGTAATAATTGGATTAATTGTCGTGAATTTGTTGTAAATTTGTCGTGAAACGAAAAAAATTGTCGCGCTTCTTTTTTAAAAATTAACCCCTTGCAATGCTAACTTGACAGTCAAGTTATTACTACCACACCTCAAAATAGGGTAAAATGAGCTCGAAGAAGAAAAAGGACAGTTTTCATAATTGTCTTGAATTTGTAGTAAATATGTTGTAAAATCAAAAATTTTGTCACGCTAATTTTTATATATGAAAAAATGCTATTTTAAGGACTTTTGTATCTTAAAGGCATTTATTGAGAAAAAAGGATGCGAATTTTTTTCTTTTATGTACGATATATTTACGATAAATTTACGACAAATATTTACTCTGTCGTTTTTCTTTTTCGAGTTCATTTTACCCTATATTGAGGGGTGGTTGTGCTTACTTGACTGTCAAGTTAGCATTAATAGGGATTAATTAAAAAAAAAAGCAAGCGCCATAAATTTTTTCGCTTCACGACAAATTTACGACAAATTCACGACAATTAATCCAATTGTTACATCTTTAACGGACATCAAGTGGTTTAACGATTAGCAAGAAAGCCCTCTAGATGTAACCACGTCAACCTAACATTACCTTGACTTGTCTCACTAGAATGCCAGCAGGATAGCAATAAATCAACTTTAGTTGTTTGCATTGGCGAAAAATTGGAAAATTGTTGTTGGAAAGCACTACCGTCAATATATGTATATATTAGCCAAAGAAATATAACAGCTGATGACGGAGCTGGAGAACATCGAAACCGCTCCTTTGAAGCGTTTATATTTTTTTTATCTTCTATATAACCATCAAACACAATGGTAACATTTTTGCCATAAACTAAATATTAATTTTTAACCAGTGTCATTTTTTGGATTGCTGTAACTTTGTAACCGTAAAATCTACCGAAAAATTTGTATATAACTATTTTTATGGAAAATTGCCTCAGCTGATTTATCTCTAAAGTAATCCGTTTTTGAGAAATTTTAAAAATACCTATTTGTATGACTTTTGACACCTCTTAACTGCTTAGACAGACGGATCGGTAGAGAACTCTCTCAGCTTATAAAAGAGTCCCTTTACCATACCTACATATATGCACATGCCAAATTTCAGCTCTTCTCTATTTTTTTTTCTTTCTTTGGCATTTTGTATGTTTTCATATTGGGCTGGAATAAGTGTTCATTGATTCGATGAAGGTTAACTTAAATGGCAAAACAACTAGGAGTTCAATTGCGATATTAAAATGCAACAACAAAAAATGCAAAGTTGCTATACCTCCAATATTAAGAAAACATGTGCATGCTCAATTTCTTAAATTTTAATTCGATTGATTTCATTGAATTAACATATTTTCCTACCATCATAACTTTAACAGAGTTTAATTTTAACTTCTTATACAGCCATTGACAGGTACCTATAATTATAGAAACGATTTCGTGTTCAAATTTGAAAATTAATTTCCTTATTCCAATATCTAAATATCAACTTCTTTTTATTATTATCACTATCAGTATATTTTATATTAGATTTAAAATATTTTTTGAAAAATAAACTGGTGTTTTTCAAATTTTCATAGGGACTTATGATTTCAAAAATTTGGATCTGATTTGGCTGAGCCAACTAATTAGAAACTTAGACCAATATCAAACAAAAACTAAAATGTTTTGTCGGAAATCCTTGCTGCTTCAAAACTGCTGCACGCGTCTTTGAATTGACTAGATTAGGTCTTGGCATTTTTTAACTGCAATGACATACCAGAACGGAATGTTTTGCTTGCTTACGGCATTTTTGTCTTCGTCTCATAGCTGCGGCTCGATAGGATTTAAATCCGGACTGGCATAGCATTTCGATCAAAAAAAATATTTTTGTGTTTCGCAGTAGGTATGCTTCGAGTCATTGTGTTGTTGAAAAGACCAAATAATCGGGATATTTTCTTCAGCGTATATCTCTTAAGGATTCCGTCAATACGATGAATGGGTCCCACGCAAGCCGTTCCAAAAAAAAGATCCCCAAACACGAGATGTTGATCAAAGTTCACATTACGATGATGGAGTACAGGGAAGAAGCGTAATTTTGTCTGTCTGTTCGACTACAACCTAAACGGCTTGGTCGATTTTCTTTAAACTTGGCCGATAAAATTTAAAAAATTTGTCTCCTCACACGTTTTTTTTTTAAAGACCAAAAAAATGGTACCTGCCATACGAATTTTATTCGAAATTTTATGAATAATTTTGTTCTCAAAAATTGTTCGACAGATTTTTGGAAAAAAAAAATTCATTTAGTTTTTTTTTTTTTGATTTTCTCAAAAATGTTTCAACCGATTTTCATAATTTTTTTATCTAGAGATCCTCAACAGTTTGAATGGTATTGTATATTCAAATTATTAAAATTATTTTTTCTTACGATAAATTTTTACGATCTATAATTGAATTAAAAAAATTAAATTGAGTTATTACTGACTGTACCTCCCAAAGAACCATTTTTTTCTTATTTCGAATTTCCCATTATCCGCATTCCGCATAACGGATTTATATGATTTTTTTTAAAGAGAAGCTTCTAAAAAGTTTGAAAAACATTGCATTTCTAAATTTAAAAAAAAATATTTTTTGAATTTTTGAAAAAAAAAACAGATGTAAACAGCTGAGTTTTTAAATTTATTTACTTTGTTCCTCAAGTGAAGAGCTACCCGTAACTGCCGGTGCCGTGTTTCCAAAAAAGGTTGAATGGTTTCAAAGTTCCTGGCTTAGTACTACTCGTATATTAACTTTACATCTGTGTCAAAGAATTAAAGTAGGATGTACGACTGGGTCGCACGAAGTTGCTCTTACATTTAAATAATGGATGTTTTAAGAGAAAAAAAAATGAAGTATAAGAGAATTGGAATCAATTATGAATTTATCGAAGCACAAACATGATAAGTGTAGGTACATTAATATATTTTTAAAATAATTTCTTAGAAACAAATCTGAGAATTTTAAGATTTTGTTATTGTGAAAATATAATTTCATTAAAAAAAAAAAAAAATCATTAACACATTTTTTTGAGATAGAGAATATTCAAATAAAAATTTAATTAATTTCACAAATCCAAAAAAACGTATTTTTTTAAGTTTTTTCAAACTTCTTAGGAATTAAAATCCGTTAAACCGATAGTGAGAAGTCAACATTCGAAAAAAAATGGTTCTAAGGGAGGTACAGTCAGTAATGTCTTAGTTTCAATTTTTTTTTTATAAAATTATAAATCGTTGTTGAACCAGAAAACTTATTATTTGCATTAATCAATTAAATCATTTCTTGAACAAAATTGTTATACTCGTATTATAATATTTTTATTTCAAATCTGGGGCTTAAAATCGACCAATCGCCAAATAAATGTATATTTGAATTCCTTTTAAATTGATCCCTTTCTCTGAAAACTTAACGAAAAAACAATGCATAAATTATTGGTTGAACTAAAAAATAAATCTGTTTTCTTGTTTCAACCATTAGGGAAAAATATTTTCGTTTACTTCCGAAGCTTTCGCTCTTAATCGCTTAATTTTTTTTTAATAAAAAACTCACCATCCAGGGTCTCTCTACCCTAGTTACCAGAGGAAGTAATAGTTATCCCAGGTTTCCGGTCAGCTATATTTTTGATCGTTAAATCTTAAAAATTAAGCGAAAGTAAAAAATTTGTGTCAAAATTCTAGGTGGCGTTTTTAAGAAAAATACGATTTTCAAAAAACAATTTTTAACAATTGTATGGTGGGTAACGTTATTTTCTGTTAAAATAATTTAGTTTTGCATAACTATTGAAAAACTGTTAATTGTTAAGATTCAAGAAAATCAAGCATTGGGTTTTGGAAATATTGAGTTTTCAGAAAAGAATGTTTTTTTTTTTATTTAAATACGAAAAACATAACAATTGAAATTTTGAGCAGCTTCATCATTTTTTTCAAAGTCAGCTGTACCGTTTTTGAGAAAATCAAAAACAGAAAAATGCTTCCCTTGGAGGTAATAACTATTTTTTTGATTTTTTTTTCGTCAATAAGCTTGCTTACTAGGGTAGAGTGTCCAGTTGCCGGCCCCCTAAGGATTTTTCCTCATAAGATATAACACAGTTACAACAAATATTGATATATTCAATTAATTCTTGAAATAAATTATTGTTTATTGATTTCTCCGTGGGTAAAATTAAAAAAAGAGATAGTTAATCTTACCATATAATTTTTTATTTTTTTTGTAAAAAAAGTCATTTTTTCCAGTAGCCGGCCCCTTGTTTCCTTTTTCCGGCCATCTGGTGTCCTATCTTCGGCCACCCAGTAAATTAAGGGCTTTCATGTTTTAATAATTTTTATTTAAGTGCTCTATTATTGAAAAGTTAAGAAAAAATTATTTATTTAAACGAAAATAAATAAAATATAAATACAAGTAAAAAAATAAATTAGTTTTTCCATTTTTCAGGCTTAAACAATAAAAAAAAAATCTTTTAATTTAATTCAGTTAGAAACATTTTCTTTTAAAGCTAATAGGAATTATAAAATAAATTAATACTATGTTTTAATACAGTTTCAAGGATGCATAAATAACAAATGCTTAATCGAAACAAATCACTAGAGTTTTTCTTATCTCATTTTGGGTAACAAAATATCACATTTTGGACAGATAAATACTCAGAGCTTAGCATCTAAAAACGACATGGTTGACAAATTGGTACATTTAAGATGAAATATCAGTTTTCACATTTATCACATCCAACATTTTTGAGCCCTTCTTCTTCTACATGCGTGAGAACATCTTCATTGCATGAAGGACATCTTGGCACCACTTTTTTCCGTTTTATTGATTTTTTTCTTGGCTTCTCCTTTGTTTGGCGATCAAGCTTCCTTTTTCGAATCCGGCAGCTTTAACTTTTTTTTGGTCTTCTTTACTTAAGATTTTTGATTCCTTTCGAATGACATTTCCAGTTTTTAGAGCCATACTAAATCCCGTTTCAGCAGCGTTAAAGATTCTAGAAGAATCCTCAAGAACGTCTAAGGCATTTTCTTGTGATAACTATTATTTAAGCTCATAAAACGATTTTCTTATTCCTTCCTCCGTTATTTGAGTCCGGCTTTTAGAGACAGTTTGAACAGTTCGAAGGCTTAAATCTGGATGGCGTCGCATAAAACCGTAATACCATTTCTTACTTGGTTTGCTGTTTTTGAAAGGGATTTTGCGGCCTTCTTCTTGGAGAATAGCTTGCACCGTTTTCAAAAGGTTTTCAGAGGTTTGTGAAAATCCAAATTTTGCTAGATTTATAAGCCAGTTTTTAAGCCATTTTTCTTCTTCTGCAGAAAGCACAGGGCTGGGACCAAACTTCCCAAGGTTTTCTGCGGTTCTGTTGTGAACTCGGTTCTGAAGAGATTAGCAGTTTATTTCAACGGATTCCAAATAAGAATTGTTCCAAATGTGTGTCTTTATATGGAATGACATATTTGTCCGGGTCATATTTAAGTTGCTGAAGACAAGAATTTAAATATAGGTATCTAATTGGTATCAAAAAGTTGGAACCTAATAAAGATTTGCTTTAAACCTAATATAAAAGAAGGGGCCGGAGTTAGGACACGAGTGTCCTATAGCCGGTCACCATTATTTATTTTTGTAAAGAGGCGGCCGAGCACTGGAAACATTTGAATTTTAACGATTTTTTCTGCTGCAAGATGAAGAGAGCAGGTTTATTTATCATTTTGTGTAACTCAGTTAAAAAAAATTAAAAAAAAACGAGTTGCGTATCTCCGGCCGGGGGTGGCCGACAATAGGCAACCGCTAGTTATTTTGTGTCCTATCTCCGGCCCCCTTAAAATGAAGAATAATTACAAAAGTTTTTTACATTTAAAAGCATATTTTAATGAAAAATCATATATTTTATAAGAAAACCAACATTAGAAAGCACTTACCCACAAAATTTGCACTCTAAACACTAATTCCAACAGTATGTTTCACTAACGATTTTGACAGTTAATTTACAAAAAATCTTACCGACATACCACCGGACGCAAATATATGTTAATTTCTCGAAAGCGAATGAGCACACGGAACAAGAATTTTGACAGATTAAGAGAGAAGCTTAAGAGAACAATTTAAAACCAAAAACTTAGAAATAGCTATACGAATTCATTATTTACATCGACTTTTATCATAGGTGGCCGGACACTGGAGGGGGCCGCAATTAGGCTACACTACCCATATGAAATATTTTGACGTTATATGAAGGTTTTATAATACAAATTCTATATATGTACTACTGAAATAAAGCAGCCAAGTAGAAGACTTAGCACTATTAATTGACTTGTTGAATTATTGATTCAAAGGCCAGAAAAGCTATTTTGAATCGAAATATTTTGACTTTTTTTTAAATCTGTCGAAGTATTTGAGAAAAACAAAATTTTAAAAAATATTTCTATGGCAGGTACGTTTATTTTTGGTATTACAAAAAAAAGAAGAAAACTTCGTGTCTGGAAAAAATTTAAAAAATTTAATCTAAATGCTATCATCGTAATGTCAACTTTGATCAAAATCTCAAATTAGATTGTTTTCTTTAAGCTTGGTAGATAATATTTTTAAATATTCCCCCTATATATGTCTTTTTTTTTAAGACCAAAAAAGAACGGTACCTGCCATACAAACTTTATTCGAAATTTTATAAATATTTTTTTTTTCAAAAACTGTTTTAAAGATTAAAAAAAATTACAAAAAATGGTTATTAATGGTAACCCCTTTGGAACCATTTTTTTGTTTTTGATTTTCTCAGAAACGATTCAACCAATTTTGATCACTTTCTGTATGATAGAGATTCCCAACAGTTTGGATAGTATTGTGTATTCAAATTATTAAAATTATTTTTTTTATGGTTAATTTTTACGATCTACATAATGTATAAATAAAAAAATTGAAATTGAGTTATTACTGACTGTACCTCCCAAAGAACCATTTTTTGAATTTCCCATTATCCGCATAACGGACTTAAATGAAATTTTTTTTAAAGAGAAGCTTCTAAAGAGTTTGAAAAACACTAAAAAAATAATATTTTTGAATTAAAAAAAAATATATATAAACTTCAAACAGATATAAACAGATGTGTTTTTAAATTTATTTACTTTGTTCCTCAAGTGAAGATCTACCCGTAAATGCCGGTGCCGTTTTCCAAAAAAGTTTGAATGGCTTATCTGTTCCTGGCTTATTATTCTATTTAACTTTACACCCGTGCCAGAGATTTTAAATAAAATGTACGACTGGGTCGCACGAAGTTGCTCCTACATTTAAATGGATGTTTTAAGAGACAATTTTTTGAAGTATAAGAGAATTGGAATCAATTATCGTTGGAGGTTTTTTTTTAATAAGTAAAGGTACATAAATGTAAACTGCTGTCTTTCACTGAAAACCTAACGAAATAAAATGCACGACTTGGTCGCTTGAACGTGCTCCTATGTAATAGACTAGGAATTTTAAAAATGAACATTATTAGAGAAAAACTGTTCATAAGCATTAAATGCATTTTTTAAATGACTAAAACAACTTCTTTAGTAGTTGCAGCTGAGCACAGGATGCCATGTGTTTTAAGCAAAAATTAGTTTATGCAAGAACAAAATTATAATTCTTTGTAGTGGTTTCTTAAAAAAATAAGTTTTTATATACAAAATTTTCAAAAGATTTTTAAGAAAAAATTTTGGCATGCCAATTTTTAAGTTTTTATTATTTTTCAAATAAAAATTTAATTTATAAAATATTAAGCCGTTTTTGAGATATTGAATTTTCCAAAAAAAAAAATTGATTTTTTTTTTAATTAAACAATTTTTTTTTAAGTTTATTGCTTAATTATCGCAATCATTGTTTTTAATTTTTAATTAAAAACGCACCACCTAGGGACTTTCTATCCTAGCTACCAAAGGAGGAAGCAATAGTGATCCCAGGTTTCCGGTCGATTTCAAGAAAAATACGATTTTCAATACAATTGTATGGTGGGTACAGTTATTATCTGATGAAATAATTTTGGTTTGAATATATTATATATTATTGAAAAACTGTTAATTGTCCAGATTCAGAAAAATCAAGCATTGGGTTTTCGAAATATTGAGTTTTACGAAAAGAAAGTTTTTTTTTTAATTACGAAAAACAGTACCATTCAAATTTTGAGCAGTTTCAACATTTTTTCAAAATCACCTCTACCGTTTTTGAGAAACAACAAAAACAAAAAATTCTTCCCTGGAAGGTAATAACTATTTTTTTTGTTTGATTTTTTTTCATCAATTTGCTTGCTTTTGCTAAATGAAATTTGTTGGATTTTTTTAAAATCTGTGGAAGTTTTTGAGAAAAACAAAATTTGAAAAAAAAAAATCCATGGCAGGTACCGTTATTTTTGGTATTAAAAAGAAAAAACTTCGAGTCTGGGGAAATTTAAAAAATTCTATCTAAATGCTATCATCGTTATGTCAAGTCTGATCAAAATCTCGAGTTCGATTTTTTTTTTCACGAAAGCATACATACATTACCATATAGTACCTACGAGTATATGTATTATCATATACATATTATCCTATGTAAGTGTGTCTCTCTGGAAATTTCATTTTGAACTTCCCCATTTTAATTCGTTTTCATTAAATTAAAACATCATCTGTGTCTTCCGTTTCAGCAAAGTACGAAGGTGTTTCCTTTACTTAACCAAACAAGAAGCATTTTCATAAACATCATAAAGTCTATACAACATCTTATAAGTCACTGCGAACCGTCTACAAAAGCAAACAAAAAGACAAAAAAAAGAAGAAAAGTATGTACTGACGGAAATATGCTTATTTTACGGTATTCCTGATGACTTTAACATCTTAGGAATGAATAAAAAAAAACTCATAGGAGGTTTTTTACAAGGGAAAATAAAACAAACTAAGAAGAATAGAAATTGAGGGGGAAGGAAACTTTTTCCCACATCATGCAAGAAAAAAAAATAAGAAAATTTTCCTTTTAACACATAAAGTTGCAGTGGCAGCCCAAAGTTGTACTCACTTGGGTTCTTGGCATGTATTAACGATAACTCAGCATCATCGATGTGTATATAGTCAAACCCCTCTAACATGTAGGGCAATGGAAGGTTTATGAAACATAAGAAACATTTTATCCTGTAAATGGAACAAACGAGGCTAAGTAACTTGGGTATATCTGCGCTTGACAGTACCTTTGATAAATAAATTGTAACTGAAGGAATGCAGCTATTTCTTTTGCGCGAAAAGACTTGAAAATTTACGTATCATTACTGAAGTAACCATTGACGTAATGGTTAATGCGTTGGACTTTCAGGCCGAATGTCTGGCTATCCATTCGTAGCCTTTGCTACTTATAGACAGTACAAAAAATGTTTTTTTTTCTCATATATGTGCGAGGAGGAAATGAGAAATCCTGTAAGAGTATCTGTAGCCATAGAAAAGTGCTTCTCACCTAATTTATTCAGAATCGACAGAAAATTACAGGTAAGCACAATCCATATCGATTGACAATACAATACGCTAAAAAATGGTTAAGATTTCTAAGTCACAGGTCCTGGTTCAAGTCTTAGCATCTCATTTTTTCTTTTGAAACATTGCGAAGTTGTACCTTAAGCATTGAAAGATAAAAATGTTTCCATTATCCAACTTGTCATACTTGTAAAGCTAGTTATTATAAGAACCGTCTACTAAGATTCGGGAATTCCACTAGTCCTGATGGTATCGCCCCATTCTTTTGAAGATGTGTTCTTCATCGCTGACGAAACCTTTGCATAAGCTTTACCATCGCTCCTACTGTTCCGGAATCTTCCCTAAAAGATGGAAAACAGCATTTGTCCAGCCTGTTCCTAAAAAAGACGACCCTTTCTCTCCCTACTCCTATCGACCAATTGAACTTACTTCCCTTCTTTCCAAGGGGTGGCGCGATGGTTGTGTGCTCGCCTGTCAACCTCAATATCACAGGTTCGATCCCTGCCGTCGTCTATGTCGTCTTTAATTCCATTAAAACCTTCTATAAATTGTCATCAATGGGTTGCTGGTTTACTCATTACATGTTGTTCAGGCATAACACTAACAACATGTGATTGAGTTAAACTAGTATGCCCAACAAGGATGAAAAACGAATAAAATAATGTGAATTATAAGGGACGTAGAAATAAGACACGGCAATTCTCCGCTTTAGTTCAGCCGCCATCCCTGGAGATAAAAAATCTGAGACAACCACCTTCAGTCTCAGAACATCGTGCCACACATCTTTCCTATCCTTCTTTCTCTTCCGTAACACGCTGTGTTGAAACATTTAAAGGGTAATCATAATCCCTTGAGCGTGAGTAGATTATAAAAAAAAAAAAAAAAAAAAAGGTCATGGAATCGCTGATAACTCATCAGCTCAAGAAATATCTCGAAGATCGAAATCTTTTAATGACCGGCAATACTACTTTTACAGCAATCGTTCCACTGGTGATCTGATGGCATATCTCATCGAAGAGTAGAACAGATCTTTACATTGTTTTGCATAAAGTAAGATTATTGCGCTTGATATTTCTAAGGCATTTGATAGAGTTTGGCACCAGGCTTTGTTATCGATTAGAAATTGCCTTCTAGATCGTTCAATATATGTTGTATTGGAAGGTCCCGACTCTCTTCCTCATTTTTACTTGCAACTTATAGGTACTAGGTATAAGGCAAGTTATTCATTCGTAATAAAAATCGAACTCGAGATTTTGGTCAAAGTTGACATTACGATGATAACGAAGACTAAAAAAGTGGGTCGATCGGCCGATTTTCTTCAAACTTGTTAGATATTATTTTTTTATTTCCCCCCCACATGTTTTTTTCGTTTTTTTTAAAGACTAAAAATAACGGTACCTGCCATACGAGTTTGTTTTTAAAATTTTATAAATATTTTTTTTTTCTCAAAAACTGTTCGACAGAAGCTAGGTACTGGTTGAAAAAAATTTCAGAAAAATGGTTATTGAGGGTACCCCCCAAAGAACCATTTTTTTGTTTTTGATTTCCTCAAAAACGGTACGACCGATTTTGAACATTTTTTGTTTTGCTAAAGCTCCCCAAAAACTTAAAT
This sequence comes from Philhelius festivus, assembly GCA_963931855.1. Lineage (NCBI taxonomy): Eukaryota > Metazoa > Arthropoda > Insecta > Diptera > Syrphidae > Philhelius > Philhelius festivus. The sequence continues at coordinate 187,053,960 of OZ007554.1, read as the reverse complement.
AGAATTGTGTATTCAAATTTTCAAAAAAAAAAAATTGTTGGATTTAAAAAAAAAAAAATTTTTTTTTTCAAAACTCAATATTTCGAAAATCTTATACTAGATTTTTTCCAGACTTGATAAATGAAAGTTTCTCAATATAATCTACAAGATGTATGAAAAAAAAGTTTTATTTTACCTAAAAATAAAGGTACCCATCATATAAATGTTAAAAAATGGTTTCCATAAATCGTATTTTTCTCGAAAACGGCGCATAGAATTTTGATAAAATTTTCTTTCTTGAAATTAATTTGTATGATCTTTAATTTAATAAAAATAAAATGCACGACTGGGTCGCACGAACAGAGATAAAAACAGAATGCTATGCAATTATAAATTTATGCAGGAACAAAAATTATAAGTCGTTGTAGTGGTTCCTTAAAAAAATAAGCTTTTATGTACAAAATTTTTAAAACATTTTTAAGAAAAAATTTTGGTACGCCAACCTTAAGTTTTTATTATTGTACGAATAAAAGTCTAATTTCCAAAAAAAAATACTAAGCCGTTCTTGAGATATCGAATTTTCAAAAAAAAATTACTTTTTTTCTAAAAATTGAAAAAACATTTTTTCTTAAGTTTTAAAATGCAATGTTTTTTAAACTTTTTAGGAGCTTCTTTATAAAAAATTTCGTGAAAATCCGTTATGCCGATAATGAGTAATTCAAAATTCGAAAAATTCCTTCTATGGTAGGTACAGTCAGTAATATCTAGATTTCAAATTTTTTTTTATTAAACTATAGATCGTAAGGATTGATCAAAAGAAAAAAATTTTAGCAAAATTCTCGGAACCGTTTTCGAGAAAAATACGATTTTCGAAAACCATTTTGTAAAATTTGTATGGAAGGTACCGTTAGTTGTAGATAAAACAAAATTTTTTTTCTCAAATCTTGTAGATTATGTAAAGTAACTTTTTTTTGTCAAGTTTGAAAAAAATCGAGCATGGGGTTTTCGAAATATTGAGTTTCCGAAAAAAAATTTTGAATTTTTTTTTTAAAAGCCAGAAAATAAAAAATTGAAAATTTGAATATGTAATAATATTCAAACTTTGAAAGAGCTTTGGCATAAAAAAAATGATTTAAATCGGCTGTACCGTTTTTGAGAAAAACAAAAACAAAAAAAATGGACCCAGGGGGGCTACCAAAAATAACAATTTTTTGTAAAATTTTTTTCAACCATTAGTTAGTTTTAACCAAATGAAATTTTTCAAATTTTTTTAAAAAAATTCTGTGGACAGTTTTTGAGAAAAAAAAATATTTATAAAATTTCGAAAAAAATCGTATGGCAGGTACCGTTATTTTTAGTCTTAAAAAAAAAACAGAAAAAAACGTCTGGGGCGAAAAAATTAAAACCCATATCTACCAAGTTTGAAGAAAATCGGCCGAGCCGTTTAGGCTGTATAGTCGAACCGACAGACAGATAGGCAGAATTGCGAGACCCACTTTTTTGGTCTTCGCTATCATCGTAATGTCAACTTTGATCAAAATCTCGAGTTCGATTTTTTTTACGAATGGATAACTTGCCTTATAGTACCTATAAGTCGCAAGTAAAAATTTGAAATTAGGATATTACAGCTTGTACCTACCATAGAACCTTTTTTTCTAATTTTGAATTGCTCATTATCTACATAACGGATTTCAATGAAATTTTTATAGAGATGCTTCGAAAAAGTTTAAAAAACATTGCATTTCAAAACTTTACAAACAAATATTTTTTGAATTTTTGAAAAGAAAAGTTTTTTTTTTGGAAAATTCTATATCTCAAAAACGGCTCAATATTTTTTTGGAAATTTAATTTTCATTCGTACAACAATAAAAACTTAAATCAATGAAGATATGAAAATTATCTCTGTTTAAGTGAAGTGATTGAATTAAATTCAATTAAAAGCTCAAACATAGATAATTTTCATATCTTCATTTATTTAGTAGTCTGACCACGGACATTATTATTCTAGGTGTCTGAATTTAATCAATTTCCCCTAGAAAAATAAAATTCACAGTCTATTAAAGCTGTAAATTTTATAAGTAAACATCAACCAATATTTTCGTCTTAGAAGGGTACGGCGGCATCTAACTGATGAGCCCACTGTCGTACCCGGTCGAAACGCACCTTGGAGTTGAGGTCACTTGAGCTTTTTATTGAATGAAAACTTAAAGTTGGCGTACCAAAATTATTTTCTTAAAAATGTTTTAAAAATTTTGTACATAAAAGATTATTTTTTTAAGGAACCACTAAAACGACTTATAATTTTTGTTCTTGCATAAATTCAAATTTGCATATGCATTCTGTTTTTGTCTCTTACTACTAAAAGAATATAAAAAATTAATTTTATCCTTATGAACAGTTTTCTCTAATAGAATTCGTTTTTAAAATTCCTAGTTTATTACATAAGATCAAGTTCGTGCGACGCAGTCGTGCATTTTATTTTTTTTTTTTTGTTGAAAACGGTTCTAAGGCAAGTCATGGTCTGAGATTCGATCCTCGGACCTCCGAAGTCACCAATACTAATTCTTATTCACTTTACTCGGCTCCCGACAAATGAAGGTTGGCTTCCTGTCCAGTTTTTCATTCTAGGGGGTGGAATTCGACGACTCCCTTCATGGGATCAGTATTTTCAATTCGATCAATTCGAAATAGCCAATGATCCTAGTAACTTTCTGGTAACGAGTATAAACACAATTGGGTACAGCTCAATCACCCTCCTCGCACAGAAGACCAAATGTCCGTCGAAAAATTTTTCCTAAGAAATGGCTGTTTCTGCAATACTGGAATTATAAGGGTTTTGAAGAGAATGCACTTTGCCTTATGCATGGGAGTATTGAACCCATTTCTTTCGTCAAACCAAAGAAGCAACGGTTTCCTAGGTTCATCAGCTCTCTCCTAAGGTGTTGGACGTGGTGTTTATATTTATTCCAAGGCAGATTAATTCCTTAAGTGACGTTTTGTCTGAGTCGGTAGCCAGATGGTTCCTAGTTTGTTGATAGCTTGTATCATCTGGGTCTTGTCCGCGTATACTTCAAGACCAACAAGTTTCGTCTGGTCTTTAATGGGTGTAAAGTGCTCTATTACAGAACATCAGGAACTTCAAGCATAACTAGTTCTCAACTAAAATGGCACAGTGTAACCTGTTTTTTTAAACATGTCTTGAAAACCGATAGACTGATTTTCATTAAACTTCATACCTGATGTAATGGTCTTCAAAGTTAATATTCTATACTTAAAAGTTCACATATTTGAAAAATTGTGCTGATTTTTTATGAACAAATTTCACATTTTTGTCTCTTCCCGAAAACACTTGTGTACATGTCATTACTAAGTAGCGGTGTGAAATTTGATTCCAAAGTTAAAAAAAAAATTGAACAATAGAGAAATTACAATTTTGTATACAATAGTACTTTAATCGTTATAATTTCAATTTATTAATTGTATTGACTTAAAGATATATTTGTACAAAATCCGATTAAGAGAGTTTTGATTGTTTTTCAATGCCATTACCGTCAAAGATGTATTTTTTGCTCATTAGCTTATGCGTATGTCATATTGTTAGACTTCGAGGTTAGATACAAGGTTGAAATAATTATTATGTTAATCGTTTTATACGTAGTAGAGAGACGTATCTTTAATTTACGTGAACGTCAAAGAAACAGTTGAAATTACGACGGAAATTAACTTTTCTTCAAAAATTAACAAGATCTGCTTTAGCAAATAATTTCACAGAGTTTGAAATAAAATTTACGAATATAAAATATTTATGTATATGATACTTAGAAGAATAAAGTAAACAAGAAGTCCATGATTGTTATAGTTGAGGGTAAACATTTAATCAAATCAAATCGAATAGATACAAGACACACAAATCATAACGAATGACACTTTGTTTTCATACGTCCGTCGTCGTGCGTCTTTTTGTCACATGTTTGTTCGAATAGATACTTGAATGATTGTTCAGGATAAACATAAGACGCTTTTTCAAAACAAAATTAATGTTTATAAACAATACAGTGGATTGGTATGTTATAGGATTAGCATTTGATAAATATACGGGTTGCCTTAATATACAAAACCAAGCTTCAAATTGTCTTCCATTGAATAGAAATAAAGGGCATGAGTCACATGAACTTGATATTTTGGTCGATTCCATATATGACGAGATTCAATTAAGAAAACACTTAATATAGCCTCAAAAATAAAATAGAATTTCGGTACATTATTAAAAAAGCTAAAGTGGGATCTTACACAAATAACAAATACAACATCCCCAGTAGGATTACTGTCAAATGGCATTTTTCTTTTGTAACTTTGAGCAGAACACTGACCAGAGTTTAAATATGTCGAGTACACTCTGAGCAGAGTTTGATCAGAGCTCTCCGATTTATTTATGAAACACACTGGAATCACGGTTGCCACTTGAAAGAAAAAATTATGTCCAAAGTTGAAAATAAAAATGACCAAATGGTTAGCTAAAAATGACCAAAATAAAAAAAGAAACACAAACAAACAAAACACAGAACAATTAATTCATCACATTTATTGGAGCATAATTCTATATGTATATTATACGGATCATACGTTATTTTATTATTATTAAATAAACAAAAACATAAATATAAGCTTCTCACAGCTATTTGAGATAAGATCACAATTTATTGCGCAAAATTTTAGTTGAATTAGTACGATGTCAAAGCTGCTTTAGGATGAAACAATGTAAAACCAACGATTTTTCAAATTTCAATCGAATTTAGCGTCATACTTTCTCTACCCTTTCATTAGAGTTAAAGTCATCACTAACTAACGTGCTAACTTCGTAATATGATACTTTGACATTTCCAAACATCAAAACAGATCAGTTTCCTTAGTTTTTTGCATGAACTGCCATCACTTTAGGAGTGTTCAGAAGCAATTTATTAAAAAAGTAGCCTAGTTAGAAAATATTTAAAATAAAGAAAAGTGTTAGTAATCTACTTAAAAGTTAGCAAATTGTTAATTAGAGTCATACTAATACCCTAATACTAAGCTGTTTAAAATTTTGCGCTATATGTACGAAGATCAATTACTGCCACTTAATAACTATAAATATAAATATATGTTTTCACAAACGCTATTTTCAATAAATTTTTTTGAAGACCAAATACCATTACTATTTTTTTGATCTTGAAGATCTTTGGCTGGCATTATATTATTAATGAGGCGAAATTTTAAACAACCTATTATTAAGGGCTAAGCATTTTACTAGTTAGCAATTTTTTAAACTTTTAGTAATTTAATAGCTCTTCGAAAATTTTAAACCTGTTTTTTTTTCGTTTTACTAACTAGTAAAATGCTAACTCCCTTTTATTAAAAACAGTGCATCTGAGCACGTTTAAATTATGACAAATCGAGAAAATTAACAAAACGAACAAAAATAATTCTAGGGAACGGACTTAATAATTTGAAATATCGGAAACTCGAAAGTAGCCAGTTTGTGAATTTAACTTTAGTAAAATGTTAAGAGTTAGTAAAATGCTAAGATCGTTTAAAAATAGCAATATCTTCATTTTAGCTTAGTAACTTACTAAAATCGCTTTAACATATATGTATACTACTAAATCGTTTAAAATCATGCGCCAATAGTTTCAAAATTGAGTCTAATTCTTAATTTATTTTTTTAAACTTAATTCGTAAACTTTTCGCTCAACGGCAAAATACCCAATATTTTGTGCGGTCAGACTGCGAAATATTCTTGAAATTCTTTAAAGTGCTTGATACGGTTAGCACTATAAGAAAAAAAATTTATATACTTATGTTGTGACACACTTTATCAACTTTACAAAGAATTTTTTGCAATCATAAGCAAAGCATAGATGCATTTAAAAAAAATATTGACATTGCTTTTCAATTTGGCTTGAAGGCAATTAACCTCACCGGCCATAACACTAGCCCCGTCAGTTGAGAGACCGTGACTGGAACACGGAACTGTCAAAGGAGTCGATCTGCATTTTTATTTGTTTGTTTGTTTTTTTTTTGTTCATCGTTTGTTTCTGTCATATCACATCAGACCAAAAACATAAATGTTAAAAAAAGAGTCAAGTTCTTCTATACTAAAACCTTTGTGTAACAAGTCAGCCGTGAAAAGTACTGAGATCTAAAAGTACGCCAAGTTCTTACTTCATGAAGGTTTAATACCGGATATTAACAGTAGAATGATATTGAAACAGCTACAATGTAATAGAGAAATTTTATTATTTAATGATTACTGACTAAAATTTGATGGGTTCACTTGTCAAGTTTTTAAAACCTTTTGAATTAGGCATAAAAAAAAACTTGCCACGTAAGCCCATCAAATTTTAGTCAGGGTGGACTCTATCTACTAAAATCAACTTAGTTTATAGCTTCATATTTCTTTTGGTATATTTTCTTCTTGTTATTGGTTGTTTTGATTTGCGCTTCAATTATTTCTTCCAATCCTGGCAAGATACCTAATACTAACATACCTACCTTAATTACAGCAATCAGAAGTGCTCCATATAAATTAAACATATTCTCAGAAAGTGGGTGGATACCGCGCCCCCTGAATGGAAAATTCCAATTTTTATTGTTGGTCCTTTATATTCAATTTAAACCCTAACGTTGTACCAAATTTCATTGTTCTACTGCAATCGGAAGTGTGCCATATTTATAATTTACATCAGTTCTGTGAAACTGGGCGGATACCACGCCCCTGAATGGAAAACTTGAAATTTTATATTTTTTTCTTTGTATGCAATTTCAGTTCTACCACTTTACCAAATTTCATCGTTTTAAAGCAGTCGGAAGTGCTCCATTCAAGCAGCAGCAATTCGGAGAAAATGAGCGGATACCACGCCTCCTGAATGGAAAACCTCAATTTTTATTGTTGGTCCTTTATACGCAATTTGAGCCCTATCGTTCTACCAAATTTCATTGTTCTACTGCAATCGGAAGTGCGCCATGTATAATTAACATCAGTTCTGAGGAAGTGGGCGGATACCACGCCCCTGAATGGAAAACCGCTAATTTTATATTTTTTTTCTTCGTATACAATTTAAACCCTACAGTTTTACCAAATTTCATCGTATTCTTTGAACTTGGTAGATATCATTTTTAATTTTGCCCCCCCCCCACACGTTTTTTCCTTTTTTTTAAGACAAAAAATAACGGTATCTGCCATACGAATTTTTTTTCGATATTTTATAAATATTTTTGTTTCTCAAAAACTGTTCGACAGACTCAAAAAATAAAAATACAAACAAATTTCATTCAGTTAAAGCTAGGTTATGGTAAAAAAAATTTTCCCGAAAATTGGTTATTGAGGGTACCCCCCATGGAACCATTTTTTTTTGTGTTTGATTTTCTTGAAAACGGTACAACCGATTTTGATAATTTTTTTTTTGCTAAAGCTCCCCAAAAACTTGAATAGAATTGTGTATTCAAATTTTCAAAAAATTTCTTTTGGATTTAAAAAAAATTCAAAATTTGTTTTTCAAAACTCAAAATTTCAAAAACCAGACGCTAGATTTTTTTAAACTTGATAAATAAAAGTTTCTTGATATCGATACCTTCCCGTAAGAATGTATTAAGCGACACTTTTTTCGAAAATGACTTTTTGATGTGGAACAATAGATACTAGACGTTAAGCGCCTTCTTAGTTCTACTTCCTAAAAATAAAGGTACCCACCATACAAATGTTAAAAAATGGTTTTCAAATATCGTATTTTTCTCGAAAACGGCGCCTAGAATTTTGATATTTTTTTTTTCTTTCTATTAATTTTTTCAAATTTTAATTACTCATTATCGACATAAGGGATCTTAATGAAATTTCTTATAGATATGCTTCTAAAAAGTTTAAAAAACATTGCATTTCAAAACTTAAAAAAACAAATATTTTTTGAATTTTTGAAAAAAAAAAAAAAAAAATAATTTTATTTTTGGAAAATTCGATATTTCAAAAACGGCTTAATATATTTTTTGGAAATTTAATTTTCTTTCGTACAATAATAAAAACTTAAAGTTGGCGTACCAAATTTTTTTCTTAAAAATCTTTTAAAAATTTTGCTGATAAAAGTTTTTTTTAAGAAACCACTATAACGACTTATAATTGTTGTTCTTGCATAGATTCATATTTGCATAGTACTCTGTTCTTATCTCTCACTACTAAAAGAATTTAAAAAATTAATTTTATCCTAATGAACAGTTTTCTCTAATAACATTCGTTTTAAAATTACATAGGAGCAAGTTCAAGCGACCCAGTCGTGCATTTTATTTACTTACGATATACTGGTACTATGTGGGAAGTATTGCATTTGTACAAAAAATCGAACTCCAGATTTCGACAGTGACCGCCTCACCAATGTCGTTTTCGAAAAAGTGACCAATGCGGCGCTGGTCGTCCCATATACTTCAATTTTGCATATAAATACAGCCATTCATCCAAAAATACGCAAAGATGATTTTTCGCCCAAAATTTGGGTCTTATTCCAAACGCTAGGAAGCCAAGTCAGTCAAAACCGGCGTTGTCTATGGTCATGAACTTTGAACTTTTGGGTCAGTTAGATTCTGTCGAGTGTAAAGGATTACTAAGTCTTCCATAAAATGGGCGCAACGAACGCAAAGTTTGCACTAGCGAACACTCATTGTGGTAATAAAGTTTTTTCATTTCGACGTATCTATTACTTGCCATGGTGATTTGGCTTTGGCATCAGTAACTCAACAACAGATTTGAGAGATGTCACCAAAACAACATGGCCGCAACAGGTGATCAAAATCTACCCTATTCAATGGAAAAACCCTTTATTAAGTAAAAGTTAGTTAATGAATAAATAAATCACAAAAAATGGTAATTAATGGTATCTTCTACAAAACCTTTTTTTTTGCTTTCAATTTTCTTTAAAAATGGTTCATTTAATTTTGATAATTTTTTTTGTTTGCTAAAATTTATTCAAAGTTTTAATTTATTGTAGATTCAAAATAATTTTTTTTTTGTATTTAATAAAATTTTCAATTTTTTTTTAAACTAAATTGAAATCCACATAGTTCATTTTTTAAATTTGAAAAACTAACCATTTTTTAATACTAAATGTTGGGCCAAATACAAGTATCTTTTTAAAAATGCAATCAAATGAACAAAATAAAATTTTTTCCATGTATTATGGCCTTATTAGTAAGAGCAAACATTCCCATTACTTAGGGTATGGAACACAACGTCGTTTAAGTGGCTGTCTCGGCTGGCTTCGCAGCAGCGCATCCTCTCACTCACTCTGCCACTCCTTCCATTGCTGAGTCAATTGAACCTTGAAGCGAATAATCCGAGATTTTTGTACAGAATTCTCCTCAGGCTTGTGCGTGAAATCGAAATGTTGAGCTGTTGAGATCGATTCCGAGTTGGTGTTCGTGAATTGAGTCTCACACTCTCGGCTACATCAGCCTCATTCTCTTCTGCACCGTACGACGACGGGGACCATTAGTGTTGTCGACTAGCAGACCAGTCTCATGAACTTTTTGCACAAACTTGCGTACAGCAGGTGCTGTGGATGCTTAATTTCGGCCAAAACTTCTTTTCAAACAACGCACTGTTTAGGCTACACAGCAATCACTTTGGAAAGAAGTTTTCAATATTTCCCAACGTTGTTCATGCGTTAAGCGACTCATTTCGTTCCGCAGAGATATCATACTCACTTTCTGTCAATATTTCGAGCGGGGAAACAGCTGTGAGTGTCAAAATGAACTATGATAAAAAAGAAACCACTCACTAGATGGCCCACCCAGTATTTACAAATAGTAACATAGAAACTTGTACATTATCTGAATATATCGGTGTCCTCTATACAAACGTTTAAAAATAGTTTTCGAAAAATGGTATTTTTCTCGAAAACGGCAGCCCTAAAAATTTTGAAAAAATGTTTTTTCTTGCTCTAAATTTGTATACACTATTACTCAGTTAAAGATTCAGATTAAGACGCCATTTTTTCGATTTTTGACCCTTTCGCTATCGGCATAATAGATAGTGAAATTCCGTGAAATTTGTTTTCTATATGAAAGCTTTTGTTAAAAAACTTAATTTTTATGTTCGAAAACTCAATATTTCAAAAGCGGATGAAAGTGTTTTCTATTTAATTTTCGTATGTACAATACAATTGGATTACCTAGCTACATACCAATTTTTTTTCTGAACTAATATTAATAACTTATTTTTAAAAAAAACAGCTGCAACGACTTAAAATTTTGTTAAAGAAACAAAATGATTTATTTTTTTCTCAAACCACTAATGAATTTATTTTATGTAATTTTAAATTATTGCTTCTGAACATTTATAAATATCTTTGTGACCTTATAAAAAAGGAAGTAAAATTCAAAAAGGAACAAACATTTGAAAGATTAGAGACTCACGAAATCAGTCCATACTTATTAAAAATCTTAAGAGATTGTTTTATCAGTTATACTGATGAGAATAATCTAAAATAAAAGTTATATTAAAAATTCAACACGTAATTTCATTACCTTCAGGAATTGAGTGTTTTCTTTTATAGGCGGAGAACTTTCAATTGGCAGCACTGGTTTCTATCAAAGTTCTTGCTGGCCTTGAGGTTAGCCTGGTTTGCCAATTTATTATGCAAGTCGGACCAACCTTTCGAAATTGTTTAACTTTATTTTGAAAAACATGACTCAGTTCTAGAAACTCATTCAGTGTTGCTTGCGTGTTTTGTAGTGTTCATAATCGTCCACTAGAGCGATTAATTTGAGAAACTATGCATCGCTGTCGCAATACGTTTTCTCTAAGTCATACACAAAATTATCTTTCACAAAAAGTCAATTTCATGAATATTAAAAATAATTTTCTTTATTTCAAATCAAAGCACTCGCCTCTAAAACAACACCCTTTAGTTTCATTACCTCACGACTTTCTGCTATAATGATATTAGATAACTGAAAAATTTCCTATAAATCGTTAAATCATTAGTTGAACAAATTTTTCAGCTTTGGCCTACACAAGTTGATCGATTCATTGTTCTTCCTCTCAATTTATCATCCAGTAAAATCTCATTACCTTATCTCTTTTGCATCTCAACAAATCGTTAATTTTTTTCGTTCGATTTTTAGCTAAGAACAAAACAAAATAATTAATTACTTCCAACACTTTGAAAAACATCTGTTCCCACAGATTCCTTGTCGATCTTCACTCTAACTTAAGGTAGTTCAATTTCTCACGAGGTGTGTCAGTTTATTCAAAAAAGCAACACACATATCTGCCTACAAAATATTGACTTTCACCTTTTTGCCCATCTGAAAATACAAATTTAAAATGTTTCCAAGTTCATTGAGAGTTTTCCGAACGAAAGTAAATAAAACCACTTTGAAGATTATGTTCTTATACAGTGGGGCATACATTTTAAAATGTGATTCTAATGTTGAACGAAGACCAAAATAATTATATTCAATTATTGTTAGTGAATAAATTTAAGAATCTTTAAATATAAAATTAGATTCAAATAAATAAATTCGCGCAAGATTTTAGTCGAATTTATAGCAAAAAAAGGCGATTTTGCTCATTTTAATCGACTAAAGCATCATATCTAATGTTTTATTGAGACCTATTTTATCTTTTTAGTATAGCAGTAAATTCAAATAACACACAGACATTAGCAACAAAAATATCGATATCGTCATAGACTGCCAGGTGGTAATTGAAGCTATTTCCTCAATCACTATTATGTAAGTCAAATGTCCAAAACTCGTAATTGCTTGTCTTTTTTGCATGAACTGTCACTATTTAAGGTTTATTCAGAGCAGTTTAAAAAAACAGCCTGGACAATGACATATAGGGAACAAAATCATTCAATTTGAGTAAGCATTGAAGTCCTTAATTAATTTCATTAATTAATTCAAAGTAAAAGTTTGAATAAATCTAAAGTTGTCAATGATTTGTTTCGTTAATTATTTTATTTATAATAAAAATATACTCGAAAGATTATTCGAACTAATATTTCACTAAATTTTAAGTTATAGACATTTTTCGGAAGAACTTGTACTATTGTGAACATATTAAAAAATTTAGTACGAAAGTTTAGTCGAAATCTTTAAAGCTGTTTTCGAGAAAATTTGAATAAATCGTTGTACGTCAGCTGCACAATGCACATTCTAGACGAGGCAAAACTGTTCTGTACCTAACCTATGCTTATACTTACTTAACCCTCTGCAGGTCCATGGCATATAACTGCATGGGAAATTACGTCTTCCCCTCAACTAGGATATCGATTCCCGAACACGCTACTTGAAGTCGCGATGTCATGGTATTTCGGTTTCCGGCTGGAGTATTGTTGTCCATTCGCTTGATGTAACCAAGGAAATGTAGCTCTCGTTTTTTGACCTTCTAGACTACATCCACTTATGGTTAATAGAGTTCGTGTTTGCACCAGTATGTTCTCCTTCTTTTTCGAAAGAGTCTGGTATAACCTCTCCCTTTCTCGTTATCGTTCAACATTCCATGCCGTGGTGACGTTGCGTTATTGACACAACTATACTCTGTTCAACAAAAATTGTCAGTACAGGGAAGATGGGACGTTGGCCTCTCACTCTGGTTTCATTGACTTGCATAAGTGTGTCGCCTTTTAAAGCTCTCACAGGTTTGCATTATAAATCGCCAACACTCAACGTACTCAACTTCAAAAAACTTGTTCTCAAAAGCTTCAAATCCCAAAAGCTCCTTAATAAAATCCACTGAATAAGCTCCTTGCTTGTAAAATGATAATGGTAACTCTGTTCTGATGTATATAACGAGTGCACGATCGCATTGACTTGACAGTATTCCTTCACTTTTGGCGAAGAATTACAACAACATTTCTTTAAGGAAAGTCAGTGGCTTGCTCTTTTTTAAGTGGCATTTTTCCCAACGTAGTGTAGTAATAATTGCATCAGGCGCCACTGCTTTGGAAAAAGCTCTCCCATAAGGCCTGTACTGACAATTTTTATTGAACAGAGTATAGTGCTATTAGAAACTACATTAATGGCAGCTCTAGAAACTTGTCGTTCAATAGTAACGCTCGATCTGTTTACGAAAGAGTTGGAGGCCAAGAATGCTTTAAGACTTAGACAGCGTAATAGTTGGAAGATAGGACACTACGTCCGTAGTACTGTAATGCATTTTACAAACATAGATACTCAAACAGAAGCCGCACTTAGATTTTAAGATTTTTTTAGAGTGACTTAATCAGATACCCTAACAAGGAATGAAAACCGGGTAATAAATGCTAATCATGTTTCGGTATTTACGGACGGTTATAAGAAATACGACAGGGCAGGGTCAGACTTCTGCTCAGATAAACCACTTTTTAACAGATCAGTTAAGCCCTAAAATTTTTGAAGTGTATTCCAAAACAGCTTCCCTCACATGAATTAGTAATCAGAAACATCGATATCTTCATTAAAAGCCAGGTGAAAATTAAAGGTATTTCCTCAATCACTATTAAGTCAAAACTAATAGTTCGTTGTCGTAATGACCTGGGGTTTTTCAGTGCAACGGACATTGTTACAGTCAGATCTGTTCAGGGAAATCGTGAAACAAAATGGCAAATGAACCGGCCAAAAATGGGTTATCTATAGGATATCTTTTCTTTATCTACCCTGCCATTAAAGAACATCCTAAAATTCATTTATAGTTCAGGATTGTTTGGGGAGGCATCGAATTCTTAAACTCACTTCAATTCATTCCCTTGTCTCACCACATCCATCCTGGGATTCATTGAGATCCGAGTGAGATAGTACGGCTTGCTGCTCACCTTATAACCTTTAACCTAATCTAACCTAAGGTGTCGTTCGTTGGTTTATACATATTAATTCCAAAGTAGATGATCTTCTTAAGCAATTCGATGGTGTTGCTAACAATATTGATGATTTCTCATATTCGGTAGACAGATTTGGTTTACAAGTATTTTTTATTTTTACTTTCAGACCAACAAGTTTGGCCTAATTTTTAATTTCCTTTAAGTTGGCTAGATTTGTTAAAAACTATTCCATCAGTCTTAGGCACGATCTGCTCTAGAATAAGATTGAAAAAAATCACATAATGCATACATTTTTTGGCCGAAACCCTGTTCATGTTTGGAATAGTTCGTATAACCTATTCTCTAGTTGCACATTGCATCACGTATCTTCTAATATCAATCCAGAAAGAGCAATTAGTTTTATCGAATACCGACTTGGACTATTGATATTAAGAGCTCCGGGAGATTAATACTATCACATGCAGTTTAGAATACGCTAAGAAGATGCTGTGTTATGACTTAAAATTCGTTCCACGATTTGCTTCAATGTACAAATTTGGTCTGTTGTCGATCTGGAAGGCTGGAAGCCTAAGGATATTATCTGACTTTTGTGTTACAGAACGGCTTGAAATGTTAACAAAGCACGTTAAAATAATATCTTATATGCGAGAGGACTTTCCGCATCGTGGGGGATAAATTCGATTCGACCACTTCAACACAATCCGCCAATACCTATACGTCAGCGAAATACCAAAGATCTTCCGAACATATTGCCGCAGTCGTTGAGAGTGTGCAGAAGAATTCAAAGCAGCACAAGAACTCGGCTTTTCACAGACCCCAACTTGGCGATTTTTGCCTCGCTACTTGGGCATACACCCGTAAAACTGTCCCAGGAACTCATAGACAACTACGGGTGTTCGCTAATTGGGATATTAAACAGTTGGAAGTTGACTGTGGACAAATCATATGGGTTCGCCAACAAGTGAAGTTGTTTAGGTTGATCGAGGACGATCACAATCTACACGAGATCCATCAATTTGTAATACATCAAGTGAAAGTCACTGTTTGGCGTAGATGTTGGGATGGAGGCATCATCGGTCCATCCGTCAACGCAGAGCACTATCGGTTGATGATAATTAATATCTTTTACCCCGAATTGGCTGATATGGACACCGACACGTCCTGAAGCTTAAGCAGGACGGAACTACAAGCCACACAGCTCGTGCCGCAGTGCACATTTTACATGACCGATTTCCAAACATAATTATCTCACGCAGAAGCTATGTGAATTGGCCACCAAGACCGTGCGATTTTACGATGTTGATATTCATTTAGGCCATAGTTCGGTGTGAGCCTAGAATCACAAACTGACCGATGCCACGTACTGTTATATAGTAATACAATATTGTTAATTTCGGTAAAGCCCCTAGTTTTGTTCCACTACGAAATCTAATTTGTCACACAATATTAATATTTCAAACTACATTTAAATTTTGTTGTTAAACTTATGAGGTCGTCATCAAACCTTAAAAAGGTACCAACCAATATTTTACCGTGTTAAGGAAAAATGGAGGAAATGTCAAAACTCAAAAATTGAGGTAAACATTTTTAAAAACATTTTAGAATTAGCAAGTGTATATTTTGACAGTTCATAACCGCCATATTACTTTATATGTTGTAGGTTTTCACTTTAGTACTTTCAACACGCTACAAGACAGATCCCCTCAAAAAGATACAGTATTCAGCAACAAATATAAACGGTTTACGGACTGGGTTCTGTTTGTAGAATTTCGAAACAGACCTTGATATATCAGCTCAGCTAAAGAAATAATCTAAATCATGGGGGAGGCACATTTTTTGATAAACTGGTAAATCCGTCAAGTGCCAATATTTCCGCAGAAAGTCAATTTTTGGTGTGGATTGTAAGCCATCGCACAAATCCATCCGTTCCAGAGTCATGATTTGAAATAAAAAAAGAGGCTGGGTGCGACCCACACTGATAACTTCCCATTTATGGTCTTGAAAGGTAGGCCTAAACACTCCTGGTACAAACAAATGCAAAAACACCAGCATTCAGTTGGCCTCAGAAATGGAACAATACAAAACCGGGAGGCTTGCCGCCGATTTCTGAGGTCAACCCGGCGAACCCCACAGGCGGATCACTAGTGTGAAGCAGATACGTGGGAGAGTTATGATCCCCTCGACATCGAGATCATAACAGCGCCGAAGCAAAGGAAGCAGAACAAGAAGAAGAAAGCTTTATATTTAGTTTTTTTTTTTTCAAATAACCAAATTTTCAGTGAAACAAACTTTAGCTGTAAAATTCAAACAAACATTATTTTAAGATTGAAAAGCATTTTAATTATTTAAAGAGATTTGAAATTGAGATTGTTGATGTTGATTGTGAGCAACAAAAAAGTTTGTTAGATGTCACTTAGTTTAACCAAAATTGTCTCTTAGCACACTATGATTCAACTAGAACTTTCTTCGTTTTTTTCGTTTCCTGAACAATTTTAGAAATGTCGCTTAGTATACATTCTTACGGGAAGGTATATGTATAAAACAACATACTTTAGAAGGCACTATCGGTGTTCATTCCCAAGAAATTCGACTTGAAATACAATTTTAACTAGTTTAGAATTCTAGTTTAGAATTCTTAATAGTTTTTTTATTTAAAAAAAAAAAAACTATTAATTCAATATTTGTCAACATTTTACCAATTGTACAAAATTATACTATGTATAAAATAAACTAAATTAGAAGTCAATATCACTACTAGTTCTCGAGAACTTTGAGTCGAAAAACAATTTTTACCAATTTTCAATAGAATTTTATATAGTTTTTTATTTTTTGTAAAAAAACTGTAAACTGATTTTTTTTGAAATTTTCACCAGTTGTCAAACACATTATTTTTCGTAAAATAAAATTATTTTGAGTTTCAAATTGTTTTCCGTTCTTAGAATATCTGGGTTATGAAATTTTTTTTTTTAGTTTTTTTTATTTAAAAAAATAACGGTATGTGCATTTTTTTCCAAATTCATACCAAATCTATATAACCTTGTAATGAGTACATTAAATTTTATTTGAAATCAATAGCATTATTTTTTCGTGAGATATTTGAAACTAACCAAAATTTTTACTGTTTTTTTAAACCGTTATAGTGAAAAAACTGCTCACTGAATTTTAATAAACGCCCTTTCAGCCTCTTTCGAAGTTATTATCTATTAAACAAAATTTATTTGAAGTCGATATCTTTACTCGTTCTTGAGATATCGACGACGAAAAATGGTACAAGAACGTACGGACGTACGAACGTACGAACGTACGAACGTACGAACGTACGTACACACACACACACAGACATCTCTCTAAAAATGATTGATATAGCCTCTAGGGACCTTGAAACGTCGAGAAATGTCAAAAATTCCAATTTGACAAATCGGACCGATTACAATAACTCCCTATGGGAAGTTAATAAAAGGTGTTAATATCTCACACAAAACTTGTCTTATTTGATTTTTGTTTGTAGTTTTACATGCCCTAAAGGAATCATGTCTGCTCTTACCATGCGAGCGATTAGGAAAGTTGGAGGATTTTAAAGGAGATACCGGGCCACATTGGTTTATAATGACTGAATATCGTAATGAGAAGAAAATATTGATAACATTCGTGTAGTGCCTCTAAGGCAAGAATTTCTGAATTAAACAGTAAACGTCCAAAGTTGGGCTCAAGGATAAACTGAGCGGCATTCCCTGAAGAGCGAAAATGACTGTTAAATTGTTTAAGGGGCGCAATGCAACTACCTTATTGGAAGATCCCTTATTTGGACCTTATTTTTGTGTGAAGCTCAAAAGTCGCATTTTTAACTGGGAATAATTCAGTATTGTCAATATTAGTTTCAAGCAATTGTCTTAGTTGTCCATACCAAGTGTCGCAAACCCTTTTTTCTGTCATGCAGAGAGTCTTGGGTTCGATACTCAGGGTGTACTTCCTCTTGCGAGGAATAGATAAATCCTCTTGTCATGAGAAATGCTGCTCATTAGCCTTCCATTCGGTGTAGGTCCCCTCCCTTCGTGGTAACACGCACACAGGAATGATTGAGAGTTCTAAGTCACTAAGCTTAGGTTCTCTACGAACCATCATGGCCTCTAATTAATTTATTTATTAAGCCCTTTTTTGCCAAGAAATCATCAAATATACTGATGATGAAATTATTTTTAATTTTAAAAAGTGCTGAATTTTAAAGAGTCGACAACAAAAGTAAGATGGGAAGGGCATGTGCAATATTGATCTCCACACAACCTCGTCTTCCAACAGTGATGCATTTTATTTTTATTAATTTTTATTTTATTTATTCTTTCCATATTGCAGCCCCACAGTAAACCGCGTAAGACAAAAAAAATGTCGAACTTAATGGATTTTGAATTGTTGCCAAAAATACTCGCAAAGAACATCATGTTGTGTGTGATGCACGCTGCGGGTGGCACTTTAAAAGTTCTGTTTACTTTGTACGTAAGCTGGATGCTCTCCATACATAATGGGTTTTCGTATAAGCCCTAGTGGGTGGTAGACATGCAGAGTATTCCCAAAATGTGTCAATTTTCATTCTCACTTTTATTTTCCGAAGGAAACAAAACTTTTGTGATGTAACAAAGTCAAGGTTACAATCGTTACAAATGTACATTTTGTGTGTAACTGAAAATAACGCACAATAGAAAATGTTGAAAATTGTTTTCTTGTGTGTGAATAAACTGCTGGTTTTCTGGAACTTTTCCAAAAAATCAATTCTCAGTAGGTAATCACACAATTTGAAATATTATGAAGGTACACTTGTTCGACATGAGTTTGGATCAACTTTTGCTCTCGGTGAAAAATACATAATGCAAACAATTTATTTTTGTTTGGTTTTTTTTTCGTACTCTCTAAAATCTGGTCTACGAAGAAGAGGAAATATTGTTTCAAATTGTGAAAGTAGATAATTTTATACAAATCGGAACAATAAATTTCAATATTTGAAAACACATTTTATCACAGGAATAATCTAAGAAACAACGAGAAGTTTTGATTGCCTTTTAATTGAGTGAAAAGTTTTTGATGCGTATGTTAATTATAATTACTAACTATAAGCCGGGGAGTGGTTGTTTTCGTTTCGGTGGGGAAATACTTTTGTCAACATTTTCTGAATACATTTTCAAAGTTTTAATATAATCGTTTGACTGTCTCAGGCCGTTTTGGGTAATCTTGAAATCGTGAAAATTGAGTAATCTTTTTTGAGAGATCCTAGTCTTTTTTCTAAAAAGTTGCGGAGTCTCTTATTTAAATGTGAAACAAAGTTAGTTTTTTTTGAAAATCAGTAAGAAGTTTTGAGTCGAAAAATTACAAAAAATTATTTTCAAAGTAGTTTAAGTACCCAATAGCATAATGGTTGGTTAGTGCGTTGCATTATCATGTTAAGGGTCTTGGATTCGACTATCAGCAGCTGCGAAAATCTTCTTCTGTGTGTATTACCTCTTCCGAGGATATTACAGTATTTCTTGTCATGAAAATATCTGCTTATTATTCGTTCGGCTAAATACATACATATGAATGGCTGAAAGTTGTAAGTCACTAGGCTTAGGCTCTTTACGGGCCGTATAATGGACTCTAATTTATTTATTTGTTTTAAGTACCATACACATTTCATTTAAAAAAATTATACTTATTTATTTTTTGATAAATACTCGTATGTTGCAACCTAAACTGATAAAAATAATAAGTTACCTATGATGTATTAAATACCTATGGATATAAATTTATTAAATTATCCTTGCGATTTTACAGAGGGTTTCAAGTAAGCGTTTCATATCTTTTAATTTGAAAAAAAAAAAAATATCTGTGAGTGAGATATCATTGAAATTTTGTTATTTATTTAGAAGGCCCATATGTATGAAATATATCATTAAAATGTCTACCGCGAATTCGCTGGGTGGTGCGCATCCGAAACGTCCAATTTTCCTGCTCATTACTCTGATTGTGATTTTCAAGGCCGTGTTCGGAAATCGCTCGTGCAAAAGGTCTATTCTGGCACGGGCTGTTTGCCACGTAGCGCCGCATTATGCTTTTGAAATCACAAATCGTTGGTGTTTATACAGGATGCGCCAGAGAAACTTACTTATTTGAAAGGTCAATAAAAAGAAAAGTACTTCAATTATTGTTTTAATTTTTTTTTATTTGAGAATACAATATCCCAATTTTTTTTTCATGCAGTCTTGAAAATGATATCGGATAAATGGCAACCCCCATTGCGCATACACTGATGAAGTCGATTTTTGAAATTTTGAATTTTGCAGTATGTTGGCAATGGCTCTCGACTGCGAAGGCCCGCTGCTCTCTAGACCAGAGCATGATGGCAACTGACTGGAGGGAGAAACAAACTTGGGAACTTCCCCCTCCAGATGCGCCCCCTCTCGCCCCTCTAACCACCCAAATCACTGCGCGGAAATTTTTTCAAATAAGTAAGTTTCTCTGGCGCACCCTGTATTATCCAATTTGGACCAAAACAAATTGGTTATCATTGCCCGATAGCGCTCGCCGCTGAAGGTGATCGCCTGGCAAACGTCTTTTTCAAAGTTGTATCATCGCCATCCCAAAATCTATACCAAATGAATGCATTGATGGATCTTTTATGGATTGTGATTGTCCCAGATTATCGTAGATAAATTTACGAAGCAGAGACACAGAAAAGCACTGGCAACTGACTTGCGACTTATAGGTACTATAAGGCAAGTTATGCATTCGTAAAAAAAATCGAACCCGAGATGTTGATCAAAGTTGACATTACGATGATAGCGAAGACTAAAAAAGTGGGTCTCGCAATTCTGTCTGTCTGTCTGTTTGTCTGTCTGTCTATTCGACTACAGCCTAAACGACTCGGCCGATTTTCCCCAAACTTGGTACATATCATTTAAAAAATAACGGTACCTGCCATACGAATTTTTTTTCGAAATTTCGGAAATATTTTTTGCCTTAAAAACTGTTCGACAGATTTTAAAAATAAAAACACAAAAAAATTGCATTTAGTTAAAGCTAGGTAATGGTTGAAAAAAATTTTCCGAAAAATGGTTATTGAGGGTACCCCCACCAAAAACGGTACCACCGATTTTGATCATTTTTTTTTTGCTTAAGCTCCTCAAAAACTTAAATAGAATTGTGTATTCAAATTTTCAAAAAAATTTTTTTTTCGATTTTTTAAAAAAAATTTCAATTTTTTTTTTTTCAAAAATTAATATTTCGAAAACCTTATGCTATATGTTTTTTAAACTTTATAAATAAAAGTTTCTCAACATAATCTACAAGATTTATGAAAAAAAGTTTCATTTTACCTAAAAATAAAGGTACCCACAAATGTTAAAAAATGGTTTTCAAAAATCGTATTTGTTTCGAAAACGGCGCCTAGAATTTTGATAAAATTTGTTTTCTTTTAATTAATTTTAACGATCTTTAATTTAATAAAAAAAAATTTTAAATTAAGATATTCAAGTTTGTACCTACCATATAACCATTTTTTAAAATTTCAAATTACTCATTATCGACGTAACGGATTTTAATGAAATTTTTTGTAGAAATGCTTCTAAAAAGTTTAAGAAACATTGAATTTCAAAACTTAAAAAAAATATTTTTTGAATTTTTGAAAAAAAAAAAAAATATGCTTTTCGAGTCGCGATCACGATGCTGGTGTCCATTTGACTTCATCACGTCAAAATCAAGGTCAAACGAAGGTCAAAGCCCTAAAATCTAACGATATGATAATTTTGACCCCGGATTACATCTAAACTCATCTAGACCTTTTGTTTGAGATGACCTTTGGATGATATTCCAACGTCAAATAGTACTTTTGGATCTCATGGATGATGTATCGACAGTAAATCGGGATTTGAGGTCTCGAACCAGTTGATTCTTATGTTTTTGGAGTCACTGAATCCGAATATAAGGTGCGTTTAGTCCCATTTTGCAGACGGTTATTTGAAGGTATCCATATCCCATCAGAAGTAGTAGAAGTCCACAAGAAACGACAAACAGAAACCTTGAATTAGAACACTTAGTTAATGAATTTAGCGGGGCTATAAATTAGGCTTATGCACTCAGTTAAACCCATTAAATGCCAGAAGGATACTCCATGGTGGAACAATAATCTGTCAAAACTATGATCCAAGGTAAGAAAGCTCTTCAATAAAGCAAAGAGTACTGGAGAGTGGCATAACTACTCTGCAGAGTTGACCAAATATAAAGAGGAAATAAGGAGAGCTAAGAGGAATAGTTTTGCGAATTTCTGTGAGGGCATTTCGTCGAAACCTGCAGCAGCAAGATTACACAAGGCTCTAGCCAAAGATAACACATAAACCTCTTTGGCACTTCGTTACGCCGATGGTAGCTTCACTGAAAACGAGGAGCAAAGGTCAACCCTACTGCTAAATACTCATTTTCCAGGCAGGTTACCAATGGTAGGAAATATGATACCTCTAAGGCCTAACCGGTAAGACTGGAAGATAGCTTCGACTGTCTGTTCAGGCAACAGGATTGGATGGGCGTTAAGTACCTTTCAACCTTTCAAATCACCGGGCGTAGATGGCATCTTTCCTGCACTTTTGCAGAAAGGTAAAGAGGAACTAATGCCCTATCTCATTAGATTGCTTCGAAGTAGTATTGCACTTGGGTACATACCAAGTCTATGGAGAAGAGCAAAGGTAATTTTCATCCCCAAAGTGGGGAAAAAAGATACCACACATCCTAAGTCATTCAGGCCAATAAGCTTAACATCCTTCTTACTGAAAACTTTGGAAAAGCTAATTGATAACTTCATTAGATCGGAAGTATTAGTAAACATGCCCCTTAATCACTGTCAGCATGCTTACAGAGCGCGTAGATCCACAGAAACCGTTCTGTACGAACTAATACAATACAGAGAGCTTTAGATACTAAAGAAACGGCATTACGCGCCTTCCTTGATATTGAGGGGGCCTTCCACAACACCTCTCATGAAGCAGTTCATTCAGCTCTAGAAAGGAAGAGCGTTCCTATCACTATAGTCAGATGGATAAGTAAAATGATTAGTACAAGAACGGCGGAAGCATACGCAGGACTAAACGTCCAGAAAGTCATCACAATAAGAGGCTGTCCGCAGGAAGGTGTATAATCACCCTTGCTGTGGAGTCTTGTAGTTGATGAATTACTAGAAAGTCTAACCTCCCAAGGGATTCGATGTATTGGCTTTGCTGATGACATCGTTATAACGGCAATGGGGAAGTACGAAGAAACTCTTTGTGATATAGTCCAGAGGTGGCTGTCTATAACTAGGAAATGGTGTATATCTGTGGGACTTAACATCGACCCTACCAAAACAACGATAGTACCATTTGCCAGTACGTACCATTCGGTTGGCGGGAGATGTAATCGACACCCTGAGGGAGGTCAAATATTTAGGAGTTACACTAGATAGCAAACTCCTCTAGAACAAGCATGTCGAAATAACTGTCGGGAAAGCCACAAAGGCCCTTATGATATGCAAGAGACTTGCAGGTAAATCATGGGGCTGCAAACCAAACATCATAAGATGGATGTACACCATGATGGTAAGACCCATCATTACCTATGGAGTGATTGCATGGCATAAAAGAACCGAACTAAACACAACTAGGAAATCACTAGACAAATTGCAAAGGCTTGCATGTATATGCATAACAGGAGCAATGAGAACTTGCTCTACAGCAGCGATGGAAACCATCCTTAATTTGACGCCACTACACGTGGACATTGAAAATGCTGCTAAGGGAGACATAATGAGGTTTGCCAAGGAGGGTACTGGGACGGGTAAAATTATTGGAAACAGGGAAAAAGACTCGATAATCCGGTCCGCAGTAACAAACCTTCTTGACATCCCAAGAGATGGTATGATCAAAAAATATAACTTCGAAAAACATTTAAAAACGGAGTTAAGTTGCAAGAAAGACTGGCTGGGCGAAACAATAAACTACAGTCTTAAAGAAAATACCATCAAATGGTACACTGATGGAAGGGACTGGTGCTGGAGTTTTTGGGCCTAGAACTAAACTCTCCTTCGGTCCTTACCGATGGGACAGTCCACTAGCATATTCCAGGCAGAAATAAATGCCATAGGCATATGTGCTGGAAGAAAGCTCGATAGTAAATACGAGTATAAAAACCAAAACATTGCCATCATGTCAGACAGTCAGGCTGCACTAAGCTCCTACGCCATTACTTACAAACTTGTTTGGGAATGCGTGATAAAGCTTAATAAACTGGGCGAGAATAACACTGTCACACTTCATTGGGTACCAGGCCACGTTGGTGTCCAGGGCAACGAAGAGGCAGACTCCTTAGCAAAAATAGGTGCATCGACATCCCTGACAGGGCCAGTGCCCTGCTGTGGAATAGGAGAAAACGTGATCAAAAACAAAATCAAAACAGAAGAGGAGACAAAAAGATCAAAAATCTGGAAAAAACTCCCTAAGCTAAGACCGGCAAAACTCCTACTCGTGGACTACAACTGAGAGCGTTTTCTAACCTGCATTAGCTTAAGTGGGAACAACCTCACTGGCCACTGTAGGTTGAGAAGACACCTCAACATCCTTGGCCTAGAGAACAACGCGACTTGCAGATTCTGCAACACTCACGAAGAGACACCTGACCACATACTGGGGAAATGTGATGCACTCGTGCATCAAAGGCATAGGTATCTGGGCAAGCACCACATAAAAGAGATTGAATTATCATCCCTTAAAATACTCCAAATACTTCGATTCCTGAAAGGAACGAATTTCGAGGAAGATCTGTAATAATGAGCCAACCTCATCCAGTTCTAGATGGGGGACACAATAGATCTTTAGGTCGCAGTGTTTTTATACCCCAATTTATTCATTCATTCAACCAAGCTTACAAACGCTAGAAACGGTTTCGGTTACAAGAGCATTTCTATATACATATCGTTCCAAACGTAACCGAGTTGTAATGGTAGTACGCACCGCAAATCTTTTTATGTCTTCAAGCTAAATAAATCTATTGCTGAGAACTTTGGAATAATCTTCGCCAAAACAAAGAATAATAATTGAATAAATGAAATAGATTGGAATGAGCTCAATAACAAATAGTAGTAGGAAGTACGCCTTGGCATAATGGTTAGTGCGTTGGACTGTCATGCAGAGGGTCTTGTGTTTGATTCTCAGCCGCTGCAAATAAGTTTTTCAGTACGATTCAGAAATCCTACAAAAGTATCTCTTGTTACGAGAAGTGCTGTTCATTAGCCGTTCGGAATCGGCAGAAAATTGTCCCCTCCATTCCTGGTAACATCCACATAGAAATGGTTGAGAGTTATAAATCACTAGGTCTAGGCTATCTATGAACCGCCATGGCCTCTAATTTTTTTTTTTTTTTTAAATACCAATTAGCCAACGGCCTTGGCTTTGATGAAAGCATCGCTTCCCATCGATCATCAAAATCAAGCATCATTGTGCGTGGTTAGTACTTGGATAGGGGACCGTTCAAATATTCTTTCCGCATTTAAAAACCACCCTCCTTAGACATACCAAACGCTATTGTTGCCCAATTCGTTCAACACAATTCCAAATAATTTTTCAATACACACAGTGACCCTTGAACGTGTGTCGCATATTAACAAAAAGAACTTCCTTTCAACATTGTTATACGTGAAAGGCTTGACAATTTGATAAAACAAGCACAAGTGTTTGCTCAACAGGAAATAAACGTGTCTTCGGGGCGAAATTATACCAACCCCTCTGGCCCAATCATAACCATTAGAAACCGACCTCAGGTGCCAAACCCAAAATTATTAATGAGAAATGTGGGTACCTTTATGTACCTTCCTACTTAATTATGCACATTTAAAATTCAAACCAATATGATTCACTGCTTTGTGAAAATGCTTTCATAGCAGTTTTCACATATCAAATAATTTCAACAGAAATCACGAAAGTACTATGTTCCTGCTTGTTGCGTTCACGTCTCTCTCAAATCTGTTCGAATTCATCCTGAGGCATCTTCCTTAATTTTGTGCGAACAAATTTGTATCGGAACTTACACAAAATTACGTACAACAAGAACATACATACGAGTATATGCAAATCACCTCGGGGAAGGAAGCTCGAAAAAATGTCAGAAATTTAACTGGCAGGTTTCCAACAAAACCAAATTTCCGGTTTCTGCTAAATTAATGTAGGTAAATGAATTCCCAGGTTTGTAACAGATTACAATGTCTGTCAGTGAAAAAAAACAACAACAGATTTTCAGTAACCTAACCTTTTTTTGTATTTTTGTTTCGCACTCACATGGATTTCTGGCTTGGCTTTAGCTTTTTGGCATTATTTCCCTGAGGAAGCCATCACCAAATGACTGCAACCATTGTTACCACTTTGTTAATATTGTGCTTTAGTTTTTTTAAAGCCAGAAATCCATTGATGTATTTTGTTTTTTTAATTAACTTATTTCATTTAACAGTTATTTGAAAATATATTTTTTAACTCAAAATCTTGAAAATTAAATGGAAAAAAATATGTGAATGTTTTTTTTCTAAGAAATTTTGTATGTCATTAAAATAAAAATTCGGTTTTGACCATTGGATACTTTTAACATTTTTTATTCGAATGCTTATGCTTCTTCTTTTGCTTAATGCTTGTGTCTTCTTATTTTTGAGAAATTTGAAAATTATTAGAAAATACATTTTTCAAATATTCCAATTATCAAAACCGTCTGAAAAAAAATTAATAAAAGCTTCTATTATTAAAAACAAAATTTTGAAAAAAATGTTACTAACGATATGCCTGCCACAGGACATTCATTTTTTTTTTTATTAAAAAAAATTCTCATTAAATGCTGCACCGATATTTATAAACATTTTTAATATCGTTAAATTCGAAAAAATATTGTATTTGAAAATTTTTAAATTTTTGAAAGAAATATTTCAAATCTAATATCTCGAAAAAGGGTAACCGAATTTCTTGGAAATAAATTCTAGATTATGAAATGTAGGTGTATTTTTAAATACTTAAAAAATTACCTTTTTTTTGAAGCAGTCTTATTAACATTTATTTATAATCCAGAGATCACACTGCTTTAGGAGTTGTGAAGAAAAAAAAATTGCATGGTTTTTAACATTTTCTCTAGCTTTATTTAAATTTAAAATAAGAGTGAGTACTGAACCAATGATTGATCCAGTCTTAGGTTAGGTAAGATTAACGGACTAACAGTTGATCTTGTTACCGTCACACTTTGATCAATGTAGATCCGTTGCTGTATTTTAGGGATTGTGACTCCTTTGTACTGACACCTATGATAAGTCCTATGTCATTCAAGCCAGCTTAGGGTGTTGATGAGTTTCAGCAAGCTATGGCATACAATTTCGGAGGGCACTTCTAAGTTACGGAAGAAATGTCTGTTGTCACATAACCACCTGGTTGAGTAGAGGTAGATGTCTTTTAAGGGCATGATCCTTTCCTTAACCCCCACTTGGCAAATCATCCATCCACCAAACCCGTAGGAGCATGTGGTTCCTTGGAACGTCTGGTAGAAGAGTTTGATAGGTTAATTATCGGTGTATAAGTTCGTTTGTTTGTTCAGGTTTGCTGAACAAGTCGAAAAGGCTCTCCTTTTCCTAAATAAGATTTTACTAATCGTAGGGAGAGGTGGCCTCATCAGCTCTCTGTAGCTCGTTTTCACCTTAGGAGTGGCAATCACTGGTGCCCATTCTCCGTTTGTTGCTGCTCCTACAAAGAAACATGTGTCCTTTTTCGCTCGTTCTATCAGTCCTGTATTTTATTTTTTGAATTAAAATTTAAAAAAAAAATCTCAAAATCCAATCCAGTGCAATCAGACAAAAATTACCCCTGATCTAGGCAATTTTTTTTAAAGCTGAAACTAGTTCGATATTCTTCAGAAACGTCCCATTTGTTAAATAATCGATTCTGCGTTCCATACGAGAGACAGTGATCGATCTAGTAGCAGCGGATGCTCGAATCATCGGAAATGTTACGCGTTTTTTGAAATCCCAGGCCAACTTCCGCCAGCATTTGGAGTTTCTTCATAAAATAATGCCAATCGCCCTACGGATTACGGCAAATTAGTAGCTTTTCAAAAGGTCTGTGCGAAAAACAATGATGAATGCTACAATTAATTTACAGAGTTAATGGAATTTGTCCAGACGTGTTCTCCAACTAGGAACAGGATAGGTAAATATGAAGCCCAAAAATACGAAGAATTTGGCAAACCAAGTACCTATCATTTGTTTCACGAAAACACCAAAATATTGACGGTGAGTCTATATAGTTAGAAAAGTACAATCCTGAAGAATAAAGAATTTGAATAGCCAGTATAATTCGACGTGACTCCCCATTTATCGTTCCTCCGAAGATTTTGCCTCCGAAAGGATAAGAATTGATACGAGACACTTTAAAAAATGATAAGAACTATTATAAACCAGTCGAAAATGACGAATTTCCTTAGAGGAAGACCAAGGAGTCTTTCTTTACAGAAAGTTCAGATCGAAGCTTCGTTATGACATACTTAACCCGTATGAAGGGACGATTTTAACCTCGAAAAATTGTAGGAAGATTTCGGATTTCGGTAATAATTTTTGATTAACTCAAAACGTCGTTTATTGGAATAAGGTAATAGTAAAAACGTAAACCTTGTCTGACGTTGTTTTGACATTGACAGATCATAAAAAAATGTTGAAGAACGCATTTGTGTTAAAATACAGAATTTTTAAGTCCCTGTTAAGAAAATAGGCACAAACAGGTACTACATATATGGCAAGTTATGCATTCGTAAAAAATCGAACTCGAGATTTTGATTAAAGTTGACATTACGATGATAGCGAAGACTAAGAAAGTGGGTCTCGCAATTCTGTCTGTCGGTTCGACTACAGCCTAAACGGCTGGGCCGATTTTCTTTAAACTTGGTAGATATCATTTTTAATTTTTTCCCCTCACACGTTTTTTTCTTTTGTTTTTTAAGACCAAAAATAACGGTACCTGCCATACGACTTTTTTTCGAAATTTTATAAATATTTTTTTTTTCTCAAAAACTTAAGGGGTGGCCGTGGCGCGATTGACGTGTGCTCGCCTGTGAACCTCATGATCACAGGTTCGATCCCTGCCGTGCGTCGTCTATGTCGTTTTAATTCCATTAAAAACCTTCTAAAATTGTCATCAATGGGTTGCTGGTTACTCATTACATGTTGTTCAGGCATAACACTAACAACATGTGATTGAGTTAAACTAGTATGCCCAACAAGAATGAAAAAGAATAAAATAATGTGAATTATAAGCGACATAGAAATAAGACACGGCAATCTCCGCTTTAGTTCAGCCGCCATCCCTGGAGATAAAATATCTGAGACAACAACCTTCAGTCTCAGAACATCGTGCCACACATCTTTCCTATCCTTCTTTCTCTTCCTTAACTTCACGCCAGGGCTGTGTTCAAACATTTAAAGGGTAATCATAATCCCTTGAGCGCGTGTAATTATAAAAAAAAAAAAAACTGTTGGAAAGATTTAGAAAAAAAGATACAAACAAAATTAATTTAGTTAAAGCTAGGTACTGGTTTAAAAAACTTTTCCGAAAAATGGTTATGGAGGGTACCCCCCAAAGAACCATTTTTTTTGTATTTGATTTTCTTAAGAACGGTACAACCGATTTTGATGAAAATTTTTCTCTTTCAATTAATTTTTACGATCTCTAATTTAATAAAAAAAATTGAAATTAAGATATTACAGCTTGTACCTACCATAGAACCATTTTTTTAAATTTTGAATCACTCATTATCGACATAATGGATCATTATGAAATTCTTTTTATAGAGATGCTTCTAAAAAGTTTAAAAAACATCGCATTTCAAAACTTAAAAAAAAAATATTTTTTGAATTAAAAAAAAATATTTTTTGAATTTAAAAAAAAATCATTTTTTTTAAATTCGATATATCAAAAACGGCTTAATATTTTTTTTTTTTTGGAAATTAAATTTTCATTCGTACAATAATAAAAACTTAAAGTTGGCGTACCAAATTTTTTTTTCAAAAATCTTTGAAAAATTTTGTATATAAAAGCAATTTTTTTAAGAAAACACTACAACGACTTATAATTTTTGTTCTTGCATAAATTCATATTTTTATAGCATTCTGTTTTTATCTCTTACTACTTAATGAATGTAAAAAAAATAGTTTTATCTTTATGAACAATTTTCTCTAATAACATTCGTTTTTAAAATTCCCAGTCTATTATATAGGAGCAAGTTCGTGCAAACCAGTCGTGCATTTTATTTTTTTGTATTGAAAAAAATGTGCGTGTAATGGGAATAACTAAAAAGACCTAGCTCTCAAGTTTAAAAAAAAATCATCCCAACAGTTGAGGCCATTTTTATTTGCATTGATAAGTGATTTAAAAAAAGGGGCGAACGTAGAACGACCTCTGGAACTCTTACTGTCTCCGTTCTTCTATATTTGAACGTAAACGAATTGCTTGTATTGGGTTTTCCAATAGGGACTTGACAACTTTGAATTTAATTTGTTAACGCACCCTTTCACTAATCATCGAACTGTCATTGTTAATTTATTCAGTAAACTCAACATTATCATCATGGTAAAATACACGAACGAGCAACGTCTGCAAATTATAAAAATGTTCTACCGAAATTCGAAATTGGTGACCGCAACTTTAAGAGCGTTAACTCCAATTTTTGGTCGTAATTCTCGCCCTAGTAGACAGCCAATAACAAGTTTAGTGCAAAAATTTGAGTCTACATATTCGTTGTGTGATGTTGCCGTGTCAGTGAGACAACGGGTTGGTCGAAGTGTCGAAAATATCGGTGCCTTTCAGGCGTCCGTAGCAAACGATCCAATTTTGCATAAGGATCTTGGTTCACCCATACAAGATCAAGCTGACTCAAGAATTGAAGCCGATGGACCATTTGAAGCGATGTATGTTCTCCGATTGAGCTCTGGAGAAGATGCGCCAAGATGATGAATTTCATCGCAAAATCATCTTCAATGACGAAGCTCATTTTTGGCTCAATGGGTTCGTCAATAAGCAAAATATGCGTTATTGGTCAGGTGAAAATCCACATTTGCCTCATGAATCACTATTTCATCCACAAAAAATAACTGTTTGGTGCGGTTTGCATGCCGGCCATATTTTTTCGTTGACGATAACAATCGTCACGTTACTGTGAATGGCCAGCGTTATCGCGCCATGATTACCGATTATTTTTGCGCCGAATTGGAAGATATGGACTTGGACGACATGTGGTTTTAACAGGATGGTGCCACAAGCCACACCTTATAATCGATTTATTGAAGAGTAAGTTTGATGAGCGTGTTATCTCAGGAAATGGGCCAGTCGATTGGCCGCCTCGTTCGTGTGATTTAACGCCTCTAGACTATTTTCTTCGGGGCTACGTTAAGTTATTGGTTTATGCCAACAAGACGACGACGTTGGAAGAGCTCAGAGCCAACATTGAACGCGAAATAGCGACCGTTTTGGCCGAAATGTCTGTCCGAGTCAACGAAAATCGGGTCCAACGAATCGACCGCTGCAAACGTGTCCACGGTGCCCATATGAACGAAGTCGAGTTCCATTCATAAATGTTTTGATTGTACTTCAAGCCGATAGTAAAATTTTTGAAATATCTCGAATGGTTTGGATTTTATTTTAAAAAAAAGTTGTCAAGTCCTTATTGGAAAACCCTTTATTATAAAATCAGTTTGAGAAAATATTACGTATCCGGGGTAGAAATTTATTCATGATATTTCAAGCGTTCCCTTATTTCACGATTCCCTTCAAAGTCAATAAGTCTCTGAAAAATTAAATAAGAAACTCTCTTTTTGGCATACATTTTTGTTTTCAAGTCTCCGTTTAGCTCGATACACTTCATCCAACTTTTCTTAAATTTGTTGATGCCTTAAAAATATTAAGATTTCTTGAGCCACTTAAAATACATTTGTTTCAACGGTTTGGGTACGATATCCCGCTTTTTATAATCCCATTTTTTTTAAATCCCGGTCTTATTTTCCCGGTTTTTATAATCCTGTTTCTTATAATCCCGCTTTTTTAAAATCCCGCTTTTTAAAATCCTGTTTTGTATAACCCCGTTTCTTATAATCCCGTTTTTGCGTATAAGCAGTGAGGTATCTGCTTGGCTACACTATAGGATTAGGGGTAGGTGCGAGGTTGGGTGTATGCAAAGTTTCTTTAGAATTTAGAGAATCTGGAAAATATACAACACGTTACCTATGTACGTATTGTAAAAAACGGGATTAGCGGGATTTGTCGGAATTTTAAAAAGCGGGATTGTAATAGATCGGGATTTTGAACAAGCGGGATTTTAGAAGACGGGATTTTAAAAAGCAGTATTTTAGCAGACGGGATTTTAAAACTTTTTTTTCGGGATTTTCGAAAAGCGGGATTTTAAAAAGCGGGATTCCGATACGCTCCCGTTTCAACGATGACCTCCTCATTTGACCCATTTCTGCATGTTCGGTACTTTAAAGTTGTCGAACGATTACATTCGTTGTCGATTGTAAGCAGTACCCATCGTACGGAAAGCTTTTTTCTCCTAAAAAGAAAGTGTTTGATGAGCACTCGACATTCACTTTTTTCCGCTTTAAAATGGCTGCCCCAACAAAACTATTTGACACATCTGTCTGAAAATTTTGATGCGTTCTTTTTAAAGATGCTTGTTGAAACAGAATGATGCATTTGAGGTGGCGACGCCATTTGCTTTAATTTTCAGAGAATTATTGACTCACACAAATGGATAAAAAATTTTTTTTTCATTTACGATATATTTACGACAATCATTCACGCTGAAGGGTGGTAGTGCTAACTTGACTCTCAAGTTAGCATAACCATGAAATATTTTTTTTTTAAAAACAAGCGCGACTATTTTTTTTAGTTCCACGACAAATTTACGACGAATTTATATCTTAAAAAAAATTTGAAGTGGTAGTGCTAACTTCACCGAAATAGACTTATTGAAAATTTTAGCGTCTTTGCATACTTGTCAACTATTTGCTTCTTAGAAAGATGAAATGACTTCAAATCAGGCAGACTTATGCATTGGAAATTTGTTTTCGTATTGTGTTGAAATTATTTTTGTGGAATGTTAAGAGGAAGAAAGTATAATGTTGTGTAAAAATAATTTTTATTTTTTATTCTCTTATAAAGAGTTGTTTTATTTTCGAAATATTTGGAAATTAATTCTTACTACATTCAGGACCCTCAATAAACACTTTTCCAAAATTGTGATTGATCGACTACCAACGAGTACATATTTTGATAAAACATCGTTTATTTTATTTTAAGGAGTTTTGGAGAAAAATTAAATTCAATCCTTATTTTATATATTCGAATAGTTCAACCTACGTCTAAGTGGTAACCGTGTTCAAAATATATTCCGAAGCATGATGTATTAAAGAAAGAAATGTAAAAAAAAATTGATGACAGGAAATGATTGTACATTAGGGGGGCCACAGAAACAAATTATCTGACAGTGATTGATGGCATAAGATTCAAATATTAAAATTATCCTTTTTGCAGCATTTGCGCATTTATGGCAATATAATATAATCCTCCCAACAGAAACATACATATTTCTTTGTAGGTAAGATGAAAACATAAAAAAATAAACCCAACAAATTTTGTTCAAAAGGAAATTTAAAGGTGCAATTACATTACCAAATCTTCACAAAGGCATATTGGATACAAAAATCCTAATCAGAAAAACTTCCTGACCCAGGGTCTTGTTGAAAGTTTTTTTTATCAGATAAAATTGATATCTTTGATGTTAGGCTGATTTATTATGTTTTACAAGATGGTAAGATATGACAACTAAGCTTTATTTGATTTAAGACTTATGATTTTTTACTTGAGACATTTTTTTTTAACGGGGGGCCATGGCCATGATACCAGAAAAGTATTGGAATCAAAAAGGAGACTAAGATAATACTATAGATCAAAAACATTCGAGGAGGGACCGAATTTAATACAGAGTCTCCGGGGTCTCGTTTGATCTTTACAGAGAAGTAGTATTATGAAATAACATTCTTTAATTAAAGGCATAACTTTAAGCGTAAAATTCTTGTAAATTCCTCGGAAACGGAAATAACGATTCGCATGACATTTTCTGAGTTTATTTCTTTAAGCGGATTGTGAAGGCTTAAGAAGTGGTTTAAGTGAAATCTTCTCAACAACACGTCCACTTTTCTTATACATTATAGTGAAACGTCGTAAATAGGCTATCTAAAACTTAAAACATGGTTATGTTACGTTAGGCTGAAGTGGCTGCCCGCATGATAGTTATACTATTTTCAACATAAGTTAGTTTATTTAAATATTACAAAGTTAAATCAATTAGAGTTCTTTATGAAGTGACTGTTTAACCTCTATATTATCGAAGTCAATAGGATCAAAATATTTGAAATCTCCCAGGAAAGCAAGACAACTACAATGTGATTCTTCTTCTATCTCATTCATACAGCTTCTACAAAAGTCATTTGGCAAGTCCAAGTCAGTTTGAGAATTTGCTTATTAGACGGTATCCGATAGTGTTCGATGGCGCTTATTATGCAGCTAATGAACACTTTGCTGACAGATATTAAATACATGGACCATTTCAGATCCAGTGTTGGTCAAGTTTGTTACGTCACCAAGCAAATAGTGATATTGATCTACGTAGAGTTTGTAGGGTTTCGATATAAGTTTACTTGCTTAGTTACATAACCGACCCAATCCAGGAAGGGCCTCTGAGTGAGAGACGGCAGTTGTCCATCCTCTGCGATTCCAAGGACGCTGTTTCCAGTCACCTAGGTTAAGCGTTTAGGCATCCGCGAAGGGTTGGTCTTTAAACTGGAAGCTCGGTTGTCCTTGTCGTGCGAGCCTGGGGGCTGGGATTGAAAGACTGGAGCATTTTTGTCCATTAGCTCATTGGGATCGAAGCAATGTAGTCGACGTGTTTTGGCTTTCTGGACTACATCCACATCTTGGTACAGCTGATAGAGTTCGCGGTTATAACTTCTCCTCCATTAGCCCTCCTCACATACAGGATCAAATATCCGTCGAAGAATTTTTCTATAGAAAGAGCCAAGTATCATCTCTGTCTTTCTGCTTATAGTCCAGCTCTCGGAACCGTAAAGCAGGACTTGGTAGTGTAAATGTTTTGTAGAGCGCGCACTTCGTCTTCAGAATGTTTTGCTAAACCGATAGCAGCGGTTTCCTATAGGGTAATTAACTCCAAGGTAGATGCACTCCTTAACTACCTCTAAGTTTTTGCCATCGTGACATTTTGCCTAATTGGTGTACAGATGTTAGTTTTGACTTGCGACTTCGTGCTTCGTAAAATAAATCGAGCTCGAGATTTTGATCAAAGTTGATAATGATAGCGAAGACAAGAAAAGTGGGTCTCGCAATTCTGTCTGTCCGTCTGTCTGTTCAACTACAGCCTAAACGGCTCGGCCGATTTTCTTCAAACTTGGTAGATATGGGTTTTAATTTTTCCCGCAACACACGTTTTTTTCTTTTTTTTTTAAGACTAAAAATAACGGTACCTGCCGTACGATTTTTTTTTAGAAATTTTATAAATATTTTTTTTTCTCAAAAACTATCCCACAGAATTTATTTTTTTTTAAATTTCATTTAGTTAAATCTGAGTAATGGTTGAAAAAAAAAATTCCAAAAAATTTTTATTTTCGGTAGCCCCCCTCTTTCCATTTTTTTGTTTTTGATTTTCTCGAAAACGGTACAGCCGATTTAAATCATTTTTTTTATGCTAAAGCTCCTCGAAAGTTTGAATATTACATATTCAAATTTTCAGTTTCTTATTTTTTGGATTTAAAAAAAAAAAATCAAAAATTTTTTTTTTGGAAACTCAATATGTATTTCGAAAACCCCATTCTCGATTTTTTTCAAACTTGACAAATAAAAGTTTCTTAACATAATCTACAAGATTTGAGAAAAAAAATTTCGTTTTATCTAAAACTAACGGTACCTTCCATACAAGTGTAAAAAAATGGTTTTCGAAAATCGTATTTTTCCCGAAAACGGTTACGAGAATTTTGCTAATTTTTTTTTCTTTTGATATTACTGACTGTACCTACCGTAGAACGATTTTTTTCGAATTTTGAATTTGTCAATATCGGCATAACGGATTTTAATGAAACTTTTTATAAAAAAGCTCCTAAAAAGTTTAAAAAACATTGCACTTCAAAACGTAAAATAATTATTTTTTAAAGTTTTGGACAAAAACTTTTTTTTTTGTTTGGAAAATTCGATATCTCAAGAACGGCTTAGTATTTTTCTTGAAATTTAACTCTCAAATACAATAATAAAACTTCAAAGTTGGCGTACCAAATTTTTTTCTTAAAAATTTTTTAAAAATTTTGTACATAAAAGCTCATATGTATTTGCATAGCATTCTGTTCTTATCTCTTACTATTAAAAGAATATAAAAAAATCATTTTATCATTATGAACAGTTTTCTTTAATAACATTCTTTTTTAAAATTCCTAGTCTATTACATAGGAGCAAGTTCGAGCGACCCAGTCGTGCATTTTATTTGGTCTTGTCCTCATTACTTTACGAAGAACAAGTCTCGCCTGATTTTAAACAGCCGTGAAGGACTATATTACAGAACGTTGGGAACACCCAATGTTGTCGATATCGTCCGAATGCCCCAACAGCTGGACAGATTTGTTGAGTATATTTCCTCCCGTGTTAACGCCTGTCCCCCGGAAAATAATCTGCTCTAGAACGAGATTAAATAGATCACATGATAGCCCATCTCCTTGCAGAAACCATTTGTGTGGTAGGAAAAGTTCAGAAGAGCTGCTCCTCAGGTGCACATTGCATCGCGTATTTTCCAATGTCAGTCACGCTACACGGTTGGATCAGTTTTCCAGGGACCACCGCCATATAGAGGTCAAGACTATGAATGCTATTATATCCGGCTTTGAAGGTGAGTCCCTACTTGAAGGTCGTTGGTCTGTTCCAGAATTTGCCTCAATGTGAATATATGGTCTATGGTCGATATGCCGGGCCAGACGCCAAACTGGTACTTGCCGACTAAATTATTACAGAACGGTGTAAGACGTGCACATATAGTACGTTGGATATGCGTCATATGCGACATTTAGCAGAGGGCTATGCCTCAATAGTTCTTTCAAGACGTAGGATCACCTTTTATGTAGGCGGGGAATAAGGATCCATTCATCGGATATGCTCCCTTCCACCTATATTCGGGTGATGGTTTGAGGCATGCATCCTAACAAAACATCACCTCCGTATTTAAAGAGCTCTGCAGGTAATCTATAGGAACCTGCGGTCTTGTTGTTCTTAAGCTTATTAATAACCAGATCAGAAGAGGCGACAAATTTCTTGCAAGGTCCAAAGAAATCCCAAGCACTTATCAGCTTTTTCGGAGACTTCGAATATGAGGTCATTCCACACACCGAGTGGTCTGTGATGTGCACAGAACAAAAATCTGTTTGGTTTCCTCAATGCAAGTAACTGCTAATAGTTAGTGACATGGGCGGTGGGTTCCGCTTAAACGACAGGAGACAGCATTTAGTTTTTCAAGCATTAAATTCTACTTGTTTTATGGTTCCCTGATTGGCAGTGCTATCGGGATCAGAATTTCATGAGATTATCATATAAGTTGCCGTGTAATATCCACATCTGAAGGACAAGGACGTGGATCTGGAAACGCATATCAAAAACTTAGAGTACTCTCATGAATAAAACATTTAATTGGGTGAAGTCTCAGACTAAAGATCATTGCTGATTATGAAAAAGAGAGTTGGAGACAAAGCGAAGCCCTGTGGCACACCAACATTTAATATGAATATCAGACTTTAAGCCATTCAAATCAACTTGTATTAAGCGGTACTTTTAATAGTCTTAGGGCTACTTAGAAAAAGAGGACACAGTGGCAAGTTGAACAATTCTTTGAAAGAGTTGGTGGCCTAGGAGCGATCAGTATTTCTTATAAGGAACTTGACATACCTGTGTTAGTAGAGTAGATTTTTCCTAATTTTCTTCTATCGGCCGCAGAAAACAATCCCAGAAAAAATCGTTTGCTTTTCGTCAATGTTATCTTGTCTTGCGACAAGTAGGTAACAAAACTTATTCAGAATTTAATGCTCTACAACAATGGGCATAACACCTTTCTGTCTACGATTAATTTATTCGACTTAATCCGGGAAATAAGAGTACTATCGTATTATTTACTTTTTTTTTTAAGTTGAATGCGTTAATCAGCTAACCACCAAAAATCTCCTGATTTTTTTTTTTGCTCACCAGTTTATTCCTTCAAAAGCTATAAATACGACAAAAATAACATATTGGCCCAATAGCAATTCTACTAATATCTACACTTAAAGCTAGAATCAATTGTTTTAGGTACAGCAGCAGTGGAGATTTGGCTTGAAAATGAAACAAATTACAAATGCCATGTAGTAGGGCTTGGCAAAAACTCATTGTGGACTTGAACCGATAAGCTCCACCGCAGACTCTGCTCGGGAATCGATGCTCAGGACTGTTTGACACAAATGCAAAATTAATTGAGTTAAAATGTGTTAATATTGCAAATCAGGGCTGGAATGTTCTTTGTTGTGGAAAAACTGCAGCGGGGAAACTTGTGAGAACGTCCACGAAAATCACTTTTGATGTTAATTATTATGATGATGAACTGTGCTACATCAGAATCACCATTAAAAATACTATTAATGAACAGTCATCCTATAATCCTGTACTTAGGGCAGGTCTCGTGTCCCACTTTAAATTCAAATCAAAATTACTATAACTTGGTAGTCCTTTTATTCTGGGAATGCAAATAAAAAAATCCTATTTTTTTTTACCAAAAAAAACAATCAAGTTTGTTTTTGTAATCCAACCCCTTAGTCAAGACGAGGCCGTTGAGGCCTATGGGCAAGATTTAGTATCGCCAAGTGTATACCTAATTAGAAAAAGGTGATTTGATGGGAAATTAAATGATAAAGCGTATGATGTACCTAAAAGGTCGTTTTTGCTATAAATTAGGGTCAACTCTTTTTATTCAACCTTTTCGTACTCGAATTTGTTTCTTTCTTCAATTTAAAAAAAAAATCAAACATTTTATTTCAGGGTCGAATTTAATTAAAATCCTTTTTGAAATTGGATTGCTCTTTGCCTTTTTGAGGCGTAGGCTGTAAGGTGCTGATGACCGTTATTTACTCGTATACACTATTTTTTACAAAGGGGTGAAAGTTCTTTTTAAGAAGTACTTATCCTATTACAGCCCTTTTTGTTGTAATTGCTAAACTTTTCAAACACCAATAAATACTTGTACACAATTTGATTTCTTAAAGATGTTTTTCTTTTCAATTAAGAATGTTTTTTTTTTTTTGTAAATAATTTAAAAATCATTCTGCTGGGTACTTATTTGCTTAATTTTAACTAAGCTATTGGGAAGCCATTGATTACGTCCTGTATTACCCTTTAATTATAATTGTGTTTGTGATAAGGTTCTATTAAGCCTCTTTATAAAAATAAAAAAAAAATAAATGATTTTATTTTAATTAAAAAACTAACCTTATTTTAAGTAATTTTATAAGGACTTGCAGAAAAGGGAAAATGTGCGAACTTGTTATTAGGGTTGAACAATATAAATTGAATAAGTATTGGTTATTCAATAAAATGACAGAGAGTGAAAAAATAAAATGCCCGACTGGGTCGCACGAACTTGCTCCTATGTACCTAATAGACTAGGAATTTTAAAAACGAATGTTATAAGAGAAAACTGTTCATAAATATACAATTATTTTTTTTTAATTCTTTTAGTAGTAAGAGACGAAAACAGAATGCTATGCAAATATGAATTTATGCTAGAACAAAAATTATAAGTCGTTGTAGTGGTTTCTTAAAAACAAAAGCTTTTACAGTAGACTCGCGTTAACAAAAACACCGCCTTACGTGAACACCGACTAACGTGAACACAATTTTATTTACATTGGCTACTCTGTAACGTGAACACGTTGAGAAAGCCCTAT
Organism: Philhelius festivus; assembly: GCA_963931855.1. Taxonomy (NCBI): domain Eukaryota; kingdom Metazoa; phylum Arthropoda; class Insecta; order Diptera; family Syrphidae; genus Philhelius; species Philhelius festivus. The sequence continues at coordinate 187,014,093 of OZ007554.1, read as the reverse complement.
ATCATGAACAATTTAAAATGCATTTAACATACAAAGCGTTGTTTTCTTTTCTGCATTTGTCGGTTATTCGAATCGTTTTTATAAAACGGGGAATTACGGGGAATCCCCGTAAATGGCATTTAGTCCTGGACTGAAGATCTTCCGAACACAACCCAAACGAATGAGGTTTTGACCAGTGGATGAAAAAGAAAGCGAGGACAGAACTTTGGAAAGAGCACATACTAGAATAGAGCCTAGTGAAGCAATCAACATTTTCAATGAATCTTTGGAATGGACAGAAAAAGGAAACATAAGTTTAACAGATATCAGCATACTTGAACGTCTCCGCGAAAAGGCCTTGTTCAGCAATTTGTTAAAAAATAAAATTTGAGCAATCCCCTTTTTTTATTGATTTCAATTTAATTTTTTTTTTCTTAACAAATTATAATGGATTAGGTACCTACTTACAACCCGAAACACACAAAATATATATGAATTTGAGTTAAAACATACATAATGTCTAATTTATTTGAAAAATTTAAAGATTTTCACCTTCGTAGACATGAAAAACTTCGCAAACGTGAACACGCTCGGTTTTTAATAGTTCACTTTACCGCGAGTCTACTGTATAAACAAACTTTTTAAACGATTTTTAAGAAAATATTTTGGTACGCCAATTTAAAGTTTTTATTATTGTTTGAATAAACATTAAATTTACAAAAAAAAAATATTAAGCCGTTTCTGAGATATCGAATTTTCAAAAAAAGAAAAAATAGATTTTTTTTTTTTTAAATTAAAAAAATATTTATTTTAAAGTTTTGAAATGCAATGCTTTAGACTTTTTAGAAGCTTCTCTACAAAAAATTTCATTAGGATCCGTTATGTGGATAGTGAGAATTTCAAAATGCGAAAAAATGGTTCTATGGTAGGTACAAGCTGTAATATCTTAATTTCAAATTTTTTTTATTAAATTAAAGATCGAAAGAATTCATTGAAAGAAAAAACATTTATCAAAATTCTAAGCGCCATTTTCGAGAAGAATACGATTTTTGAAAACCATTTTTTTTTTAATTTTTTAGCATTTGTATGGTAGGTACCTTTATTTTTAGGTAAAATAAATTTTTTTTCTCACATCTTGTAGATTATATTGAGAAACTTTGATTTATCAAGTTTAAAAAAAATCTACGAAATATTGAGTTTTAAAAAAAAAATTGAAGTTTTTTTTTTAAATCAAAAAATTTTTTTTTGAAAATTTGAGTACACAATTCCATTTTCGTTCTTGGAAAGCTTTAGCTGAAAAAAAATGATCAAAATCGGTTCGACCGCTTTTGAGAAAATCAAAAACAAAAAAAAAATGGTTCCATGGGGGGTACCCTCAATAACCATTTATCGGAAAATTGTTTTCAACCATTACCTAGCTTTAACTAAGTGATTTTTTTTATATTTTTATTTTTAAAATCTATCGAACAGTTTTTGAGAAAAAAAAATATTTATAAGGATTTCGAAAAAAATTCGTATGGCAGGTACCGTTATTTTTGGTCTTAAAAAAAAAGAAAAATACTTGTGGGGGGAAAAAATTAAAAATGATATCTAACTATTTTAAAGAAAATCGGCCGAGGCGTTTATGATGTAGTCGAAGACAGACAGTCAGAATTGCGAGACCCACTTTTTTGGTCTTCGCTATCATCGCAATGTCAATTTTGATCAAAATCTCGAGTTCGATTTTTTTTACGAATGCATAACTTGCCTTATAGTACCTATAAGTTGCAAATAAATATAGTAATAAACTTTTAGTTTAATTTAAAAGAAAATGAAAGGTACAACACAATAATTTGAAATAGAAATACTTTTCTTTTCTCAAGTAATAAAATTTCAAATTTCATCTAAGGATTGCTACGATGTATGAAAAATCCGAAAGTTGGTCATCAAAAAATGATCCTTATAAAAAAAATAATCTCAAATATAAATTTACTCAAGCCTAACAAATCACGCCAACAATATTATTCCAAATTTTCTAATTCTTAAACAAATACAAAATATATATCGGCAAACAGAACCTAAAACTTTACACACGAAAATCAATGATCGTAAATGAAATGACTAAAATAGAAAAATTAGTAATTTGTATAAAATCGTTCAGTATTTATTTAAGTTAAAAGGAATTTGCACGAATGGTGCACACGCACTTGCTCATATGTAAAAGACTAAGAATTTCAAAAATGTATGTTATACAAAACCATTTTTATGCATAAGTTTATTTTGACTTGCGACCAATAAGCACTATAAGGCAAGTTATGTATTCGTAAAAAAATCGAACTCGAGATTTTGATCAAAGTTGACATTGCGATGATATCGAAGATCAAAAAAAGTGGATCTCGCAATTCTGTCTGTCTGTCTTCGACTACATCCTAAACGGCTCGGCCGATTTTCTTTAAACTATGTAGTTAGATATCGTTTTTAATTTTTTCCCCCCACAAGTATTTTTCTTTTTTTTTAAGACCAAAAATAGCGGTACCTGCCATACGATTTTTTTTCGAAATCCTTATAAATATTTTTTTTTTAAAACTGTCCAACAGAATTTTTGAAAAAAAATGGTACCTACCATACAAATTTTAAAAAATGGTTTTCGAAAATCGTATTTTTCTCGAAAACGGTTCTGAGAATTTTTATAACATTTTTTTCTTTTGTTTAATTTTTACATCTATAATTTAATAAAAAAACTTGAAATTTATATATTACTGGATGTAGCTACCACAGAACGATTTTTTTGAATTTTGAATTTCTCATTATCAGCATAACGGATTTTAATGAAATTTTTCATAGAGAAGCTTCTAAAAAGTTTTAAGAACATTGCATTTCAAAGAAAAAAATCGTTTTCTTTTTCGGAAAATTCAATATTTCAAAAATGGCTCAAATGTCGTAACAATTTTTTTTTTAAATGTTTTTTTTAGGTAAAAATAGGATGCCATGTGATTCAAGCAAATATTGGTTTATGCAAGAACAAAAATTATAAGTCTTTGTAGCGCTTTCTTTTAAAAATAAGCGTTTGTATAGAAAATATTTAAAACAAAATTTTGATTCATTTTTGGGATATCGAAATTTAAAAAAAAAATTATTTTTTCCTCAAAATTAAAATGTAAAATGTAAATGTAAATGTTAAATTAATAAAATGCACGACTGGATCGCACGAACTTGCTCTTATGTAAAAGTACTTTGGAATTTAAGATACATTTTAAAAATATAAAACATGGATTTAATGAGATAATAATGTTCAAATGCATAAAATTGCCGTCTGGTTTCCGGAAAAGTATGAATTTATGCAAATAAACTTTAAAAAATCGTTTTATTATTAAATAAAATTTTTATATAAGAAATTTCTCTAAAATTTTTCAAGAAAAAAATGTGGGATGCGAATTTTAAATATTTAATAATATTGGTTTTAGGAAATAATTTCAAAAAATAATCGTTCATAGGTTTTGAAGATATTGATTTAAATTTTTTTTTTTTTTTTTTTAACCCAATAAATATTTTTTCGAATATTTTTATATACAATATTATTTTAAACTTAAGGGGACTCCTGCTAAAAATTTTGGGTTAAAATCCTTAGAGCCGTTAATGAGAAAGTCGAAAATCAAAAAAACGGGTCTATGGCAGGTACCCCTAATAACATTTTGCCCCAAATTTTTTTTTGACCAAAATGTAGTCCATGTCCATAATATCACACTTAATTTTTTTTATCAAAATCGTTAGAGCCGTTTTCGAGACAAATAAGATTTTGCATTACGGGTGTATGGGGGGTACCCATAGTTTTGGAGCTAAAAAAAAAATTTCAATTTCTCCTCTAGGGAATCACCGAAGACTCTTAACTACCGAGATTGAAAGAAATAGGTCCAGTGGTTTAGGCTGTAGTTCGAGGTACAGACATACAGACACAGAGAAACATGTTTTTTGTGTACTAAATTTTCCTTAAATTTTTTATAAAAAAAATTGATATGCAAATTGTTAGTATTTAATAAAATACATTTTAAAACGTAATTTAAAAATTTAATCGTGTATCGGTTTTCAAGATATTGAATTTTCAAAAAAAAATATGTATTATTTTTTTAAAAATCCAAAAACTATTTTTGCGAAAAAATTTTTAGTTTATATTTTTTCAAATGCAAAGCAGCTCCTGCATAAAAATTTTGGTTAAAATCGTTAGAGCCGTTGGTGAGAAATTCGAAAATCAAAAAAACCGTTCTATGACAGGTACCCCTAATAACATTTCCCCCCAAATTTTTTTTTCACCAAAATATAGTCCATGTCCATAATATCACACTTAATTTTTTTTATCAAAATCGTTAGAGCCGTTTTCGAGATAAATAAGATTTTGCATTACGGGTGTATGGGGGGTACCCTTAGTTTTGGGGCTAAAAAAAAAATTTCAATTTTTCCTCTAGGGAATCACCGAAGACCCTTAACTACCGAGTTTGAAGAAAATACCTCCGGTAGTTTAGGCTGTAGTTCGAGGTACAGACATACAGACATACAGACATACAGACAGACAGACGGAATTGTCGGACCTACTTTTTTCGTCTTCGCTATCATCGTAATGTCAACTTTGATCAAAATCTCGAGTTCGATTTTTTTTCCAAATGCAGAACTTGCCCTATAGTACTTATATCGCAAGTAAAAAATTAATTAAAAATTAAAATTAGAAATCGGAAGTCCATGGCTTGAAATTCGGTCTTGGCTGTTTAGGTTTTCAACCAAAAACTGAACTGCTATCTTTTCAAACCTATACTTGCAGTAAAATTCTCCATCATCCAGCTATATTCAATAGGTTTGGCTCGGAACTTAAAATATCGTACTTTACTGCATACAGCTGAGTCTTGAAACTTATCCCAGTATATTAAAATCTCTGTCTTCCGAAAACATTTTATTTTATTTTATCGAATTTTGATTTTTTTTGAGGAAAATGACAGATTTCATATGGATTTAGCAAGTTACTAAAAGTTAAAGTAGCCAGTTTGCGATTTTAAATTTTGTAAAATATTAAGAGATAGTAGGATGCTAAAATCGTTTAAAATTAGAAAAATCCCTAGTAACTTACAAAACTGCCTTTAACATTTAGAAATCGTTTAAAATTTTTCGCCAATATTTTTGAAACTTTTGAGAAGCTTCTCTAAGAAACTCAAAATTCAAAAAAAATTATTCTATGGAAGGTACAGTCAGTAATATCTTAATTTCATTTTTTTTATTAAATTATAGATCGTAAAAACTATTCGAAAGAAAAAAAAATTATCAAAATTCTAGGCGCCGTTTTCGAAATCCATTTTTTAACATTTGTATGTTGGGTGGGTACCAGGGTTCGGACTTAAGTTTTAAATTTTTGAAGTAGATACGGAAAAAAACTGAAGTAGATCTAAAATTTTCGAAGTAGTTTTAGGAAGTTAAATTATATAAACATAACATATATAAGTAAATTCTGATTTCTGTCTTTTAAAAAAATTTTAATTAAATATAATTATTTTAAAGTAAATTTTCCATCAACGAACTTGTACGAATTTTATCAATTCATAAATATCTTTACGTTTTTCTGTAAGTGATCTCAAAAACATTAAATTTTCCACAGTGCTTACGTTTAAATGATTCCTAAACTTGTTTTTTATGTAATGCAGAGTGATCAGCGCTGTCTCTAAATATGTTGGTTTAGAATTTCAAAGAGAAGTAGATCATAAAAAAGAGAAGTAGGGAAGTAGATTAAATCTTTTTATCAAAATTGAAGTAGATCTACTTCGATCGAAGTAAAGTCCGAACCCTGGTGGGTACCGTTATATCTAAGTAAATTTTTTTCTTTTTTTCATATATTCTAGACTATAGTAAAAAACTTTTAATTGTCAAGTTAAATAAAATGCGCGACAGGGTCGCACGAATTTGATCTTATGTAAAAACTAAGAATTTCAATTTTAAAAATAAAATTTATTTTTCAAATGACTAAAACAATTCCTTTAGTTGTTGGAGCTAAAAACAGGATGCTTTGTGATTCAAGCAAATATTAGTTTATACAGGAACAAAAATTATAACTCGTTGTAGTGGTTTCATTAAAATCCGTTCTGCCGATAATGAGAAATTCAAAATTCGAAAAAATGGATCTATGGTAGTAATATCTTAATTTGATGAAAATTTTTTTCAACCATTACATAGCTTCAACTAAATGAAATATTTTAATTTTTTTTAATTTGTGGGACAGTTTATGAGAAAAAAATATTTATGAAATTTCGAAAAAAAAATCGTATGGCAGATACTGTTTTTTTGGTCTTAAAAAAAACAAAAGAAAATTTTGGGGAAAATATTAAAAGATATCTACCAAATTTAAAGAAAATTGGCAGAGCCGTATAGACTGTAGTCGAACAGACAGACAGACAAACAGGCAGATAGACCGAATTGCAAGACCCACTTTTTTCATCTTCGCTATATCCGTAACGTCAACTTTAATCAAAATGTCCAGTTCGATTTTTTTTACGAATGCATAACTTGCGTAATAGTACCTATAGTTCTGGAGTAGTTCATCTCGAAAACGCAATAGAAGAGAGCGCTACTTATCAATAATAAGCAATTTCTTTTGGCTCGAAATTGAGGATTATGATTGAAAAAAAAAATTGTTTGGTTGAAATGAAAATTTAATAAAATTGATAATACAGTGGACGCTCGTTAACTTGAACACGGACGAAACCAGGTGTGTTCAAGCTATAGGATTGTGCAAGTTACTGGATCCAGTTAAAAAATTGTTGTTCTTATTTAATAATGATTCATTTTAATGATTTTAAAACATAAATAATGATATTAGATATTAATAAATAATTTTAATTGAAACGTTTTTCGATTCCTAAATACGCACGTGTTCAAATGAAATTCAGAAATTCACCGATTATGAAGAATAAAACCTTATGCAGAAATGCTAAAGAAATTTCCTGGGATTCCCCTTTCAAAAACCGTTTGCATTCTGTACCAACATCCCAGGTACCTTGCATAAATTCAAAAATTTAAGAAATTCAATATTAAACTTTGTTCAAGTTACAGAGTTCGTATAAATTTTACTTGTTCAACTTATAGAATACTTAGGGGAAAAATTCAAGGTATTGAGTCATAAAAATAGTCCGTTCAAGGTATAGAATGCGTAAAGGGAAAAAATATTTGTTCAAGTTATTGGAATGTTCAAGTTATCGTATGTTCAAGTTAACGAGAGTCTACTGTAGTTGAAAAAAATATTACGAAAAATGCATATAAATAGATTTTCTCAAGAACGATAAAACTGATTCTGATTAATTTTTTATGCTAAGGTTCCTTAAGAGTTTGAATAGTATTGTGGAAAAAAAATATTTTTTTTTGGATTTTAAAAAATTATAAAAATTTTTTTTAAACTCAATACTTCAAAAACCACATGCTCTCTTTCCCTTGAAGCTTGACAATTTGTTAATACTATCTTCAACATCTAGGAACAATTTCAGTTGTATCTAAAACTAACGGTATTTACCATACAAATATTAAAATAGTTTTCGAAAATCGTATTTTTCTCGAAATCTGCAGCTAGAATTATGGTAAAAAAATTTTTCTTTCGCTTAATTTAATTTTTTTTCGAAAACGAGGAATAAGTTGCGGTTAATGTGGATGACATTCAATACCTGACGTGGATTGAACTTTTTAAACATCCTAAAACCATGCCTCTCATGAGGAAAATCGAGTAGTAAGTTATGTTTGTTAAGTGAGAGCAATGGATAGTTAAATATAATCATAGAAACAAAATTATTCATTAAAAAAATAGTAACATTACTTATGCGCCAGCCTGTACTCAGTTACAACCATTTATACTGAATCGTTTATTAGTTTTCGAGCTTCAACCAATCAATTATTAAAATTTATTTCCAAATATTTTTTTCCTATTTATCATCATTCAAATATGATATAATTTGTTTTGTCCAAATATGTAAGAAATAGGTATGAACTATGCGTACAATTTGGTTCTTTTGGTTTCTCCAAATCGCATTACCAACTAAATTAGAAAAAAAAAGTCCATTGAGTGAATATTTTATTTAAGAAAAATTCTCGTAAATAATTTATACGTGTGATTCCGGCAACCAGATGTAAGATGTGATGAAATTGAGGAACCATTTTATTATAATACTGCAAGAAGCACCCACGTGCATCCTTTTAGGATATTAAAAACTTTATGAGAAAATATTCTTCGTGTGAAACATCTATATTTATACACAAGGTTGAATTTATACTTAACAATAAAATAATATAGATACGAGTATGTATGAGTAATAATTGAAAGAGTAACTCAAAAAAAATTTCTAAGAATGTATATGAACAATAGAAAACATAAAGAAAAAATTGCAAAAGAACATTGTAAGGCACAATCCTATTTGAATATTAACCTTATGCTTAAAAACAAAGCACAAAATAGATTGAAGATTCCTTGTTAAGTTGGATAGGAACATTTTCAACGGAAAATTTAAATTTTAAGGAATATTTATAACAAAAGTTAGGCACCGTATTCAGTCTTGATAATATCGATGCTAATCATGCTCAAATCTGCGGGAACAAGGCGATTCGCAGACTTTTTGAATATTTTTTAAGTAAGTAGATTGTTTTCGCACCCCTTGGCATTATTGTGAGTGCAAAGGGTCTGGTTCAATTTCCATTCACAGAGATATAATGATTTTAAGTGTGTTCTGTCTTTTGAGAGGAATTAAAAAATTCCTTTGTACCTCTTGTCATGAAAAGTTTTTCTCATTTAAGCCGTGCGTCAGAAAATTGTTGTAGGTACCGCCTTTTCTGCTTAGAGGCATATAGAAATGGTAAGGATTGTATGATATGGTAGATAAAAGCTCTCTACGAGCCCTTCTCTACTCCTTTATATTTCTTTAACACACTTGATTTATAACGCACCTCATAGTGAAGTTCACGATTCCGAGTAGATGACAAAAACTTCAAGAGCATTAATACGATTTTTTCCTCGTAATTCGCGTGAGTGCATTTTTGGCTAAACGGCTTTGCGTTATTCGTCTAATGAAAACTCTCATGTCCTTTAAGAAATACCAGCTTATGTACAAATAAAATGCACGACTGGGTCGCACGTACTTGCTCTTATCTAAACGACAAAGAATTTCAAAAATGAATGTTATTAGAGAAAAACTCTTCATAAGCATAAAATTAATTTTTTTTATAGACTAAAACAGCAGTAGTTGAAGCTAAAAACAGGATGCCATGTGATTCAAGCAAATATTAGCTTATGCAAGAACAAAAATTATAACTCGTTGTAGTGGTTTCTTAAGAAAATAAGCTTTTATATACAAAATTTTTAAAATATTCTTAAGAAAAAATTTTGGTACGCCAATATAAAGTTTTTATTATTTTTCAAATAAAAATTAGATTTACAAAGAAAAATATTGAGCCGTTTCTGAGATATCGAATTTTCCAAAAAAAAAAAAAATATTTTTTTTTTTTAAACTCAAAAATAATTTTTTTATTAAGTTTTGAAATGTTATATTTTTTTAAACTTTTTAAAAGATTTTTCATTAAAATCCGTTTTCTCGATAATGAGAAATTATAAATTTGAAAAAATGGTTCTATGGTAGGTACAGTCAGTAATATCTTGATTTCATATTTGTTTTATTTGATTAAAGATCGTAAAAATTAATCAAAAGAAAATATTTTTAGCGAAATCATCGGAATCGTTTTCGAGAAAAATACGATTTTGGAAAACCATTTTTTAACATTTGTATGGTGGGTACCGTTTATTTTAGGTAAAATTAATTTTGTTTTCTTACATCTTATAATTTATATTAAAAAACTTTAATTTATCAAGTTTTAAGAAAATCGAGCATGGGGTTTTCGAAATATTGAGTTTTGAAGAAAAAAATAGACAATAATATTGAAACTGCTAGGGAGCCTGGACATAAAAAAAATGATCAAAATCGCTGGTACCGTTTTTGAAAAAATCAAAAACAAAAACATGTTTCCAAAGGGGGTACCAAAAATAAACATTTTATGGAAGTTTTTTTTCAATCATTACCTAGCTTTAGCTTAATTAATTTTTTTGAATTTTTTTTTAAATCTGTGCGGCAGTTTTTGAGAAAAAAAAATATTTATAAAATTTCAAAAAAGTCGTATGGCTGGTACCGTTATTTTTGCTCTTAAAAAAAAGAAGAAAAACACGTGTTGGGGGGAAAAATCAAAACCCATATCTACCAAGTTTGAAGAAAAACGGCCGAGTCGTTTAGGCTGTAGTCGAACCGACAGACAGACAGACAGACAGACAGAATTGCTAGACCCACTTTTTTGGTCTTTGCTATCATCGTAAGTTCGATTTTTTTTTACGAAAGCATAACTTGCCTTATAGTATATGGTGGTGGTGTCATTGGGTTGGTTTTTTTGCGTTGATGAAAATGGTCGCCACGTTTCAGTCAATAGAGAGGGCTACAATAACATATTGTGACGTTATTTCTTTCATTTGCATTGACTAGACATTACTGATATGATGTTTCACCAAGTCGGTTTACAAGCCCCACAGCGGATGTTACAATCGACTTAATGAAAGAAAACTCCGTTCGATGAACGTCTTGACGAAAGGGTCCTGTTGATTAGCAAATTTAGATATTTCAAGCAAACAAATTGAAGAAATTTGGAGCCATTTAAGATTTAGTCGAACATTCAGATAGACGGAATCACTAAAATTTCTGCCACACAATTTGCTTTCGAAATTTCAGAAAATATTTTCTTATCTCAAAAAGAATTCCACAAATTTAAAATTAAGTTAAAGCTAGCTAATGGTTAAAAAAGGTTCCAAAAAATTCTTATTAATAATTGTACATCTCGTGGAAACATTTTTTTGCTATTGATTTTCCCAATACGGTAGATACAACTGATTTTGATAATTTTTTGATGTTGAATCTCTTAAAAAGTTTAAAAAAAAATTATTTTTTTTTTGAAAACTCAATATTACGAAAACTTACAGATTCAATATTTTTCAAATTTTATAATTTACAGTTTTTTTCATAAAAAATTGATCTTTTATTAAAAAAAAAATAATGGTTCCCACCAGCTAAATGTTTAAATATGGTTTTCGAAAATCGTATTTTTCTTGAATTTTGTCTGTTTCGCTTAATTTTTATTAACTATGATTCTACAAAATTTTAAATAAAGACATTACAGACAATACCTTCAATAAAACCTTATATGTGCTTTGATTTTCTGAATATCGGAATAACGGATATAAAAATATACTCTACTGGTCACTTTTCTAGTAGATGGAAAATAGCATTTGTCCAGCTTGCCTTTAACCAATGTGAAACTTCTAACTATCGTCCAATTGCACTTATGTCTTTTCTTTCCAAGGTAATAAAAACGCTGATAAATAGCAATAGCAATAGATCCAGTAATCGGATGGTTTATCTCACCGAATAGAGTTTGACATAAAGTTCTTTTATCGAAAATGGGTGCATTTGATATAGATGGATCTCTTCTTCGTTGCCTTATAAACTACCTTTCGAACCGCTCAATAAAATTTGTTTTGGACAGTTTTAAGTCTGATATTCATATAATTAACAATAGTGTGCCACAGGGCTTCGTTTTTTCTCCGACACTCTTTCTCACATTCATCAATAACCTTCTGTCCGAAACTTTTAATCTATTAAGTTGTTTTGCTGACATCAGTACTCTCAACTTCTCGCATTCGTTTCCAAATTCACATCCTTCTTCTTCGAATGTAAATTGAGGAGGTGATTTCCAAAACAAGCTATCTGACCTGAAGGTAGTTTTGAGTTAAATGCCAAAAACCTTTACTTCATAATACAGAAGATATAGAGCAAAATTATCTTCTACAAATTTATTCTTCACGAAATTTTAATAAAATTAAAGATTTCGAAATAAATATAACTTTAGACCTTATATGTATAGAAAATTCTTCATTAAAATTCATTATATCTGCTTTTGGAAGTATAATTGAATATTGTCTTCTTTTGGAAGTAAAATTACGAAAAAAATATTTTTTTGTAAATAAACGTTTATTTTGTTTATAACAAGGAACACAAATACATTTACAAATTTAATAAAAATAAAAATAAGAATTAACAGTCCATTAGTATAAGTAATCGCAAATCTGGTTTTCATTTTTAAAACCTATATTGGTAAGAAAACGAGATATTTTCATCCGCTTCAACGTTAACATCTTCATTTAGTGGTATATTAGCAATTTGATTGTAAAAAGGTATTGTTTCTGGTTCAATGCCCAAGCTTTTAACAATTTGAAGACATCATCCCGTTTGGTTGGCTTAATATGGCTTTCTGAAGTTTTTGCATTGAGACGAGATTCGAGGCCGGCCCAGTTAACTCCTCTTTTTAGTAAGTTGTCGGAGGTGGTTTCTCCACTATATGTTTCAGAAAAACTTATTTGCGTCGAAGAAGTGGTCATACCCAATATCTTGGAGTCAGAAATCTTAAAAGTTTTTTTTGTTTGAACCACAGCTTTTGATAAATTTCGCCAATCAAAAAGCTGCACATCATCAAAGAGGGTATGAACAGTTCCAAATTTATATAGTTGGCTATTATACGTTGCTGGGGAGGTAATTGTACCAATCCTCCTTAGTTCTTTTTCAACAAGGCCAAAAACTCTGTCAGCTTGCATTTATAAATGACCACTAACAGGAAAATACTCGTATCGTACCATTCAAAATTTAATTTATTCTTTTGGCAAGACATTGTTATCATTAATAGTATAGTTTTTGCGAATGCTTTTAATATTTTTTGAATCAATAAAAGGTTTTAAAATAGTTTTGAGAAAATATCCTATTGTAATTAAGTTAAGTTAAAATAATTACCAGCCAATTAAGTTTTATGTATCTTGTCGTCCACTCAGCAAATAAAAAGTCAAACTGAGAGAAAACCAAACGCAACTTAATATTTTTTGTACTGCATAGGCCTTATTGGAAGGAACATTTTCTAAAGGCCATTTTGGAAAAGACATTTTGTGTTCAATAGGCTATTTTGGAAATAAAGTCGTTTTTTTACATTGAATTACTATGTATCTGTCCTGTTTTGGAAATTATTTTTGATTGAATCAGACGCGCGTTGAAAAGACATAAAAAATGACATACATACATATCTCATTTTCCGATTTTTTTCCGATAGCTGGTTTTGGAAATGCTCATTAAATTCTGGTCTTGATGGCATTGTCAAATGGGGAACGAAAAACCGTGTAGAATTTAATACTTCAATACTGCCTCCTTTCGTTCAAGAGGAATCCAGCTCCCGTGTCGCTATTCATTAGCAGCACTGGCATTAAGGAAGCTAAACAGCTTTCAGTTTTCGGTTTTGGTATCACAGACAACTGCTGTGGAAGGACCACATATTCAACGTCGTCGTCAGAAACGCTGCTAAGTGCTTACGTTTCCTTAGACGATACAAGAAATGTTCCACTCTTGATCTGACTGTAATCTATAAGATGTGTTTAATTATTCCAATATTTGAGCAAATGCTCCAGTAACCCATTTGAGTCTTTTGGATAGAATAAAAAAAAGGTCTTTAAAATTTTAAATGATAGAACTGTAAGAGAAACATTTTCTGGTAAAACAATCAGTTGCATTCTTTCTCTTAAACAGTCAAAACTAGCGTTTCATGGAACGGTTATCAGTTTATCCTTGAGCCCAACTTCGGATACACTGTTAAATTCAGACAGTCTTTCTATAAAATACAATAATAGTAAGGAACGTATATATGTATGTATAATGGTTGTATTACAAAAAAGTCAGTGTATCGATCAGGGTTCGAACCTTGCTGCGTTCGGAGCAACCTTGCTCCACTTTTGAAATAAAAAAGAATCTACTCCAACGCTTCGATTTTTCGAGATTTACTCCACTTTTTCCACACTGACAAACTGTCTATTTTATATACAAATATGACTTTTTTGAAAAAAAAAACCATTAAACCTTTGTTAAAAATTCTTTCTGAATTTGTAATTTGTTTATTTTTACAAAACAATTTTTGAAAATAATACTAAGTTTTCCAATGAAACCTGTGATTTATTTTTCTTTTTTGCTAATACCATTTTTTTATGTTCATATTAAGTATGCTTTAATATTCCTGAAAAGTAAGGATTTTCATTTTGTTTCAAATCTACTCCGGAAATCTTGCATTTGCTCCACTTTTTTCAAATTTGCTCCGAAATTTCATGACTGAGGTTCGAACCCTGGTATCGATGTATGGTTATGGTCTACATTTTGGTATAGGTAACAGATTTACCAATACATTTTATTAACAATTTTTTCGTAATCAAAAATGTTTCTGCATATTTTTAAGAAATATTAATACTCGTAATATTCAATATTTCGAAAACGGGTATATAATTATTATTTTTTTTTAATTATCTTCATGCAATTATATTTTTAAATACGTAAAAAACTGGTACGCCAAACTTTTTAAAAAAAACTGTTGAAGAAATTTTGTACATAGTAAATTATTTTTATAAATAAAACTTCTGTTTTTAAAAATTTTATTTGCATATTTTTTTTAAAAGAATTCAGACGGTATTCTAGGTTTTGAGCTGAAGCTATCTAAAAAGAGAGAGAGAACAAGTACCTACATTGTTTTTGTTCTATCATGGTCATGCCGGCCGTTTCGAAAACCCAAACTCAAGTTTCGTTAATAGATTATTATACAAAAAGGGCCTTCTTCGTTCCACAAATTGGTTATAGGTATACTCGTATGTTTGAATATCTTTCCTTTTTCCATTATACCTAGAAAAAATAAAAATAAATATAACTAAAAATACATATATTGTACCTACAAATAAGCCCCATATGGTTTTAGGATGAGTGAAATTATACTTACATAAAAATATTAAGTGTAGTGTAAGTAACGTATTTCAGAATATTCTGCATGTAAATCTTGTGGCATATAATATCATGTCACAAATGAAACGCCAGAAGTTTTGACCAAGTACACTAATTACTTTTCCCAAAAAAGTTGATTTTTCTTATTAGACATAACATAACACAAATAATAAAGAAATGAAGAAATAAATTCTTCTTTATGTGTTCTCAGGTCCCAAAGGAAACGACATCCTTAAGTCTATGGTAAGAAGGTTTTGATTCATGTTTTGGACATGAAAGCTTTTTCTGCAGCAATTACCGTTTGTGTTTAATCCAATCTCAGAATGCCACTTGTGGCCTTTTTTATCGTTATCTTTGGGTTTCTTATTCGAAGAAAAGGTTCACTTAAGTACATATAAAAATAAGTAATGGATGTTACTTTACTTGACTTAAGCATATAAGGATATTAATTTATTGAAATGTCTCGTGGCTTTACCTCGGGTAAAGGATGATTCACCATTTCATTTGTCATAGTACAGTATATATGAAAAATGAATGTTTTTTTTGCCACTGTTAGAGTACAATTAAGGCTTCTGCCATCTTGATTTGTTTTTGAATAATTTCTAAACGGATTTTAGAAATATTTTTCTTTTTGTAATACGTATAGATTTTTTTAAATATCTATCAGAAAGTTGTGCTATATTTCAAAAAATGCCGTTAGTCAAATTAAGTCCTTTAACTCGGTCTGGGAAATAAAATATTTTTGCACTGCGTTTTAGGTTTTGGTTTATTTTATTTTATTCTATGAACCTGACAGATGTAAAATTTCAAAGTGGAGGTCTTTTTTTTCATTATTAATACAACGCACACAAAACCAGTATTTGATTTTCAAAAATAGTTCAAGAAATTTCGATTTCAGCTAGGTGAATATTTTGAAGTTTATGAATAAGTTGTGCTCAGTTAGATAGCGCAGAAGAGTTTTAAGTTGATAAAAATGACAAAAATATCAGGTGTTAGTCAAAAATAAAATGCACGACTGGATCGCTCTTATGTATGTAAAAGACTAAGAATTTCAATAAGTCCGTGACTTTTGGAATAAAACACAGATTTTTTGATAAAAAAATAATTTTATTTTTCAACGTAGTCTCCCTTGAGCTCTATACACTTTGTCCAACGCTTCTCCAATTTTTTTATCCCTTCCAAAAAAAATGATTTGTCGAGGTCCTCAAAATAGGCCTTTGTTTGCGAGATGACTTCATCATTGGAGTCAAATCTTTTTCCACCAAGCCATTTCTTCAGGTTTGGGAACAAGAAGTAGTCGCTCGGAGCCAAATCTGGAGAATAGGGTGGATGAGGGAGCAATTCATAGCCCAATTCATGGATTTTTGCCATGGCAACTGCACATGTGTGCACCCTTGCATTGTCTTGGTGGAAAAGAACTTTTTTCTTGGCCAAATGAGGTCTGTTTTTTTTCAAATCGTCATTGAATCGGTCCAATAAGTTGGCATAATATTCCCCATTGATTGTTCTTCCCTTTTGAAGGTAGTCAATGTGGATTATTCCGCGTGCATCCCAAAAAACAGTCGCCATAACTTTATTGGCTGAAAAACCCACCTTGGCTTTCTTTGGCGCCGATTCACCCTTAGAAACCCACTGTTTTGACTGTTGTTTGGTCTCTGGTGTGTTGTGATGGATCCATGTTTCGTCCACGGTTACAAAACAGCGCAAAAACTCCTCCATAATGCGATTAAACAACGCCAAACCTTCCTGTGAAGTTGTTACACGATTGCGTTTGTGGTCGACTGTGAGCAAACGCGGCACCCATCTTGCGGAAAGCTTTCTCATGCCCAAGTGATCATTCACTGAAACCACTGAGCCATGACTAAAACAACTCCTTTAGTAGATGGAGCTAAGGATGCCATGTGTTGGAAGCAAATATTAATTTAGGCAAGAACAAAAATTAAAATTCGTTGTAGTGATTTCATAAAAAATAAGCTTTTATATAAAAAATTTTTAAAACATTTTTAAGAAAAAATGTTGGTACGCCAAATTAAAGTTTTTATTATTTTTCGAATAAAAATTAAATTTACAAAAAAAAAAATTAATATTGTGCTGTTTTCGACATCGAATTTTCCAAAAAAAAAATAGATTTTTCAAAAATTCAAACTATATTTTTTTTAAGTTTTGAAATACAATGTTTTTTAAACTTTTTATAAGTTTCTCTATGAAAAATTTCATTAAAATCCGTTATGCCGATAATGAGAAATTCAAAATTCGAAACAATGATACTATGGTAGGCACACTATCAGTAATGATTAGTTTTAATTTTTTTATGAAATAATAGATCGTAAAAATTAATGTAAAGTAAAATTCGAAAATGATTTTTAACATTTATATGTATTTTTAGGGAAAATAAATTTTTTCCTCACATCTTGTAAATTATATTAAGAAACTTTTGTTTATCAAGTTTTAAAAAAATCTAACATGGAGTTCTTGAAATATTGAGTTTTGAAAAAAAAAATGAAATTTTTCTTAAAAATCCAAAAAACTTTTTTTTTGAAAATTTGAATACACAATAATATTCAAACTTCTGGGGTGCTTTAGCATCAAAAAAATGATCAAAATCGATTGAACCGTTTTTGAGAAAATCAAAAACAAAAAAAATGGTTCCAAGGGGGGTACCAAAAATAACAAATGTATTTTTGGTCTTAAAAAAAAAAGTGTGGTGGGAAAAATTTAAAAACGATATCTACCAAGTTAAACGAAAATCGGTCGAGCCGCTTAGGCTGTAGTCGAACAGACAGACAGAATTTCGAAATTTTCGTATTCGCTATAGTATCGTATAATGTCAACTTTGATCAAAATCTGGATTTCGATTTTTTTAGGAGGTACTTTCAAGTCGCACGTAAAAATTAGTTGTGCTTATATGGATATACACTTCGTTTCATGGAGCGTGATTTTGTGTTGCGAACTCTAGCCTGGTGGTGAAATAAGAGCTAGATTTTACAGTGGAGAGTAGGATACGATATACAAATCAAGTGCCTAGTAAAAACAATAATATTTTATTTTTTAATTTAGAAGAGACAAATCTAAAGATCGTCACAATCTTTTTTTCCAAATCTATATCTTCAAAACGTGTACCTAACCGATTATTTCTTGAAATTATTTCCTAAAATTTATACTATTAAATACTTTAAAGTAGCATCCCAAATTTTTTCTTGAAAAATTTTGAAAAATTAATTTAATAATAAAACTATTACCTATTAAACTTTGTTTGCATAAATTCACACTTTTATAAGGACCAAAACGCGAAAAACGAAACCACAAAGAAAAAAAAATATTTCAAATTTCGCGGGCTTTTCGCCATTTTTATTTTTTATACATCCCAAAGTAACGAGTAACATAAATTTCAAAGAAATATTCGTTACTTACTTCGCAAAAAACACGTTCTTCTTTGATTCCTTGAAATTAAAAAAAAAAAAATTAAAATACAAAACGAAACAAAATGGTAAGTTTTATTAATTCAAAATTAGTTTTTTAAGTGTTATCCGTCTTGGTCACATTAAGTAAGTTTTGTTGAAAGTATAGGGCTTAAATATTTGGAAAAACATATTGAAATCAGCATTTAAAATAACAAAGAAACCCACCGCAATATTTGATGTAACGTAACAGTCCAAGAACCTTAAAAGTTTATTTTTCCAGCTTCTATTATATCAACATATTAAAAAAACCATATTTTCTCCGAGTAGTTTTAGTCTATTTTAAAAATAAAATAATAATTCTGTTGTGTACTAAATAATGCCGTTGTTTAGAACAGAAAACAGTTTGTAACGTAACAGTCTTTTTTCGTTTCAAATTAAAAAATTGTAACTATGTATGTTGATTTCATAACCTCAATCATACTTCTAATGTTTAGGGAAAGCTTAGTAAGACCCAAAAGAACAGAAACTATGAGCCTTAGCATCGTACCCGATCGGAACGTAATTTTCTCCGATTTCTACGAAATGTACAAATTTTGTATAATTGTAGCCGTTCCGATAGGGCAACCGGAAAAATCTACGAAAATAAAGTTTGTGTGCGTTGAAATGTCAAAATGGCAGCAACGCATGGTGAATTCAAGCGATTTATGAAGATATTTGATTTCCGATTTCTCTGAAAGCAAATTATAAGTTTAAAATTTTTCAAAGAAAAATTAAAAACGAATAAACTTTTATAATTTATAATTACGCTGTATCTGAGTTAGAAAATATTTGATATATTTCTTAAGAATATTCTTTTTTCTTTATTTAATTTTCTTTATTCATATCTTTCCGCTTTCAATAACACTGCTGCACTATCCATGATTCTTCTTTGCTTATTTGACACGAATCAACACTTTATTAATTTATTGGCGTTTATGTTAAATACACGCGTTAGTAAACGTCGGTTTTCCCGTTACGAAACAGATACCATGAAGGAAATAAACGTTACGATCGTAACGATACGATGATAAGGCTGTATATATGTATGTAAATAGTTTAAAAAGGACGGAAAAGTTTGAGAAGTTGTTGAATTCCAAATTAGAATTAATTTATATGTATTTATTTACAAAGCACTATTTATACTAAAAGTTTGTTTAAATTCGATAAACAAACTTAATAAATTATTACAATGAATGATTGACGAATTTATATTAAATAAAGTAAAATATTATCATTTTTAAAACTAAGTGGAAATACTTAAAGTAAGTTAGTGGATTAATGAAAAATAAAGTTTTTTTTTTTAATTTAATTTGTATGTTACATAAGTTACCCTTTTTTAATGTCTAACGATAAGAAAACCAAATAACTCTAAAAAAATACAATTTTAGCCATTTTCGATGCTGACTTTAACTCTTAAAAGAGCCAAGATCGCACGTGTAACGTAACAGTCTTTTCATGTAACGTAACAGTCCCAACATTTTTCTTTCCACAGAACCTAAAAATACAGTATTTAGTGTAATTAATATTTTATTTGCTACTTCCTTTCTTAATCTCAGAAACCTCGTACCTCACGTTTGAAATAGTACACTAAAAGAGCAGACTTATTGCATAATGTAATGCAACCTCAAAATCTACTTCCAAATTCATGTAACGTAACAGTCCCGCTAAAACATTTTTAGCGTTTAAATGACAGGCCTCACTGATTTTTAAATTAATAGAAAATGTTAGTAAGGAAGTCTTTTTTGAGAAAAAAATAATAGATATTGAAAAAGTATTCAGTTTCATATATTTTCAGGTAAATTTGTATTAAAATATGCGTATGAATGTAACGTAACAGTCCGCGTTTTGGTCCATAAGAGCAATGTCATGCGACTAAGTCAATTTATTTGTGTGTCTTTACAACTTAACTAATCCACAGTATGTATAACAGTTATTATAGTATAATTCTATTTTTAAATCTGCTTCGGCCATTAGCGGAAATGTTTGACGTCATTGTCTTAAAGGACAGATGTCTTGGCGATTTTTTCTTTGATTGGAGGAAAGGAAAAAGTCAGCTACTATAACTGGATTAAAACATCGAAACAGTTTGCAAAAGTACATCACAGAAATCTCGTTTATTTCATTTGAAATTAATTAGAAAATGGTGTCACTATAAACTTTTGAATCCTTTTGAAGAAGCTCCTATAAGTATTTTTCCGGACTTCCTTACAAATTAACGCATTTTCTTCTCCTTTGGAGTTTTTCCCTCTTCCCACTTCTCTCAGAGATCCCTCTCAAATAAGTTTTGTCAACATAAAATCGGAAAAAGGTTTTCTCTACTATTGTATTTGAAATACCAGGAAGTGGGATTTTAGTTTACCAATTAACCTTTTCACTCAGTCATGTAACGTAGCTGTCTGACTGTCCTTTTTTACACATATCCGTGCTCATTAAAAGTTCTACATAATCCCAACGCTTAATTAATGATTTCGCTAATTGCACAAGCTTCTCTCTTTTACCATCCACTCAATTTCATAAATGACATTATTGTTGAACTTTCGCCGACAGCAAAATAATGCAAGAAAATCACGAGCTTTTGAATCTTCTGGCACAAGCATATTTTGCCACCCTTCATTAGCATATTTATACGCAGCTTCAGATGCAAACATTAAAACTCTTATTATTGAACACCAGAGACTTTGGAACCTAACAAATACAACAACTGCAGTTTTTCAGTTGGGTTTATCCTTGAGTGTCAGGCGATGTCGAGGATATAACTATTTCACAGGGTGCGGTGGTGGTGGACAGAAGAGACAATCTCTCCCCTCGTAACCCAGGGATTATCTTTGAGGATGCAGCCAAGTGAATCGCCTTGAGTCGTAAGCTCGTAAGCTCGTAAGTTTGTTTGTGCTTTGGGTCTTATTGTATTTATAACTCGTACACTTGATCTGGGAAAATAATATGCTCGTCGGTATGTATGTTTATAAAATTGTTGTGAGGGCGGTAAATACGCATTTCATTACGAAATTTGTAGTTAATTTAATGAAGGCACGTGGGAAGGAATTTGCATTCAACAATTATTACGCTCTCATGTCGGTGAATGAGTTCTGTTTTTTTAATTTCAAGGCTTCCGTTTCAGAGGGGTTTTTCTATATAATTGGCGACTTATGTACATTCGTGTTTCGAAGGAATTAACTTCTTGACAAGCTGACGTATGTATTACATATAAATGGTGATATCAGTGATGTGAGCTTAAAAGACAATTGACAAAGAGAAATGTATCTAGTGGAAGTAGGTTTATGCAGGTGCGGACGGTATTTGAAACAAATGAAAAATACCATCTTATTATTGCACCAGTTTTATGTCGAATACCAAAATTAGACAAAGATGCATTTGTTGGACACAAAAGTAAAGCGTCAAGTCGTCTTAGAAATGCTTCTATTTAATTTAATACTAAGTGCAATGAACTCCCACACTATAGATGTTGGTTCGATTCCCAACCACTGCCAGACTGCCACCGACAGAAAAAAATTAACAATGGTTTTTCAGAGCTCCAAATCTTGCGAGAAAGTCACAAAGTATCCTGGACTATCTCTTGTCATAAAGTATGTACAACAGTAGTGTGCAATACTTTCATCAAAAGATTTTTAAAAAGTTGACTGTATTATTTATAAGGGATGATTTTTTTGCTATCTTCTTTTTGGCAACCTGGTTTTGACAGCTCACGCACGTTTCGTGTCTTGTGCCACTGTCAAACATCTTCAGTTTGGTCTATAATTTAACCAAGAATCGTCTCACAAACGAATAACGTTTGCAAATTATTGAATTTTATTATGAAAATGCGTGCTCTGTTAAGAAAGTTCATCGCGCGCTTCTTCCATTTTATGGTCAGTTTAATCGACCTACTCAGGCGGCTATTCGGGCTATTGTGACTAAATTTCGCACCAAATTTACATTGTTGGACATTAAACCACCAACACGCTTACGTAGAGTGCGAACTGAGGAAAATGGCGCAGCTGTATCGGTCAGTGTTAGTGATGACCGTGAATTATCGCAATTGGGCCTCTTTTACTCCACTACGTGGAAAATTTTGCGGAAGGATTTAGGTGTGAAGCCTTTCAAAGTACAGCTGGTGCAAAAACTGAAGCCGAACAACTTACCACACCACCGAATTTTTGGTGAATGGGCTCTTGAAAAGTTGGCCGAATATCCACTTTTTTATCGAAGAATTGTATTCGGTGACGAAGCTCATTTTTGGTTGAATGAATACGTGAACAAGCAAAACTGCCGTATTTGGAGTGAAGAGCTACCAATTGATCCAGAAAAAGTCATTATTTGATACGGATTATGGGCTGGCTGAATCATTGGACCGTATTTCTTTAAAGATGATGCGAATCGCAACGTTACTGTGAATGGTGAGCGCTACCGGACGATGATAACAAACTTTTTTTACGCAAAATGGAAGAGCTCGACTTGCGTGACATGTGGTTTCAACAAGACGTTGCCACATGCCACACAGCCCGCGTAATAATCGAGCAATTGAGAGGCGAGTTCGGTGAACAGTTTATTTCACGTTTGGGGCCGGTCAATGGGCTGTCTAGATCGTGCGATTTAACGCCTTTAGACTATTTTTTGTGGGGGTATGTTAAGGCTCATGTCTATAGCGACAAGACCGCTTCGATTGACGCACTGGAAGCCAACATTGAAGTGAGATACCGGCCGAACTGTTAAAAAGAGTATGCCAAAATTGGACTGAGCGGATGGACCTTTTGAGGAGCAGCCGCGGCCAACATTTGCATGAAATAATCTTCAAAAATTAATTTATATCGACTGTACTATCGATTCAAATAAAGATTTCATGCATTTTTCTGAATATGTAGTATGTGTTTTTTTTTAATTTCCGATAGCTCTTAAAAAATCACTCGTTAAATGTACATAAAATTTTTAATAAAAACACTCTAAAAATAAAGAAGCTTTAGAATCTAGAATCGGTAGCACTTGGTTTCACGGGCCCTGTATAAAAATGTATTTGTTTTTTTTATTTTATATATTTTGAACAGCTAAAACGATTTAATAATGAATATATTTTTGCTTGAAAAATAACCTGAAATTCTACCTCTGAAAATGGATTGATGGAAAATCCATGAAGCACTTGAATCACCGTTGGAAACACTTGTCTGAACGCATCAAAACACATGAAATATCTAAATAGCACGTCATCATTGCGAAATTGGTACAGTTTTTGTTGTAAAGTTCTAAGCGCGTCCTGAGTAAGGATGCTGTTAAAGTTCAATCTTGCATTTCGATAATTTTGTAACTATATTAAAAATCCTTATATTGCCTTGCTGACTAAGCACGATTCGGTTTTAAGCTAAATTCTAGTAGTAACTGCTGGTTTCATCAAATATTTATATCATCAGGTTCAAAATGAAGTTGTTAAGTCAAAACTTGTATTATTTAATGCTTCAAAAATGCACCTTTTCTAACCTATTATTTTGTATGCAACACCATATACCAGCAAAGTTTGTCAGTTGATTCGAATTTTTCGTTTCCTAATAATTATATATGTATATGTATCTATATATTGTATGTACCTTAACCGATACAGGTAGTTGATTTATACATCGGAAAAGATACTCACCTCTCTACTGCTTCAGATCTCGAAAATCCTGTTTCTCATTAAGTCCTATTTCGAAATATACCGTTTCTAGGCAACTATTGTCTCTCCCATGGTTAACAGAATATCATTGAATTTCATTGTAACAAGAAGAAACACACGTCTGTATAATAGGATCCTTCATTTGGTGTTGCCACGTTGCTCACCAGCTCGAAACACGACTCTGAGCAGATTTCACTGTTGAACTTTGAATTATTTTCCATGGAAGCTTAGCTGGTAAAGTAGCAAGTTCAAACGAACAGGTAGTTTCACTTCTCAATTTTCAATGAGAAAGTATCATGTGCGATGTACATACCGACAATGAATTCCTTATCTTGTTAAATTTAAATTTATGAAAGCTACATAGAAGCATGAAAAAGCTTCTAGTTCATTAGGTAGCTTTAAGAAATTCCGGACTAGTGAAATATTTTATACTTAACTGGAGTTCAAACACTGAACAAAATGCAAAAACTGTATGGTTTTTATACACTTGAATTTTCTTTTTTATTAAATAAATTTTATTACTTTTTAAAAATTGATTTTTAAAGTTAAACAATATATAAGTATATTAATAAATTAATTGTAAAAATTAAATGCTTGAACCCAACAGCCCATTACAAATGATCGGTTAAACACAACCTAAGACTTGTGTTAAATTAAAGAAGTTAGACTGCTACTATACAACATACAAACTTTACTCGGTGAAAATTACACGAGTCAACTTAGTAAACTAATTAAATATATCTGATGGTTTGTTTAACCAAATTGGTGTGCAATGTTAGCAATCTTCAGGCATTTTAAACAAGGAAATGGATATGTAATTTTATCGAAAAGATTATCAAGTTTTAAATTTGTGACCCATTTGCTTAGTAAAATTAAATAAATCTGGTTGTTTTAACCAAGATACTCGTTTAATTTAAACAACTTTATTATTAGTTTAATTTAACTAAGAAAATTATTTAATATTAGATACGAAATTTGTTAAATTAATTAAGCGTAGTTATGTACATGGTTTAAACATGTTACTGGTTTAAATAAAATAATCTTGGAAATTGCGTGCCCAATGGATCAGAGGGATCTTATCAATCTTAAGGAAAGTCAGAGAGTTCCTCCAAGTCGTTGAAGCAGTGTCTTTCTAGGAGCCTGTTTCTCAGATCATGTAGCCCAGGGCAGTGAGGAGTATCCTCATGTATCTCCTTGTCACCGTATTCTCTGAATAAGTAGTCCATGCTGGGTTTCATCTTTTTGTTGTGCGGTAACCCAGATGTTTGTGTCCGTTGGTGATGCTCAAGATAAGATATAGACTTTTTACTCAGTTGGATGACAATGTCAGTCTTTTGTTTTTTGAAATTAGGCCATTGTTTTCTAGTTAAAAGACAGGTATATCGAGCGAGTTCCATATCTTGTTTGTTGTAACTAGATCACCTGTTTGATGTTAGAGGGTGGGACCTGAACTATTGTGTCTGCCTGGTTAAGATCAAGTGTTGATCCTATTCTTGCCAGATCGTCAGAGCGTTCATTACCTGGGACACCACTGTGATCAGAAACCAACAAAGCCTTATGTTGTGCTATGAACCATGAACCCTTAGCTCTCCACGACAGCAAGTTGGAGACTTCGATTTGATTTCAATGGCAGAAATAGTGTTTACCTATTTCCGCTTGGCTATCAATAAAAAAGGTGATATCAGCTTGTGGTATTGTTATCATTGATACTTGTCTAACAGCTTTCGTCACTGCCACAACCTGAGCTTGGAAGACACTGCTGTAATCAGGAAGTCGGAATATGCTGATTGGTCCAAGGTTTTCTGAAAGGAATCCTTGGAACCGTCTTTGATGGCTCGTTGATTTTCTAGTCGTCTCTTCTAGGAAAGGCAGTCGTGAACGGCTTGCAAAAGTCTAAACGGGGTCTTATGTAGTCAGTGCATACCCTGTTTTCCGTGTATTTCTGTAGAATGACTTATGGCACTGTGTCCCCAGCTAACATTTCTACCAAACCAAAGTGCGCTATTGGCTGCCTATTCTTGTATAAATAGATCTAGGGGTTTTAAGTTGAGTATAGCTTCCAGATCCGCTGTGAATAGGAACTCATTGCCTCAGTGATTATACTCCTATGTCAGTAGAGGTGTAACTATGGCCGTCTAAATCTACTTGATAATTTTTGGGCCTAGGTTTTACCAAATATTCTCTAGCAGAAGGAGAAAGCAACCATGGCCTTATTCGTTCTTTCTTTAATGTTGAGACTCTAGTTCAATTTCTTATCCAGGATCACACAAGACATTTCGCTTAATCAGAGATTTTGAGTTGGGTCCCTTCAATAAAAGGGAATTTTAACAGTCGGTAATTTCCTTTTGTTCGTTAAGAGGATCAGTTTAGTTTTTGGCGGTTTACCCGCTAGACCGCAGTTCTTACTCCATTTATTTATTTATAAGGCTCAATTCAATTCAATTTTGTTTTATTGAACATACTGTTTACAATTTGGCTTACAACTAATAAGATACTACATAGTATCATAGGGGGCCCAACTATAGTGACTTAAGTTTAATTATTTTTATATAAAATTAACATGACGAAAAAATAAAATTTAAAAGCTCAATTGACTGTATTGTCCTCAGGGTGTCCATTCCCGTTTGTCAGTGGTGATCTGTGTTATTGTGTGGGTTGTGGGCAGCGATGGCGCTTAGCTGCGGTGGTAGGCTGACCCAATGTCAGCGTTGAACTCATCCTTCTCATAAGCTGATTCGGTTGGTCGATGATGTTCCGCATTAGTTTCTTCGTTGAATTAAAGTCGCTTCTGTGTAGAGATGCTCGTTCCTGTAGTGTTTCTGTCGTTGACGGTCAAAGTAGAGTCCAGTGCAGATCCTCAATATCTTCCTTTCGAATAGTTGAAGTTCCTTCATAGCTGTCTTCGAAATGGAATACCAGACTGGGAAGGAATAGCTGATCACTGGTCGCAGGAGCTGCTAGTAGATTAATATCTTTGTCGGTTGGCCAAGACCTGATGTGATGAACTAGCATAAAACTACTTTGCACAGAATTATCAAAAAAAAACACTCTGCATAAGAAGATAAAAAAAAAAAAAAAAATCTAGTCGTCAATGAATTTTGCTCAGTTAGAGACAAATAAATATTTTGACATTCGAATCACATTAGCCAAGTAAAAAACATCTTCCGGACAAAAATATAATAAAAAGAAAAAAAATTTCAATTTTTTAATGAATTATAAATTCAATTCTTTGCGAAAAAAAAAAGAACATTCTTCCCTGAATATTAAAAAGCGGCGAATACACATTGGTTCAAACCAATTGGACTCAGCGGCACAATAAATGGTAGATATTTTTACACATCAGATTGAATTACTTTTCAGATAAATGATTTTTTTTGGTAATTTTTAGAAGCTGATATACATATGTATCTGTCGCAACAGTTTTTCCAATCAGGGAAAGATATGATTCATCTTTTTTTAACAACCATGAGCATATTCGCACTTTGAATGTTATCAACTCAACAATATTAAAGTTTGATCCTTCGGCAAAAGAAAAAGAAGATTATTTTTTTGTGGTAAAGGATTCCTCAATTCTTGAAACTTTTCAAGATTGTATTCAAGAATCAAGACAGTCATCATTTTAAATGCGTCACATCTCAAGACAATTAACTTTTTTTTAAGAATTAATTTTAAATTGTGTTTTTCGACTTTTAACAAAAAAATAATAATAATTAGTTAATTAATTGTAAATTGTAAGATTTTGAAAATGTGAAAGTGAGTGCAAAGGAGGACATTTGAAATCAGTATAGTAAATGAAATCAAGTCGTCGAGACCTTCAATGTGCGCACATCGTTGGATTATCGAACAAATGGTATCAAAAAGTAAATGTGAGTAATTATATCCTTGATATTTTTCTTTCATAAATTCTTGATAAGATTCCTCTTGTGCATTTATACTCTTGTTTTAAAATCATAGTTTTTTTTTTGTGTCAGTCATAGTTTTTAACGTAGTTATTATTTTCAATCCAATACTTTTCTTTAGTTTAATTTTTGTCTTTAATTCTTTTTGTCTCGTATTAATAATATTTGTTTGTCTGTTTCTTCAATTTATTTAAATTTCATTTTTGATCAAATTATTAACAATTCAAGTAATAATATTCTTTAATAAATATTTAAAATTGTTGTACCATTAATAATATGTTTTATTAGAATGGTGAACTAAATTGGTAAAATGGGAAAGTGGTAACAAAAGTTAAGAAGGTAAGAGTCATGGGGCAGATCGTTATTTTGGGGCTATGCTCTAAATAAGGCCAGAGCATAGCGAGGAGGTGGGGCAGCAATGTCTCACTATAGGATAAGGGTTGCCACGTAGTTATTTTACTAAACTACTTAAGACGACGTAACATCTGTCGTATTTTATGGAAATATGTTTGGAATTGATTTTTTTTTGTTTTTCTCTGCGGTATCTTCTCAATTTTCTGGCACGAAATATTTGAGTGAACAGAAATTAGTTGCAGCAACTACCCCACCCAAATGAGCTACGCTGAGGGTAAAAGAATGTGCCAGAGCTGCGAACTATGGGAATTACCACCTCATCCCACTGTTCATTACAAATAATGGCGCCCAACGAGCATACCCGAGATCAAGATTATTTAATTTTGATTTCGCTGCTAATTTTTTGATTGTTATGTCAAAGCCGATTAGAGTGTTTTAATATAAAATTTACCAATCAGTGCTAGACCAACATTTTTATTTATTTTTATTTTTCTTCAAGCTGATGATGAGAGTAAACAGTGCAGTCAAAATAAGTTTACCAATCTGAGCTTAGCAAAATTAACATTTTTACGTTTTCTTTAACCTTTTTTTTTGAATTTGTAGAGAATCAAGTGTATGAAGTTCATACTATGTTTCCACAGATTTATAAAAGTGAAATCTATTCAATTTCATTAAGTTAGTAGAGGAGGAAGGAGTATGCATACTTTTGTATCCCTTGTTCCCACAGCTTTCAAATTTTAACATGGAGATGTAGACAGAAGCAATGATTTATTTTTCCAAACTTAATTTTCTTATTTTCGTTTGTCCCTGACTTACTTTTCTAACCGGAGTTGCCATTTTCCCTACCATTTCAATATTTAATTTGTATCAATTACTTACGTTTTCTATTAAGTTGTTTAGTTTCTGTTTTAAGTTTTTTTGTTTGAGTCTTATTTCTTGAATATTGTTTTTTGTTTGAATATATTTATTTAAAAAAAAAAAAAAATTAAAGTATCAAAATGTCTAAAGGAGCGATACCTAGATATACAGGAACTCGTTCCAGATCAAAGAGTAATCTTGAGACTAATATGAAATTAAATGAAGTAGTACCTTTTTCAACTAAAAATCCGAAAGTCATTCAAGTTGAGAATTCTAATCAATTGTTGATGAATCCTTTACCAACTAATTTTAAAAGAGAAAATGACCCTATTGCTGCTATTAAAAATTATAATATAATATGTTCATCAAATAATGCTGAAAAGATTGATCAATCTGTTGATTTAATTGATGTTGATGACAATTCAAATCCTAAAACTTCAAGCAATCAAACCGATATTGACAACCGACACAGTCGTTTAGCTAACTCACAGCAAACTGCTGGAGATTGTTTAACCTTTTCCGTAGAAAAATCTCGTGATTTAACTATGACCACAAACCCTGATAATTCCTTGAAAAATATAGTTGATGTTTTGGTAAAGCAAAATTTAAATAATTTTCAATCAAACTTACTAGTGTCTTTAAATGAAAGTATAAGAGAAAATATTGAAAAGTCTGTTACAAATTCTTTCAAAAATTCACCAGGTAGAAATATTTCTGGAAACAATAACGCGAAACCAGTTAATAATCCTCCACGTTTTGATAAGAGAAATTCTATTAAAAACCAACAATCAGTTCAGAATAAAAATATTTCCTTTGAGACAAATATTGTTAATTCTCAAAGTTCACGAGAACATGAACGAAACACAAGAGATAACAATAGCTATGAGATCCGAACAGGTACAAACCTTATCCCACCAAATAATTTTTATGAACCAGGTCCGTATATTATGAATAATTATGACAACTATTCACAATCCACGAGACCTTCAAATAACCAAGTTCGAAAAGTTGATCTTGATCGCTGGGGAGTTCAATTCGATGGAACTTCGAAATCCTTCTCCGTTGAAGATTTCATTTTCCGTGTGGAAACTCTCAAGGAGAATTACGGTATGCAGTGGCATGACGTCATACGAAATTTTCACTTGCTATTATCTGGAACTGCTCAAAATTGGTTCTGGAGGTTTCTACGTAGTAATCCTCATTCAGAGTGGAAAGTTCTCAGATCTGCATTACTTCAACAATTTCGAAGACATGATTCGGACTTTGAAATAATTAAACAAATTATGGAACGTCGTCAACTTTCTAATGAACCATTTGACGATTTCTATAATTCTATTTTAGATTTACGAAATCAACTGAGAGAGCCAATACGTGACCACGATTTAATAAAAACTATTAAAGAAAACATTCATTTTCGACTTTTGCCGTATATATATCCAATGTCTTTGTTTTCAATGGACCACTTTCGTGAAGAGTGTCAAAAAGCGGAAAAGATGTTGAAAGCTCGAGATTCTTCTCGTATTCGACCTAGTCATTTCGGTTCAAGAAATATCCAGGAGCTAAACTACGAAGACAATAGTTCCATCTGTAGTATTGATGAAGAGATAAACGCCATTGAAACAAAGAATTCTCAATCTTTCAATAGGAAATGTTTTAACTGTAAGAAGGAAGGACATTCTTTCATGACCTGTCCGTCTGCAGTTAGAAGATTATTTTGTTATCGCTGTGGTTTAGATAATGTTACAACCCCACAGTGTTCAAAATGTAATCCAACCTCGGAAAACTGGAAACGGAGCGTGAAATCCACCGGGGAGTCTCGCTCAACCCAAACAAACCCGGTATAAATTTTATTGATGCCAGTACAAATACTGAAAACCAAATTCATGTTCTGTCAAAACATGATTTTGCCAATCCAATAGATATAACTAACTCATCTGATTTTATAAATTCGACAATCAAAAAAAGACAGTTTTTGACCTATGAGGAAAGACTCAAACGGTACAACGAACTCCGTGATAAATTGTTCTCCATTGAAGAATTACATTCGAACACTCCTTTAAAATGTTCGAATGCATCCTTCAAACGAAAACAAAAGAGAAAAATCTATCACGACTTCATCAATTCATCTTATGTATCCGATAATGCTGACTCTAGACCATATGCACTTGTCCAGATAGGAAAAGAAACCATTAATGGCCTTCTTGACAGTGGTGCATCCGTTTCGTGTCTAGGAAAAGATTGCGTAGAATTCGTTAAACGTAACAAGTTTTCGATTGTTAAGTTTGCTTCGGATTTAAAAACTGCTGAATCAAAAAATTGTTGGTAGGATTAAGGTTCCTGTCACTTACAATAACATTACCAACAATGTTGACTTTTATCTAGTTCCTTCACTGTCACAATCCCTATATTTAGGAATAGATTTTTGGCATTTGTTTCAAGTGGCTCCTCACTTAATTTCAGAGATAGTATACAACGACCCAACATTGTCATCCCCCAAACACGACTTGAGCGAAAAGCAACAACGAGCTCTTGAAGATGCTATTGAGAAATTTCCATCTTTCTCTAAGTTAGGATTGGGAAGAACGACAGTAGGAGTGCACGTGATTGATACGGGTGATACAGAGCCGATCAAACAAAGGCACTACCCGGTGTCTCCAATTATTCAGAAACTAATATATGAGGAAATTGATCGAATGCTGGAGTTGGGTGTGATAGAAGAAAGCCAAAGTGCGTGGAGTTCACCAGTAGTTCTGGTAAAGAAACCTGGGAAAAACCGTCTTTGTATTGACTTCCGAAAAGTAAACGCACATACCAAAAAAAATGCTAGTCCGTTTCCTCATATAGAGGGAATGTTAAGCCGCCTGGGAGATACACACTTCATCTCGAGTGTGGATCTCAAGGATGCTTTTTGGCAAATTCCCCTCGACAAAGAATCACGAGAGAAAACTGCTTTTGCTGTACCTGGAAAACCACTTTTCCAGTTTACGGTGATGCCTTTCGGTACATGCAATGCCACACAAACAATGGAAAAAATAATGAGCAACGTGATCCCTCAGTCATTGCGAGAATTTGTCTTCATATATGTTGATGATCTTCTCATGGTTTCTCCTGATTTCGAAACTCACATCCGTTTATTAGAAACTGTTGCTCAATGTTTGAAGAGTGCTAACTTAACTGTGAATATAGAAAAATCTAAGTTTTGCTATAGAGAACTTAAATTTTTAGGTCATATAGTTGGACATGGACACATAATGCCAGATCCAGACAAAATCAAAGCAGTCAGTGATTTTCCTCAGCCAAAAACAGTCAAACAAACGCGGAGTTTCTTGGGTTTATGCGGATGGTACCGGAGATTCATCAAGAATTTCGCTGATCTAGCTGCCCCATTAACGGACTTGCTGAAAAAAAGCAAATGTAAGTTTGAAATGACATCAGATGCCTTATCGGCGTTTGAAAAGCTGAAATCTGTACTTTGTTCGGCACCCATGTTGAACAACCCCGATTTTTCTAGAGCATTCACTATTCAATGTGATGCTTCAAATCAAGGTGTAGGCGCTGTTTTATTTCAAGTCGATGACGAAGGACAAGAAAAACCTATAGCCTTTTACTCTCAAAAGCTGAATTCCTGCGAGATGAACTACAGCGTGACGGAAAAAGAATGTTTAGCGGCGGTCTTAGCTGTTAAGAAATTCCGACCGTACGTTGAAGGTTTTCATTTCACAATCATAACTGACCATTCAAGTTTAAAATGGTTAATGAGTGTGAAAGACTTGAGTGGCAGATTGGCTAGATGGTCATTCAAACTCCAAGCCTTTGACTTCGATATTGTGCACCAAAAAGGTTCAGCCAATGTTGTACCTGACGCATTGTCACGGGCATTTGTCGAAACTCTTGACATTATTAAAGGTTTGAACATAGCCGTTAATTTTAATTCCGAACATTTTAAAAGTGATGAGTATACTTCTATTTTAAAAACGATAAGAGATGAACCCGAACAATATCCCGATCTGAAAGAATGTGATGGTTTGGTTTTCAAACGATTCTTTACTTCTGATTTGGACATTGATAAAACTGATTTCCAGTGGCGTCTGTGGATTCCATCCGGATTGGCAAAAGAAGTTGTGTCTGTTGCACACACGGCTCCAAATTGTGCTCATGGTGGAATTGCAAAAACCATTGATAGGCTTAGACAGTTCTACTACTGGCCGAAATTAGCAAGAGATGTCAAAAGTTTCATAAGTCAATGTCAAGTTTGTAAAGAAAGTAAACGAATGACCAAAACATTGAGGCCTCCGATGATCAGCCTTGCGACTTTTGAAAGACCCTTTCAAAAGGTTTATATTGATTTTATGGGTCCTTACATCCGTTCCAAAAAAGGTAATTTATATCTCTTTGTTTTGGTTGACCATTTGACTAAGTTCGTTTTGTTAAAACCGATGCCTAAGGCGAACTCCCAAAATGTGATTAAATTTTTGGAGGATAGCGTTTTTAATATATTTGGCGTTCCTGAGTACATACACTCAGATAACGGTAAACAGTTCGTGTCAAGTCAATTTAATCAATTCATGAAAAATTTAGGCATTCACCATTTTAGAACAGCGTTATATTCACCTCAATCGAACGCATCTGAACGGGTGAATCAATCCATTTTGTCAGGCATAAGGTCATATCTGAAAGGTGACCATCGTGATTGGGACAAGTATATCCCAGAAATACAGCAGTCTTTGTGCACTTCTGTACATCAATCCAGTGCAGCAACACCATACTTTTCTCTATTTGGAACACAGATGATCACCCACGCAGATATGTACCCACTAATGAGAAAGTTGGAATCACTTAACGACGAAGATTTTAAATGCGTCAGAAAATCTGATCAAATGAATATGATTCGTGCTAAACTTCAAGAACATTTAAAGGAAGCTTTTGAAAAACATTCAAAAGTTTATAATCTGAAGTCATCTCAGAAGAAATTTGTGTCCGGTCAGGAAATATTTAGAAGAAACTTTGTTCAGAGCGATAAAACGAAAGAGTTGAGTGCAAAACTTTGTCCAAAATTTCTTAAATGCCGCATCATCAGAGCAAAAGGTAATGCCTTATATGAAGTTGAAGATTTGAAGGGAAAATTTATTGGTGTCTTCCATGCAAAGGATTTAAAGAGCTAGTAGAGCATGAAACTCTTAATCCCAGGGTCGCAGGTCGAAGCCACACGTTGAGCATTCAATACTTTCAATACAATACTTTCCGTGTCTTTTTCATACTTTCATATTTCAAAACCCACGGCTTTGTGATGAACTAGCATAAAACTACTTTGCACAGAATTATCAAAAAAAAACACTCTGCATAAGAAGATAAAAAAAAAAAAAAAAATCTAGTCGTCAATGAATTTTGCTCAGTTAGAGACAAATAAATATTTTGACATTCGAATCACATTAGCCAAGTAAAAAACATCTTCCGGACAAAAATATAATAAAAAGAAAAAAAATTTCAATTTTTTAATGAATTATAAATTCAATTCTTTGCGAAAAAAAAAAGAACATTCTTCCCTGAATATTAAAAAGCGGCGAATACACATTGGTTCAAACCAATTGGACTCAGCGGCACAATAAATGGTAGATATTTTTACACATCAGATTGAATTACTTTTCAGATAAATGATTTTTTTTGGTAATTTTTAGAAGCTGATATACATATGTATCTGTCGCAACAGTTTTTCCAATCAGGGAAAGATATGATTCATCTTTTTTTAACAACCATGAGCATATTCGCACTTTGAATGTTATCAACTCAACAATATTAAAGTTTGATCCTTCGGCAAAAGAAAAAGAAGATTATTTTTTTGTGGTAAAGGATTCCTCAATTCTTGAAACTTTTCAAGATTGTATTCAAGAATCAAGACAGTCATCATTTTAAATGCGTCACATCTCAAGACAATTAACTTTTTTTTAAGAATTAATTTTAAATTGTGTTTTTCGACTTTTAACAAAAAAATAATAATAATTAGTTAATTAATTGTAAATTGTAAGATTTTGAAAATGTGAAAGTGAGTGCAAAGGAGGACATTTGAAATCAGTATAGTAAATGAAATCAAGTCGTCGAGACCTTCAATGTGCGCACATCGTTGGATTATCGAACAAATGGTATCAAAAAGTAAATGTGAGTAATTATATCCTTGATATTTTTCTTTCATAAATTCTTGATAAGATTCCTCTTGTGCATTTATACTCTTGTTTTAAAATCATAGTTTTTTTTTGTGTCAGTCATAGTTTTTAACGTAGTTATTATTTTCAATCCAATACTTTTCTTTAGTTTAATTTTTGTCTTTAATTCTTTTTGTCTCGTATTAATAATATTTGTTTGTCTGTTTCTTCAATTTATTTAAATTTCATTTTTGATCAAATTATTAACAATTCAAGTAATAATATTCTTTAATAAATATTTAAAATTGTTGTACCATTAATAATATGTTTTATTAGAATGGTGAACTAAATTGGTAAAATGGGAAAGTGGTAACAAAAGTTAAGAAGGTAAGAGTCATGGGGCAGATCGTTATTTTGGGGCTATGCTCTAAATAAGGCCAGAGCATAGCGAGGAGGTGGGGCAGCAATGTCTCACTATAGGATAAGGGTTGCCACGTAGTTATTTTACTAAACTACTTAAGACGACGTAACATCTGTCGTATTTTATGGAAATATGTTTGGAATTGATTTTTTTTTGTTTTTCTCTGCGGTATCTTCTCAATTTTCTGGCACGAAATATTTGAGTGAACAGAAATTAGTTGCAGCAACTACCCCACCCAAATGAGCTACGCTGAGGGTAAAAGAATGTGCCAGAGCTGCGAACTATGGGAATTACCACCTCATCCCACTGTTCATTACACTGATCTTCTTTTCAGTGATGGCTGAAGGCCCAGATGGCCTTTTTGCTTTTTCAGAACAATTCTCGAGTGCAGGTTAAACCTTAGCAATACGTTGAAGTGCACTCCCAGGTACTTGACGTCTGGCTTTGCCGCTATGGTGGATCCGTCAGGGAGTCTCAGGACCAGATTTCTGCAAATTGTTGCTGTGCGAATGCCTCTACCAGTTGAAGGTCTCCTGAAGCAGACACGTTCCGATTTGGATTTGTTGATTCGGATACCCTATTTTCTGTAGAATTGGAAGAGTCTGTTGATATGAGTTTCTACTTTTCGGACAGCGATTAATGATCATATTGATATGGCGAAGGTGAGTGAGTCATCAGCATACAGAAGGTTCTCGCATCCAATTGGAGAAGGTTGGTCTGAAGTCATCAAGTTGTAGAGGAAGCGACCTAGTTTTGAGCTTTGGGCGACTCCAGCGCTGATGGTCTTCATGTTTGACTTGCGGTTATCTACTTGAACGAAAAATTTCCTGAATGATAGGAAAGAAAAGAGAATTTTTATTAATGGCGGAGGTAATTGCATAAGATGAAGTTTGTAGATTAGGTCGTCTATCCATGCTTTCTCGACATCCAGAAAGCATCTGACGTGACACGATTACTGTTGAGGGCTGTGGTGATATCGTGTTGGAGTGTTTTTCTCGAAACCCAAATGGCATGTCAGGGATGATTGAATTTTCACAGCAGGATTTCTTCAGTCTTCGTAAGATTAATTCTTCCAGTAATTTGCTGATGTTGTTGAGAAGTGATATTGGTCTGTAGTTGGAAACTAAGTTGGAAGCACCCTTCTTCGGAATTTGCACTATCTTCGCTGTTTTCCACTTCTGGGAGAAGTAACAGTTGTTGATGCAGTTGCTTAAAATGATAGTGGGGAAAATCATTAATACATGTGGCAGCCTTTTCCGGATGTAGTAGCAGACACCATCTGGTCCAGCAGACTTTTTTGGCTTAGTATTGCAGATGATTTCTACAACCTCCTAGATTGCATAAATGTGGAATGTGGCTTATCGGTGGGATCATTTGCTGGATTGATGATATTAAAATTGATTTTATTCTGATTTGGTTGCAGTGTTCTTTGTTGAACTGTTGCCTCAACTTCTTGTAAGAAAGTTGGGTCAGTAGATGGGTTTGGTGTGAAGTTTCGAAGTAGTCGGCGAACGCTTCCACTTTGTCTTGGGCCGAGGTAGCTTCAGTATCATTTCTGATGATGGTTTCCGGTATTTGTGGCTGTTTTCCAATGATTCTATTGATGTTTTTAAAAGCATCAGGTCCTGGCTTGATTGCTTGCAATCTTTTCTGGTACTGTATATTATTGTGGTGTCGAATAGAGTTCTGGAACATAATGTTGACTTGCTGTAGTCCATTCCAAACTATCTGGTAGTTTCTGTTGGTTGTATTCACTTCACTTTGATGGATCCGCTGGAGACGTTTTTTTTAGTCGTTGTCTGTGAGCATACAGACTCTGAACGTACTCGGGAAGGTACGGTATCTATCATTTGACGTTTTAGACTGTTTTTGCTTGTCCAGGGCATTAGATACGGCATGTTCAAAGTTGACAATTGCTGCATCGATTTCGGTATCCAGAAGATTTCTGTCCGAAAGTGGAAGAGTTAAGCGGAAGTGAAGTCTACAATATCCAGTCGTCTGAAATTAATGAAATTCTCATGAGCTTATGTTGTAAGGAGTATGGCTTGGTTGAGGTATCATTGATAAGGCATTCTCTATTAATTCGTTAATTGTATAGGGAAATTTATCTGTCGCTAGTAATGCTAAGTTATCTGCATGTATAATTAATTGGACTCAACTGTATTTAAGTCTCATTAGATCTGCGTTCATCACGAGTTTCCAGAGAAGCGGAAAAAGGACCCCACCTTGTGGAGTCCTTCTAGGAGCAATATAAGAGAAAGCCTATTTTCCCAATCGTCGTTATATGAAGCCTCACCAAGATCTTCATTCCTGTAACAAGCGCATAGGAATATGTTTTATTTTTTTTTTTGGTGGTGCAACAGCTGGAAGAAAACTAGTACCCAGTGACGTACAACTTTCAACCATTCTTGTGTGCGTGTTATAAGGAATGGTGGGGACTTAAAATTTTCGCAGAACTTTTCATGACAATAGATACTGTTAGAGGATTTGTCGATTCGTCGCTAGAGGCATTACACACTTGAAAAACTATTTTACAGTAGCTGAGAATCGAACTTAATAACTCCTGGATGACAGTCCAACGTACTTAGCACTATGCCAAGGGGTACTATTCTTCAGCTATTGATATTTCAATAAGTAGACGTACTCTGAATGGTATGCTTGACTGAATCCTAGGAGTGTACTCCTACAAAAATATTTATGTATATAAAAAATGTATTGAAGCTTGGCTAAGCAACGAGATATTACATTTCTGGCAGACGGAAAAATATCCATGCCATATTTATAAAATCAAAATATCAATGTTTTCAAATATGCATAGGAATGTTTGAGAGTTCTAAGTCAGAAGGTCCTGCTGTTGCACTACCAAATTAATTTATTATTTATAGCCTTAAAATATTACCTTATTTGAACAAGAAGAAAATTAAAACCCTATAACTTCTTAACTATGGTCTTGTATTAACAAACAACAAATCAATAATCCAGTAGGAAACCCCTCTACATCCTTCGACTGCAAAATCAGGAACGTATTACCTCTTCCTGAATTTTATTTAACTTTGATTCCGTTATATACACTCCTTCAAAGATTTCTCGTCTTCGGTTATATTTAAAGAAAGAATTATTAAGTTTGTAAAATTCAGTGAACCGCAATGTATTATGTCAAATTTACATTTTGCCCTGGGATTTCAATATTCCCTTCCTAATAATAATGGTATCCATGAAAACTGTGACACGGGTTGGTTTAGTTGATGATGGTTTACTGTTACTTCTCCACGAACTGAACCGAACGAATATCTGCCAGCACTTAATGAAATTACTCTTCCCTTATCGACCTCGATGTCGCCCCATAAGGATCCTTTCCGAAAACCTCTACTAGACCACATAAAGTTCCTAGGGTTGTTCTTGTACTTGGACTCAACAAACCATCATCATTGCACCCTTAGGATATACTTAGTTGGAATTTATGTTTCTTATACTTTTTGGAAGCATCCATGCATGGGGTTATTTTGGACACCGACCGACTCATCCCGATCAATAATTTGATATCCTCCTTATGGTCGGGCTGTTTTCCGGGAATGAGGAATTTTCTCCAAAGCAAAATAATGTATCACTTTGTGTTCAAAAGCCCGTATCGGTTTCAATTGAAATACCTTAATAATTTTTTTTTTAAGTGAAGCTTTGTGGTAGGCAGTAAACATAAGAAACCCGACCGAGACGACACGAAGCACCATGACGGAAGTGATATCACGCCATATACATAGCATGGGAGGATGTTTAACAAAAAAAAAACAATCAAGATCGAAGAAAATAAATCGTCTTCTTGGTTGTTTGGCAACGACAAGCTTCAGTAGAGAGGATTTCGATATATAATGGTGACTCTTCGAAAAATGTTGTTGGGATTTCATTTCGAAGCTTATAATATGACATCTAATCGTCGCATCTTTAGAGCTATGATGTTAAAATGAAATCAAAATGTGAGGCACGATTTCGTCAGTCGTCGGCTGTGTTGAAACAATACTAATAACTAATTAGCTAATTAATTACTAATTAGCATAGTAACTTTAATACACGAATTTGGCTCAAAAACTCCTTAGTTCGAACAGAATCGCAAGCAAATATAAATGTGTGCAAGAAAGAATTCGCGCGAGTAGATTTTGGAGGCCTTGTTGTTTTGGTAACATCTGTCAAATCTGTTGTTTACAAATGTCAAAACTTTATCAAAATGAGCGTTCGTAAATGCAAACGTTGCGCCCATTTCACGGTAGACGTGATGGCCCTTCACGGTCGACACTTCAACGGTTGGTGACTGAATTTGAGTCGGCTGCCAACATTCGTACGTCAAAGCAAGGCAAGATCAGCCGAGTACATCGCCGAGGTCCGTGAAAGTGTACAGTAGAACCCAAGGCAATCGATTCCTTGCCCTGCACAAGAACTCGGTCTTTCTCAGAGTTCAACTTTGCGCATTTTAGGTCGGGACTTGGGTCTACACAACAAGATCCTACTGACCCAGGAACTCAATGTTCATGACCATAGACAATGCCGTTTGTTCGCTGGTTATGCTTCGGAGCGCTTGGAATAGGACCCCAATTTTGGCCGAAAAATCATCTTTAGCGAAAAGGCTCATTTTTACATGATGGCTGTGTTAACAAGCTAAATTTCCGTAATATGGGACGACACCACTAGATGGCAATGCATTCTTAGAAAGTGACCGTTTGGTGTAGGTTTTGGGCGAACACGCACGCGCTACGTGCCACAAATGACATTCTGCATGAAAGATTTGAGAACAAGGTTATCTCCAGCAGAAGTGACGTGAATTGGCCACCAAGGTCATGCTAGACTTTTTCTTATTGGACTTTTTG
The DNA here is from genome assembly GCA_963931855.1 of Philhelius festivus. Classification (NCBI taxonomy): domain Eukaryota; kingdom Metazoa; phylum Arthropoda; class Insecta; order Diptera; family Syrphidae; genus Philhelius; species Philhelius festivus. Next base: position 186,973,638 of record OZ007554.1, on the reverse strand, counting down.
ATAGTTTCGTAGGTCTATGCGAACAAGCCACAATCGACTGGTGCCCTTAGGTTGAAACATAACACAGGCCGTCTCAAATTCAGCCGGATCTATGCGGAAGAGTCATTGAGAACCACTCAAGCCCGTGTCGAGTGCCATCCATGGGACTTTCAAACAAAGAATGGAATATTTTCTAATACCTCACATACAGCTTGTTTTAATGTATCTCATCATCTACCCACCCTTATTGGAAAAAAAATCTTTATTAAACTTTTAAGAATTTTTAAGGAAAAGTTTTGGTAAGCCAACTTTATGTTTTTATTATTTTACAATTAAATTAAAAAAAATTAAATTAAAAATACTGACCCATTTTTGAGATATGAAATTTTCAAATAAAAGTTGTTTTTTTTTTCCAAAACATATTTTTTTATAACAATGTTCTTATAAGATTTTTAGAATCTTCTGTATGAAAACTATTATTAAGATCCGTTATGCCGATAATGAGAAAGCTAAATGGTTCTGTGTTAGGTATTAGCAGTAATATCTAAATTTTCTCTTCTTTGTTCGTGAAGTTCAAAATGATGAAAATGTTGTTTTTACTGAATATTATTTTGGTATTGACAGTTTGATCATCGTTTTAGGGGTGCGTTCATAGTGTAGTGTTAAGTTGCAATAGGAAAACCGATATAATAAATATTTTCTGTAGTTCTTTCTTCATGAAACAAATACCAAAAACTATTGTGAACATATTTTGAGTAGCGTTGCCACTTCAGAACGAATTGCACAATATTGATCTTTAAAAAAATGCACTGAATTGCACCGTTCTGCAGTAAATTTTGTATCTAAAAAATAAAAATACAGAGAGAAAAATATTATTTTTTTTTTAAACAGGAAGGTGTACAAACTTAAATTTAAAAATCTTAAATTATCCATTTAAATTTGATTTATGGACTACAAGAACCTGGGTGTGTTTAAAGGTGTCCAATAACCTTTTTTGGCATTATTCATTGCCTCACAAAGAATTATCAAGAGCATTGAAACAAATGGGGGTTTACATTGGCAAATTCAGATTTAAATTAAAAATTTATGTTTTTTCATTTCGAGTAGAATGCGATGTTGAATTGCTTTCTTTTTTGGTCGGTTGTAAGATTAGTTTAATTTCGTATCTATGTCATTATTTGCAAAAGAAATTTAACCTTAATTTATTTTCAATAGGAAACTATGTACAGGTGGCGGATACGTAATGTTGTGATTTAATTATTTTTTTTACGTATTTTATTCAAAATTAACTTCGAAAAAACTTAAGAAATGTATAGTGGTAAGACTCAGCACAGAACATAGAACCAAAGTTTTTCAATTTTGTTTTAAAAGTCGACTGTCAATTATTCAGACGAAAAGATCATATTGAAATTTCTTTTATGTTCAAAATGCGCCCAGAGCTGTGATTGGCCGTAGTTTTTGCCGCCAAATTTCAATACGCGTCGGCATTGGCCGCAGTAGTTTTGAGACGCCACATTTCGATATTCCAGAATGTTCTGAAAACTGTAATTTCATTAGAATTTTTAGACGCCAAATAGCGCGTTCTGATTGGCCGTAATTAAAAGACGCCGTCTTCAATACGACGCTCTAGCGTGTTTTTCAAAAATCCAAAATTCCAGTCCGTGAGACGCCAGCCAAATTTCGAGAATATTCTGAATTTTTGTTTTCCGCCTTCAAGGGTTTTGAAATTTGCTCCACGTCTCGAAAAAAAATAATGTTTTTTAAAAATCGAAAAAAAAAACCATTTCACACGATTTTTTATGCCATTTCGTGACGGCAGTCTAATTTTGAGGAAATTCTAAAAAAAAAAATTTTGCCACCTTCAAGAGTCTCGAAAATTTTAATTTCAAAGCACTTTTTCATATATCTAATTAATTTTTATCTCGATGGAAATATACCATTTGCGGCGTAGGGTTTTCGAGGAGCGTGTTGGAAATTGAGGTTTTGAAATGCGCTGTGATTGGCCGTAGTTTTTGCCGCCAAATTTCAATACGCGTCGGCATTGGCCGCAGTAGTTTTGAGACGCCACA